>JACEFZ010027813.1:162500-692053 GCA_014155875.1 Cepaea nemoralis | reverse complement strand
TCCGTATGCACCCCCTCCACGTCTGTTATGAACCGACCACCGTCACACCCGCCGGAGATTTTCCCACACTTGCCGACGTATAACTCCCCGGTACTACCTTCCAGAATTTTCCACTATGCCGCTACTTATTTAATATGCATTGTATTGTTTATACATGATTTAATAAAAAAAATTATTTTATACCTGATAGTGTTTAAACCCGAACCGCCTAGCCTCACCCCACGCGCCCACCCCCTCGCCACCACCCCGCACCCCGTTGTTATTTATTTTTATTTTTTATTTATTTTATTTTATTTTATAATAATTAATTAATTTTTTTATACACCCACTCAATAGTTATCTGCCCTTAGAAACATAAAATCTTAGAATTATCGCCCTTAGCTATGACCTAGATACCACCCCTACATACCCACCTAACTTCATGACCGAGGAGGAGTGAAAATCAACCGATGTCAAGGTCAATTGAGGAGGCTCCTCCAAAATCTAACCGAATTGCACATTTATAACTACTCTCTTGGCAGTCTTGTGTCATGGTACGGAAGGAAGTCAACACGCGAATTGATCCATGTCGTCGGAAATCGTAATTTGTGGAGAGACATAATCAACCACGCCAGCCGACAATGCACTGGATGATGATCCTCGCACTAGGATAAGAAGCTCATAGAAGGAGAAGAAGGAAGTAGAGATTTGAAGACGCACTAGAGTCACTTGGGGCTGACAGGTTCGAATCCTGGTCGGTAACTATAGTTTTAAAATTGTATGTTGTCTAGTACATCCTCTGAAAAAAAACAAAAAAACACGAAGTACTCTGGTGATCGAGTGAAATTGCGAGTCATGACCGCCCACGCTTTCCGGCATGGCACATGATTGATTGAGTACGTCCTCTAGTCGCTACTTCCTTCTTCTCTTTCTATGAGCGCCAAACAATGCTATGTGTGTTTATTTATTTGTCTTAGTGAACTCACAGGGTTCCCCAATTGATTTCCTGCTTTAATAGGATAAGGCCCTCCCAGCTGTGCTACTCAGCCCGAAATCTACGTGTCGTGTCGGATTTAGCGAGCGTCGCCCAATATTTGGTGCTTACAGAAAACAACTGTGTTTATTATACGGTCATCATCATCATCAAGTGCCGTGCCGGCTGGCGTAGGCGTTCATGGCTCTCCATAGATCTCGGTCTTTGGTTTTCTGGATCAACTCTGGTGCTGATATTCCTCCATGCCACCGCCTCAATCCATCCAGCATCACTTCTCTTGGTCTACCTCTGCCTCTCTTCCCCTTGATCTTTCCAGTTGTTACGATGTTCTCCAATGCCTCTCTTCTCATCACGTGACCGAAGAAAGATGTTTGTCTCTGTCTTATTGTTGTATATAATGTTCTAGTTTCATTAGCCTGTTTCAGGCACTCGTCGTTAGTTACTCTGGCAGTCCAAGGAATTCGCAACATTCGTCTCAGGAACCACATCTCTGTTGCTTCTAATTTCTTCTTAATTTGTTCATTTACGTTCCAAGATTCACTGCCATACAGCAAAACTGGTTCTACATAGCATTTCAGCACTCTCTTTCTTACATTCAGTGATAGTGACTTATTGCATAAGATACTCTTCATTTTCTGAAAAGCGGCTTTTGCCTGCCCTATTCTACTCCTAATCTCTGTTGTACATCTTCCATCTGATGTTATAAATGCCCCTAGGTATCTAAAATTATCAACTTGGTTAAGGATTTTCCCTTCTATTTCTATGTCACATTTTGGTGTCACCATTTTCTTTGATATTACCATTGTTACTGTTTTCTTGATATTCAAGGAGAGTCCTTTCCTTGCACTCTCTGTTACTACAACGTCTAATAATTGTTGTAGGTCTGTTGAATTGTCCGCCACCAATACTGTATCATCTGCATAGCGTATATTATTTATATTATAACCTCCAACTAGTATTCCTGGCATCTCTTTGATCTCTCTCATTATTACTTCGCTATACAGGGAGAAAAGATCTGGTGACAAGACACACCCTTGTCGTACTCCTAGCTTTATCTGTTCGTAACTACCCTCTTTATTTCCCATTTTAATTGCTGCTACTTGGTTCCAGTAAACATTCTTTATTATTCTTAAATCTTTTCCATCAATGTTGATATCTTCCAACATTTTAATCAGTTCATCATGTTTTACTTTATCAAATGCCTTAGTATAATCTATGAAGCACAAATATATGTCTCTCTGTTTCTCTATTGACCTTTCTATTAGTGTCCGTAATGTATAAATTGCATTGTTTGTGCCCTTTCCTTCCACAAATCCATACTGTTCTTCACTAATTTCCATTTTTATTTTATTTTTGATTCTTCTCATTATGATTCTGAGTAGAAGCTTAGTGATATGGTTTATAAGGTTAATTGTACGAAAATCTTCACAATCAATTGCTCCTGGTCTTTTTGGTATAGCTATAAATAAAGATTTCAGCATATCACTGGGTAAATATCCACTGCTGTAAATATCATTCAACATTTTAGTTAATATATCTACTCCAAATTCTCCCAATACTTCTAATTCTTCTATTGTGATTTCATCTGGCCCAGCTGTTTTTCCTTTCTTCATACGTTTCATAGCGTCAGCGACTTCTTCTTTCAGAATAGGTGGACCTTCTAAGTTACTATCTTCTGTTAATTCTCCCCTTTCTCCTTCATATAATTCTCTTATATACTCATTCCACCTCTTCATTATAGCATCTTCCTCTAATATTATCTTTCCTGTTTTTGATTTCAAACACCCTGTATTTATTCTTATTTTTCTTCCTGTAAGCTCACTGATTTGTCTGTGCATATTTTTTGTATCTTTAATGGAATTTAATTCAATTTTTTTGCATTGCTCGTTTAACCAACTTTCTTTAGCCTTCCCACATTTATCTTTTATTTCTTTATTTATCTTAGCGTATTCTTGTTTGTCATTTTTACTCTGTTTTCTTTTGTCCATCAGTTTTAAGATATCTTCATTCATCCATTTTTTCTTAGCTATTTTGCCTCTCTCCGGTATTACTTCTTTGCTAGTTTGATGAATGGAGTCCCTTAACATTTCCCATTGTTCATCTATACTCTGTATTTTAGTTATTGCATTGTACCTATTTTTCACAGTCACTCTGTATTGTTCTTGCATTTCTTTATCTATTTTCAGAACCTCTTTATTAAGTCTCATGTTCTTAACCATTTTTTTCCCTCTCTTTAATCTTACTTTTATTTGTCCACATAGTGGTACATGATCACTATTACAGTCAGCACCAGGCATTGTCTTTACATTAATTAAAGCGTTTCTAAATCTTTTATTAATTAGTATGTAGTCAATTTGGTTGCGTATTTTCTTATCAGGGCTTATCCATGTGTACAGTCGTCTTTTATGGTGTTTAAACCATGTGTTTCCAATTATCATCTCATTGATATTTGCCCATTCTATTAGCTTTTCCCCTCTTTCATTTCTTGTACCTAAACCATAATTCCCCACTACAGTCCTCCATTTTTCCCTTTCCTACTTTTGCATTAAAATCACCAAGTATTATGTTTATTTCTTGTGATCCAATTTGAGCCATCGCCATTTCTATTTCGTCGTAAAAGTGTTGTATTTCTTCATCACTACTGCTTGCTGTTGGTGCATATACTTGTATAATATTTATGTCTATTGGTTTGCCTTTGATTTTTACCATAATAACTCTATCTGAGATACACCAGTATCCATTAATTGACTTGGCTGTTTTTTCGTCTAATATTATTCCTACACCTTTTTCATGTGTATCCCCTCCAGAATAAATTATTGTGTGATTGTCAGCTATAATTTTGCCCGATCCCTTCCATCTCATCTCACTAACGCCTAGTATATTCATTTTCATGCTATCCATCTCTCCTAGAACATTGGTCAACTTTCCTAGCTCATTTAATGTCCTAACATTCCATGTTCCTACTCTAAATTTATTTATTTTAGTTATGATTTTGCCATCAGTAGCTGGATGACGGTCTGGTGTCACCTGTGGCTCATGACTGTCCCTACCGGACGAGGATGCCCTAAGACAGCCATTAACGTCCTTCCCTAACTTTGATTTATGTTTTGCCATGAAGTCCTGGGAAGATAATGTGGTGGTTTCCCCTTGCCTTCCACATCCACATGGTGGTCTTTGCCTTTGACAGCCATTTCCGACTGTAAGGACAAGTGAGTGCCCTGCTCTGCTCAGCTGCAGAGTTGTCCACTTATTCCGGTGGATACTCGGTCCCCAGAGCTGTGTTAGTAGCCACACCGTAGTGTGTTTCCATCCTCTACCGCGGGGAGGTGCAGTTGGGATTTTCCCTTCATAAAGTCCAAAACTCTCCAGTACTTTTAGAGGACTAATACGGTAGATCTATCATATCTGACAAGACCTGACACCCGATTAAAAAAAAATAAATTCAAAGGCTCCAGGGGGAGTCGAACCCTCGACCTTCTGCTTACTAGGCAGACGCTCTAACCAACTGAGCTATGGAGCCACACGTGATAGAGGTGATCGACTATATCTACCCTTGTCTTTAGTTTCTCATTTGTGTCTCTATCTGTTCTTGTTTTTCTATGAATAAAATTAGTGGAACTGCGGTAAATATGTAGAAGTTTAAACAATATTTAAAAAAAAAAAAAAAACACGAAGTAATGCAGCTTTACAGAACATAATTACAAAACACACAGGACGTTGCGGCGACTAACCTTCATCAGCAAACAAATATATATTCAATCAATCAATCATGTGCCATGCCGGAAAGCGTGGGCGGTCATGATTCGCCATTTCACTCGATCACCAGAGTCGTGGATCAGCTCAGTGTTCCTGTCTCGTCTATGCCATGTGGTCAAGCCATCCAGGTATTTTCCTATACTATACACATATACAAAACACATTCATTCAATATAATAAATATTATAAATAATAAAATATCATATACAGCCTGGGAGTCTGAGATAGATAAGTACTTTAGTACTATGCTATCAATCAATCAATCAATCATGTGCCATGCCGGAAAGCGTGGGCGGTCATGACTCGCCATTTCACTCGATCACCAGAGTCGTGGATCAGCTCAGTGTTCCTGTCTCGTCTATGCCATGTGGCCAAGCCATCCAGGTATTTTCCTATACTATACACATATACAAAACACATTCATTCAATATAATAAATATTATAAATAATAAAATATCATATAGGCCTACAGCCTGGGAGTCTGAGATAGATAAGTAGCAAAATCTTATTTAAAATGTTCATGTTCTCTTCATTGTTCTAATCTTTTCACCTTTTTATTCTTCTCATCCCGTTCTTATGCCTTAACGTGTGTAGGTTTTTCTCCATGATTATCTATGTGTTGTGTGTTATGTACGTACTTGCTCGCTCGTAATTCTGTGAAGGAGTTACGAAAGCGATTCGTAAACCTGTTTACGTGGGTTCGAAACACAGCGGTGCTGTTTTTTATTTTTTCGAGAAAGAGTGCTGGTCGTTCAGAAAGCAGTGGCAAACTACTGAGCGTAAAACTTGCCCAGGAATCACGAACAGCTAAAATGTCATGTGAAGGACACGCAACTAAATAGTTTAAAGCTGCATTACTTTGTTTTGTGTTAGTTTATAACTATTGTTTGCTTGTTTTTATAGCAGAGTTTCCATGCATCTCATCTCACATGATGTTATTTTACGCCTGTGTGTTTCTATGACTGTTCTTTCCCGGCATTGATGATGCAGCGTTGGGACGAATAAAGCAGAGCTTTAGAAAGCATCCGTCAGCCTTTTTGCTTGCATGTTGATAATTGGATGAGGAGAGAATTAGGAGAATTTAACTCAAGATTTACGTAACTTAAACTTAAAGCATTGAGGATTTTCATTTCACTGTCAGATAAAGTTAACATAAACTTTAAATGTATAAAAAGTAACTTTAATACATAAATTAATGCTCACGAAAACGTTGTAGTTTAACATAAATAAAATGCGATATGAAAGAAATTACTTTTAGCCTGCACTGTGTTTACGTGGTCGGCCTCTTCCTCTGCTTTCCTCTGGTCTGTACATCATTGCTTGTTGTAGTATACTGTTAGTTGGTAACCTAGTTACATGGCCAAACCAGTTGACTTACTGACTTCTAATAAAATCCGGCACTGCTATAACCTCCACTTTAGTCCTGATTTCTTTATTTCTGATCTTATCCCTTCTTGATACATTGAATATTCTTCTTAGGAATCTCATTTCTGTTGTGATTTTTCTTTCCTCTTTATTTCTGTCATTGTCTAGGTTTGGAATAGGTAGCATAGAGTTGGTAGGAATATTGTAGGAATATCACCAACGGATTTAATCCAGAATATCAGGGACCGAGATCTGTGGAGAGACATGAACGCCTACGCCAGTTAGCGGGGCACCGGATGATGATGACGTATGCTAATGACTCTTGGAAATTGAACGTTTTTTTGTTTGTTGGGGGGAGGGGGAGGGGGGGGGGGGGTTTGTTTAAATATATTCTGAAAAAGTAAAGAACAGATTTATCATTTGTTGATGATGTAGTTACCACTGCGTGCAATGCAAGTCCTCCAGCGCCGATAAAGTGCTTGGAGTACTGCAGAAAAAATTCTCTTGGTCACTATTCGGTGTGCCTGACCTGGTCGTGAACAGTCTGTCAGAAGTCACGCCGTTTTGAAATTTCCTGCTCCACTCATACACTTGCTGAACTGACAGGCATGCTTCACCAAACTGGACCTTCATTCGCCGATGAATTTCTATAGGTTTTATCCTCTCACGGATAACAGAACACTGCTCCTCTTTAGTTCATGTCAAAAGTGAGGCGGCCATCTTTAAACTATCACTATGACGTCACAATGTTCGTCTGCACCGTGATGTCACGTACTAAACACTCTTGACATCATCAACAACGATATTGACAGGTTACAAGACTATGGCATAGTTATTGTAGTTTCTACCATACTTTTAAGGTTTTCATTTCAAGCCCACTCGTATAGCGACAACCAGTGTTGGAAAACATGGTGGTGATTGGGAAAATCGGCGGCAGAAGAGACAGGAGCAGGTCAAGAGAAATTATGCTATAAAATGTGCTACTTGTCTCAGAATCCCAGGCTGTGATACTAACATGAATTTCACCTTGATTGATTGATTGACTGATTGATTGATTTAGGAACTGACATCACAGCATTCGGGGCATTTTCATAAGCGCTCCGTCCCCATCCTCAGTAGCCAGCGAAGAGTTCCAACACCAATAGTACCAGTAGCAATCTGATTATATGTCCGCCTCGCCTTTCCTCTAAGCGTCGAGCGTGGGCCAGATCCCCTCGTCACTCCTAGCTGCCTCATTCTTGCCAGACCATGGTAATCCATTTGCTCCTCCGAGGTGTACACGTGCTCCCACAAGGCCGCAACCACGTCTGCTCTGTCATGCATCATTACTTGTGGCATAACGCAGCCAACATTATTCATTTTATCAACACATGCCGCAAAAAGAGGAAACAACATTAAAAGAAATTGACTTCACAAACGCAATTGGAGATTAGGACGTAAAACTTAACATCGAAACTGGAACTGAACAAGTGACAAATGACGTGGATTCTTAGAAAGATTTCATCAGACCAAGCTCGGAAAACCATTGGATAGGAAAACCACGTGACCCGCCTTCGCGCCAGTGCATAATTAACATATATTACTATTTCATCAGAAATGTTAATAAGCCCGCACTTTTGTCTGAACTCGCTCCATGGACGGATGTCGAGAAGATTGTGTGACCAAAAATTCAATGGGCAAGGCAAAAGTCTGGATCCGAGGTACGTTTGTTAGCCCTTGATTAGACTAAGAACCCGATGTATCAAGTATCAAGTAATGTAAACCCATGTTTGTGATGTCAATTGAAATGTATGATTATTAATTAAAACCTCTGAAATGTAAAAATGCTCGACTGTAGATTCTAACGACGCAAAGCCATTCCCGGGCAGAATATTCTCTTCGATGAAACTACAATCTCTGATATTCTTAGAGATAATTATTAACTTTAAGAAGTGCATTACACTACTACATTCTATTCTAAACAACTGTGAGAAGTGATGATTCGAAAGCAATCTTGTGCATTTCACCAGAAACATTGTTAAAGATGCTATCACTATCTACAGCTGAAATGACAGTTCGTGTACTAGAATAAGTGCCTTGTTCTAAAACAGACTTATCTATGCCTATTTACGATCTAGAAAGCTGAGGGAGAAATCAATCTTTCCTTTCTCCTTTATCTATAGAATTAATAGGGTTTGGCGAAATGAATATTTATATTTATGTCAAATTTAATTAGATAAGAGCACTTATGAACTGCAATACATGAGAAAGTTGTGCTTCGCGGAAACACCATCACGCGCAGTGAACTTAACTCATTACTCAACATAACTTAAAACACAACACCACTCATCACCACACAACACAACACTCAACAGCACAACAACAACAGGTAATGGAAGAGAGTTATTAGACACAAGAAGAAGAAGTAGTTAATTGGGAAAACACAGAGAATTATTTATACACATTGTGAACACCATTGAGTAGAAGAAATGTTATAAATGTATGTCATTTATTTACATGCATCTTGACACCTTCTCACTCTTGTCATTGTCTCACTGTACACGTTCACTGACCCAGGTCAAATGAGGACTTACATACAGCAGGAACAAGTTGATACAAGGCGTACACAGTGTGATAAACTCTGACCACCCCAAATTAACCCAACACTAGCTTAGAGAGAAAAGAGGGGGAGGGGAACTAGTTCCTACTTCAGGAATTTAGGTTTCTTTTACCTACTTTTAAAAGATTGTATTGGTAGGAATGTATATATTTATGTGAATACTCATCAGTGATCTTGGTGGCTCCATACCAACAACCACCCAACACATCAGCAAACTAACCACCTAAATCAGACCTGAGGGAGGGAAGCCGAGAGAAAGAGATGAACCACAAGTGAGAGGGAGGATGACTTCGCTATGAGCAGAGCATGGGGAGGCCTTCAGAGGAGCTATACGGGCAGACCTGAAGTGGATCCATCAGTCAATGGACCCTGGCTTACCTAATCCTCCAGTCACCAGGTTACTTTTCTCATAGGTAGAAACCACACCCAATTACAGGAAAACTGATATGTTTATGGTTGAGACACCACTGTCATACTTAATATGTACAACATCAAAATGTTTACTATGTTTTCACACTTGTTGACATCTCATATATTGATGCTTGTTATTGATTGTCTGGGACAATGGTCCAATGTGCAACTGTTCTATTACTTTGTGTAAATCACAATAGAGATGTATGTACTGACCAGAAGGCTCAGGCCAGTCAATAAATGATTAACATGAATTGACCTTCTGTTAATTTGTCAAGTTCAAACCTATCTGTGTCAACAGCTTCTTTGTACATCATGTTGTCAAAATCTAATGTGATTGATTATGTGTTTGATTGTTTGGAGATAAATTAACTCATAATGACTTACTGAATGGGGAAATAAAAAGACTCTAGATCTATCAACTGCTCAACATCCATGTTTTCTTCATCTAAATCAGGCTGAGAAACTTCTCCAGACTTTCCTCAGATTTGATAAACTAAAGGGGGCTCCAGAGCTAAAGAATCATTGGAGAAGGGGCAGATTCCCAGTTAGTAAATTACCATTCTTACCAGGGCCATAATCTATATCTCCTAGACAATACTTAATAGAACGAGACCTGCAGATAACTCAAGGTTCATATTCTGGGGTTATTGAAGATAGAAGAGGATGGGGCTCTACATCTTTTGTTAGAGATGGGGCATGCACTACAGTGATCTCCCACTCCCTTCAAAAATATATGACATTACTCCACCAAGTTTTGCCGAGCCAGCCAATGTGTCCGCCTGTTCATTCCCCAGCACACCGGCATGCCTCGGAGAAAAGATCTAGGTGATGCTTGCCACCCGTGGCCTCCGAAGCGAAGCAAGCCACTCTGCACGAAGCCTGCCTGTCCTCACCCTCCTCAGCATGCTTTCTGAGTCAGTTACAATCACGATGTGTGTATGTATCGTGTTCTCCATCCAGCGGAAAGCTGCACTGACCGCCTCCACCTCCATTCTTAAGCTTAAGTTGTGGTATCATACGCCAGACTCTCCTGCACCAAACGTCGACCATTAGCTTTTGCTAAGAATCCCCAGGCACTTCTCCTACCTCTCAACACCGAATCATCTGTGTAGATAACCACATCACCCGGGCGAGCATTATCCTGAATTAGTTGCTGGATTTCCACTTCCGTGGCCCCTGCTGGCCACTCCCTGCACTCCCGGCTCAATGTGATTATAACTCTGCACAAGTCTGACTGCTCCGCTGGCACTCTGACCCACTCCTCTCCTCGCCTAATGTTCTCCAAGATGCACACCTGTCTGATCGTATCCTCCACCTGAACCATCCATGATTTCCTTCTTATCAGTCTCTGACCCTTAACTGCGTCCAGCGCCTCATGCAACGGGTGATCTGTGTCTGCAGCTACTCTGAGGTATGCCTTCGCCTGAATCACCTTGTGCCTACCAGCAACAGTCGGATAACCAAGGATGTAACGGATACACACTACTGGGGTGTCTCTGGTGCACCCCAGAATGACCCGTATAGCTTCGTTCTGTATGCGCTCTAATTTCACCAGCTGACTCTTTGAGACAGTGAGCAGTCCTCCGTAATCAATCACTGAGAGGATCAAGTGCTGGTATAGTGTGAAGAGCATTCTCTGCTCTGTGTCCATTGTAGCCATAGCTTTAAGTGCACTGAGTCCCTTTTTGAGATCTTGTCACAACCATCGTCACATGGTCTTTGAAGGACAGACTCCTGTCAAATGTGATTTCACCTTGATAATCTTATATAGACAGCCGTGGGAGTCTGTGGTGTAATGGGGACCAAAGTAGGGGATGGACACGGTTCAGTGAAGATCCCAGGTAATTGAGTGGAAGTGGTACATGAAAAAGGGGGAGGAAGGTAATTTGGGAAACGAAGCAATGGAGATGTGATGGTGGTGAAAGAGTTAAAACTACGAAGAAGTGCCCCGGTGCACAGTGTGCTTGTCTGCCGGTCATGTATTAAATCCCTATTGGGGTAGTAGTAGTAGTAGTAGTAGTAGTAGTAGTAGTAGTAGTAGTAGTAGTAGTAGTAGTAGTAGTAGTAGTAGTAGTAGTAGTAGGCCTCATTCAGTCCTGAAGGACTATAGAGTTGTGCTGCTGGGGAGGCACCTGACAGCATGATGGCGACTGTATAGTCTAATGCAAGAGTGACAATCTGTCACAGTTTCCGCATCTATAAGACGAGGCAGGTCCCGCAGTAAGTGACTGCATTTTATGCCTGTGCCGCCTATCCTCAGTTTGCTGGATCAGATTGCGCTCAAAGAGCACTAGTCCGTTTCGTACATCTCTTCTCCAGGAACATCTGTCTGTTCCAACTCTTTCCCACGTGTCTGGGTCTATGCCAAGGGTTTTTATATCTTGTTTACACACATTGCTATATCGAATTTGGGGTCTTCCTGTTGGCCTCTCCCCTGTAGCTAGTTCTCCGTATAGATCTTTGGGAATACGTTCATCCTTCATTCGAGATACATGGCCCAGCCACCAAAGGCCGAACCTAACATGGGTACCACGAAATATTCTGGGAAGTATAATGAGCCAGCATGACACTGACATCACCCACTGAGCTGACTGGTCTATAAAAACATGTGACTGACAGCAATTATCCACTAAGCTTCCAGGTCCAGGTGTGTAATAGGATCCTTAACTTTTTACCATGCCTCCAATTCATACAACGGTGATCACTTTTTACCATGCCTCCAATTCATACAACGGTGATCACTTTCTACCATGCCTCCAATTCATACAACGGTGATCACTTTTTACCATGCCTCAATTCATACAACGGTAATCACTTTTTACCATGCCTCCATTCATACAACAGTGATAACTTTTTACCATGCCTCCAATTCAAAAAACGGTGATCACTTGTTACCATGCCTCCAATTCATTCAACAATGATCACTTTTTACCATGCCTCCAATTCATACAGCAGTGATCACTTGTTACCATGCCTCCAATTCATACAGCGGTGATCACTTTCTACCATGCCGCCAATTCATACAACGGTGATCACTTTCTACCATGCCTCCATTCATACAACAGTGATAACTTTTTACCATGCCTCCAATTCATACAGTGATGATCATGTGTTACCATGCCTCCAATTCATACAACGGTGATCACTTTTTACCATGCCTCCAATTCATACAGCGGTGATCATGTGTTACCATGCCTCCAATTCATACAACGGTGATAATTAAACATAACGGAGGTCAGCATGGCCAAATGGATTACGGATCCAAAGAGTATGCTTAGTAATCACGATGTTGTTAATGATAAGTTCGTGATATTGGTGGTTGTCTAGGTAACGATGCTCCTGGTGTGTCAATTGAGCTATCTAACTGTCTCACAATGCAACTCACCCCAGTAATACACATCCATCAGTCATGGGACAAGATTGAGTTGGCGCACATAATCTTTTAATCCAGAAAGAACACGGACAAACGGAACATGTTTATACATCCAGAAAACACAATGTAAATCCACCGAATAAGTATATCCTCCTCACACTTAATCCGCACACATCACTGCCTTCTCAAGGCCTCCTTACTCTCGAATGTACACGACAGGTATCCAGCTACTAGCCCCAGCTGGACCTCACACACGACAACCCACACAATGGGTATAGGCCTACACTCACTATCCACCCCACTCTGGGTTTTAGGCCTGCATTCAAACTCGGAGAACAACACAATCCAGGACGGAGCTCTATTCGTCCTACCTCCGCTTCTATCCTTCAACTCCCGACCCGTTCGGAGTCAAAACATCAACTGTCCAGAAGTTCCCTGACTTCACAGGAACCGAACCCCAGTCGGTCTCAGCTTCCACTCACTAGTCAAAGTTTTCCACTGTCTTTTTAACCCTGTTGTGTAGCCCCTCCCTGGGCTCCCCAACAACATTACACTCCAGCCTAAAACTGTCTTTCTCCCCATCCACCCTGGGGTCTTCACTCACCCTCACCATTATTTCTCATTGATAGTTGTTTTTCTCGTAATCTTGCTACAAAGGTCACTCATCTCAATGACCCAGGCATATGTCAATTAGTAAGGTGGAGAAAGGAATGTTTCATGTGGAATGGTTATCGTTGCTTCAGAGGTCACAGATTGTGAGAATTGTATGGATATTTTGCCCTGGTCATGCAGGGGTGGGGGGGTGAGGGGGGGGTTGAGGGTGAGGTGGGGAATGAGCAGGCCAATAGGCTAGCAGGAAATGTACCTCTTTGTGGTAGATTGCCTATGGACAAGGGGGAGGTGGTCGTGCACTTGTGGGACCACGTGGAGAAGGCAGAGGAACAGACTGAGAGCCCATATGTGGAAAGAATGAGATTGCAGGGCATCGGCAGGGGTTCTGGAAGAATCTCAAAACTGAGAGGGAAGGCCAGGAGAACTTTTAATCAGACAGCGGTGGGAACGATTAGTAGTATGACTCTTCACTGGCTGTTGAACGAGGGGATAGAGCATGTATGGGAATGTCCTGAGTGCAGTGATGTCGGTTCTTAACTCAACTATCCAGTTTGCTGATGCTGAGGTAGTAAGTTTAACCCCTACACTGGTCAGTTGGACTAAAATGTTGACTTCTTGTCCTTGACTTGCGGACATAAATTACAAGTACCTTTGAAGTTGGAATGGGTTTGCTTGATGGATAGAGACATTGGTAAAGCTAATTCACATGCAAACAATCAGTCCGCTGCACTTGAAGTAGTAGCACATGTAAGGACTACACTTGAGTTCAAAGCGAGTGAATGAAAAAAAAACAAAATAAATAAACATGGTTGTAGTAAAGTGTTTGAAGAAATATATGCTATAAATGGTTGTAGTAAAGTGTTTGAAGAAATATATGCTATAAATGGTTGTAGTAAAGTGTTTGGAGAAATATATGCTATAAATGGTTGTAGTAAAGTGTTTGGAGAAATATATGCTATAAATGGTTGTAGTAAAGTGTTTGGAAGAAATATATGCTATAAATGGTTGTAGTAAAGTGTTTGGAAGAAAAATATGCTATAAATGGTTGTAGTAAAGTGTTTGAAGAAAATATGCTATAAATGGTTGTAGTAAAGTGTTTGAAGAAATATATGCTATAAATGGTTGTAGTAAAGTGTTTGAAGAAATATATGCTATAAATGGTTGTAGTAAAGTGTTTGGAGAAAAATATGCTATAAATGGTTGTAGTAAAGTGTTTGGAGAAAAATATGCTATAAATGGTTGTAGTAAAGTGTTTGGAAGAAAATATGCTATACATGGTTGTAGTAAAGTGTTTGAAGAAAAATATGCTATAAATGGTTTGTAGTAAAGTGTTTGAAGAAAATATGCTATACATGGTTGTAGTAAAGTGTTTGGAGAAATATATGCTATAAATGGTTGTAGTAAAGTGTTTGGAGAAATATATGCTATAAATGGTTGTAGTAAAGTGTTTGGAGAAATATATGCTATAAATGGTTGTAGTAAAGTGTTTGAAGAAATATATGCTATAAATGGTTGTAGTAAAGTGTTTGGAGAAATATATGCTATAAATGGTTGTAGTAAAGTGTTTGAAGAAACATATGCTATAAATGGTTGTAGTAAAGTGTTTGTAGAAACATATGCTATAAATGGTTGTAGTAAAGTGTTTGGAGAAATATATGCTGTACATGGTTGTAGTAAAGTGTTTGGAGAAATATATGCTGTACATGGTTGTAGTAAAGTGTTTGGAGAAATATATGCTGTACATGGTTGTAGTAAAGTGTTTGAAGAAATATATGCTATAAATGGTTGTAGTAAAGTGTTTGGAGAAATATATGCTGTACATGGTTGTAGTAAAGTGTTTGGAGAAATATATGCTGTACATGGTTGTAGTAAAGTGTTTGGAGAAATATATGCTGTACATGGTTGTAGTAAAGTGTTTGAAGAAATATATGCTATAAATGGTTGTAGTAAAGTGTTTGGAGAAATATATGCTGTACATGGTTTTAGTAAAGTGTTTGGAGAAAAATACACTGTACATGGTTGTAGTAAAGTGTACAAACAAAATACATTCTCATTCTTTCTGGTAGACATACATAAAAGACTTACAACTCCCAGCACAAAAATGTACACCTTTATTGTTAGAACAGGAAGAGCAAGAGAAATAGGGAAGGCATCACATTGCCATAGTCAAAAGTGGAGTGGTTATCTTTACACTGTCCTTATAACATCACTGTGTTTATCTGAACCGCAGTGTCACATACTTAACACTCTTGACATACATAACAACACTATTGACAGGTTACAAGACAATGGCACTATTATTGTAATCTCTATCACACTTTTAGGGTTTTCATTTGAAGCCCCCTCATATCAGCATCTGCCAGACTACGTGTGAGCAAGCCCCATTGTTATGTTATCAGACAATTATCTACATCATAACTCATTATACCTACGCAGTAGCCTCCTGGCAGACCTCAGTGTCTCATATTGTGACCAAAATAATACAAGTATAACTGTTTTCATGATGTCCAAAGATAGATGGACACATAATCTGACTGCTACTGGTGCCATTAGCACTGGAACTCTTCACTGGCTGTTGCAGATGAGGACGCAGCGTGTAAGGGAATGTCCATTCAACTGTTTGATGTCCAATAGTTTATATATTTCTGTACAGTTTATTATTTGCATTCTGCAGTAATAGCACTTCTAAAAAAACGTCAACATTTCATTCATTTCTTTTGTCTTTGCTTCAGAGCGATAGGGCCTACTGTGCTGTGAGACATATGCGTAATGTTTGTCTATGTCTGCAGTTCATCATTGATGTTAGGAATGTTTGTGTCTCTCAAATGCTTTTTTTTTTTTTGGGCTACTGCTACCCTTGATCTGCAACACATATTGTCTTCATCACGGACTCTTCTTCTTCTTTCGTTCGCTTGAAATATGTCTATATCTGCAATGTCGTCTCTTGCATGAATTGAACTGTTTTTTTTTTCAGTTCACACAGTGGTCCATAGAGTTTATCTTCCACTGTCGTCTCTCTAGGCCAGAAGGTTTGCCTAGATTTGTTATATTTTGGGCAGTCTTGGAGTATGTGCTCTGCTGTCTGCGACGCCAATCCACACGTGCACATGGCTGTTTCACCAATCTTGAATTTTGTATACATGTGGTTGCGTAATCTATTGTGTCCTGTTCTGAGGCGCAGAATAATGACTTGTTCTGGTCTGTCCATAACGTGGTAGTCATCTTGAGCAGATTTTGGTGGCTTTCTGACTGATTTGATCATTCTTTTCTTTTGGTGGTATGTAACGGGCACATCAGGCTGTTCTTCTTTGGCTCCTTCCTTAGCCAATTGATCAGCTCTGTCGTTTCCGGGTACTCCACAGTGGGATGGTATCCACTGTATGGTGACCTTATGCTGACTGCTAAGTTCAGAAAGTAGTGTCCTTAGTACTGGCAATTTCCCAGACAGGAGCGCGTCGAGTACTGATTTTGCATCTGTCAATAGCACCACAGGTTGTGTACCATTGCTGTTATTCAGTAATTTCTCTGTTGCTATCTTGATTGCCTCAATTTCGGCATCATAGTTATGGCAGTACTTTCCTGTCGGCACTCTGGCTGTGTCCCTAGTATTATTTGGATATTCCATGTACACTCCCGCTCCTCCATTTCGAACAGCATTTTGTGCTGACCCATCTGTGTAGACTCGGATCCAGAGGTCCTGTGGGTATTCTTCATCAAGGAAGCTGAGAGTGGCTGTTCTGCGCTGCACACTGTTCTGTTCTTCCTTGTCAAATATTCCTCTCACTTTTGTCTGGATTTGTAACGATAGTCTATGCTCATCTTTCCATGGAGTTCGCTCTGGAATAGTTGTTAGGGGGATACCAACTGTGGGCAGATCAGTGGTTTCTCTGCAGAGTCGTTTGGCCTGGTGGATAAAACTACTTCTTTTCAACCGCCCCATAGCTAGGTTTTCAAATCTGTTCTTCATAGGGTGGCCTGGCAAGCTGAGGAACTTTTCTGCTTGTATTAGCGTTTTCGTATCTCTGCGCTCACTCAGTGCCTGTGTCCTCCCCATCTTCTCCATTTCCACTATAGGGGTTGATCTCATCCCTCCTGTGGTGACTCTAAGTCAGTGTTTCCCAACCTTTTTTGTGCTATGCCCCACCTAAGCCTTTCTAACATTCTTATGCACCCCCGCCCCTCCCCTCCCCAACATATACATTATTTTTAATATTCAAAAATTGAAATGTTCACTAAAGAACCTTGATTGATAGGTTTTAGGAAGAAATCACTAGGAAATTATTGAGCAAAAACAGTAAGTAAATTTTCAAAACATATAATGGAGAACTGAAATTCAAGTACAAAATAATTTTAATGAAAGATATTTTTTTAAAATATTATTTTAATTATTAGTAATTATTTATTATTTAAATTTAGTGACATCCTTCCGCTTGATGCTTGCTGCAAATAGATCTTATGTCAGGTTCTAATTTAGTTAACTTCAGTCTCCAATCTCCTCGTTTGTTATATCCAGCCGATTTCTTCCATTTTCGAATTGCCCCCCTTAACAATCGAATTGCCCCCCTGTGGGGCGTGGGCCCCACGTTGGGAAACACTGCTCTAAGGCTTGATTTTGCACCTTGTCCAACTCTTGTAGTGTGGTTTTTGATGCTGAACACCACGCAGTTGACCCATATTCCAGGTGTGGTCGTATGCTCTGTTGGTAAACTTTGCTAAGTATTTTCGTACTGGCTCCCCATGTGGTTCCACTTAGCTTTCTCAGGATGGCTATTTTCCTTCTGGATTTTGCTACTGCTTTGTTGATGTGCTTTCTCCATGTCAGCCTGCCATCAAATGTTACTCCAAGGTATGTTGGTTCTTTATCTTCTCTTAGGGGTGTTCCATTTATCTGGATGATCCCTGCCTTTTGTTTTGGAGAGAGGGTAAATAGGGTGGTGCTGCACTTGTCAGTGTTTATGCTGACACATCATCTAATTGCCCATTCAGCAAATGTATCTACAGCTCTTTGTAGCAATCTGGTGGCCACTGATACATATTCATTTGTGCTCCATAGAACGAGGTCATCGGCGTACATTGCCGCTTTAATTCCATGTGGTAGGTGAGCAACAAGGTCATTGATGAAGATTAGAAAAAGTGTGGGGGACAAGACTCCGCCCTGGGGGACACCGTGACGCAGTAGTACTTTCTTGCTCTTGAGTCCGTCTATCTGTACTCGGGCTCTTCTGTTGTGCAAGTATGCTTTCACCCATTTGTACATTCTTCCATTGACTTTGCAGTTTCTCAGTTTCTTCATCAAACCTTCTTTCCAGACTTTGTCAAAGGCTTTCTTCAGATCTATCCATGCCGCAAGCACCAGCTTCTTCTCTTGGAATGCATCCTCAATTTCTTGAGAGAGGTAGGTTGTCTGATCTTCCGTAGAATAGCACTGTCTAAAGCCAGCCTGCTGTGGCACAAGGATGTTTTTACTTTCAATGTACCACTGCAATCTGTGATTAATGATGCGCTCCAGTGTTTTGCAGAGGCAGCTGGTGAGGCTAATTGGTCTGTAGCTAGAGGCAATGGAACCATCTTTCCCTGATTTTAGGAGGGGTATCATGATTGCTTCTCTCCAGGCTTGTGGAACACTGCCTAAGGTCCAGCTGTTATTGAAGATCTGCAACAGCTTTGTTTTGGCCTCTGTTCCTAGGTTCCTGATCATTTCATTGGAGATACCATCAGCTCCTGGTGACTTTCTCATTTTCAGTTTTGAAATGGCTAGCTCCAGTTCGCTGATTGTGATGGGTGCCTCCAGGACCTCATGTACTATTTCCTTCTGTCCTGTATGTTGTCGTTTCTCTCGAATCTCTTGTTGTTTCTCTGGACTAATTTTGATATTATTATCTTGTGCGAACGAGTCCGCAAAATGGTCAGCTGCTTGCTTTCTTGTTAAGATTTTTCCATCTTTATGTAGCGCAATTTTTGAGTTTCTCCCTGTGCCCTCATCATTAAGCTGTTTTATTAGCTTCCACAATTTCCTTGTGTCTCTTTCAAAGTTCAGAGACTCTGTTTTCTCCTGCCAGCTTTTCCGTCTAGCCTGCAGCTTGGTCCTTTGAAATTTGGCTTTTGCATGCTGGAATTTATTGTGGTGCTCTTGGCTGGGTGTGGCCTCTGCTTGCTTTCTACACACTTCCACATCATTATGCAACTGTTCCAGTTCACTACTCCAGTAGGTTTATATTGTTTACGGGCTCCTCTTGGTACTGTTTCTCGCGCTGCCTGTAGTATGCATTTCCCAAACTCTTCAACTACTTTATTTATGTCTTTCTCAGTGTTCAGGTTTCTAACCAGTATGCTGGTGCGATGCTTGTACATTGCCCAGTCTGCTTTCTTGTAGTTCCACCTCGAGAGGGTGCTGCTTTCACTTACAAGCTCATTTTCTACGGTTAGAAAGACTGGCCGATGGTCACTGCCACCAAGTTGTTTCCCAACAATTCGTGTAATGTTCCACTCCAGGTCTGGTGAATGAAAAGCCAGGTCAGGTGTAGTTGTAGAGTGCCATGATCTCGAGTAGAAAGTATGTGGGTCGGACGGCTTGTTAATCAAGATGAATCTATTCTCATCCTGCCAGTCTTCCAGTCTCTCTCCTCTCTGGTCCATGTGATCATAGCCCCAGCTCTGCGAGTGGCTGTTGAAATCGCCACACACAATCATTTTTTCTTTTAGTGGTAGTGTGTCCAATGCCTGTGGGCGGTCACTTGGACAGTAGTAATTGATCAGATGTAGATCTGTATTACCTGTCTTAAGTTTAAGTGTCTGATACTCAGCCCCTTCCATGTAGACTTTGATTTGGGAAGCCATGATGTTATTTCTTACGAGGGTCAGTATCCCACCTTTTCGCCTGTCCTTTCGGTCAGATCGGTAACACTGGTAGCCTCTGATTTTGAAGGCTATATTTTCATTGAGGTGGGTTTCTTGCAAGCAACATATGCTTACTTTTTCTTGGTCCAAGATTTTTTCTAATTCTATTTTTTTGTTGCTGACTCCCTCCGCATTCCAGTGCATTATTTTAAGTCTTCGTTTAGTATGGCCAGTCGTCCTATTCTCATGTCCCCTGGCTCCACAGGACATCTGAGAAGGACCTCCAGTAGTTGGGGTTGGACCCTTTCGAGACATAGGGCCCGGCACTGCACCTGCCTGGGGGTCCAAAGCAGGGCGAGCACCATAACGATTAGCAGTAATCGACATATTCCATTTTGCGTGATTGCGTGGCATCCTGATTTCTGTGGTGCGCCTCTTGGCTGGTTGCCTCCGTCTTCAGCACCTTTCTTTGCTAGAGCAGACTGTGGTCTCACTCGAGTGTAGATGTGTACGCGCGCACACACCTGTCTGCGCATGCATGTACGTGCATACACATCTAGAGCATACTGATTATTTTCCGGCGCTAGAGACTCGCCGTCGCCCCTTCTCCTGTTAGTTTAAACGGGCCCGCCACGTGAAGGCCAGGAGTTGGACTTTTGCTGCATAGGTTATGTATTCACGAGCCATTGAGGTATTTAAGCAATGTTGGGCGCTCACCCCAACACCGCGCCTCGGCTACATACAGCAACATTTGGAACCCATCACGGACTCAAGGAGTATGCTTAGTAAGGTGGAGAAAGGATCGTTTCACGTGGAATAGCTCACCTCGCTCCAGAGGTCACAGACTGTGAGCATTGTATGGAATTTTTGCCCTGGCCTTACGGGAGTGCTGGGGAATGAACAGGCTGATAGGCTGGCCAGGAATGCACCTCTTGGTGGTAGAATTACCTATGGACAAGGGAGAGGTGGGACCAGATGGAGGACACAGATTAAGAACCTGTAAGTGGAAAGGATGAGATTGCAGGAGATTGGCAAGGATTCTGGTAGAATCTCAAAACTGAGAGGGAGGATCAGGAGAACTTTCAATCAGATAGCGGTGGGAACGATTAGTAGTGTGACTTTTTGCTGGCTGTTAAACGAGAGGACGGAGCACGTATGGGAATGTCCTGTGTGCAGTGATGTCAGTTCTTAGCTCAACTCAACACTTGATCAGTTACACAACATTAAAAACATCACAGATATTTTAAAACAAAAATGTGATAAAACCTGTCACATGTAATGATATCCATCCATCATGTGCCATGCCGGTAAGCGTGGGCGGTCATGTTCTGCCATCTCACTCGATCACCAGAGTCGTGGATCAGCTCCGTGTTTCTGTCTCGACCATGCCACAAGGCCAAGCCATCCAGGTACTTGCTTCTAGGTCTTCCCCTTGGTCTGTTCCCCTCGATCTTACCAGTTGTCACCAAATTCTCCA
Source organism: Cepaea nemoralis (assembly GCA_014155875.1). Classification (NCBI taxonomy): domain Eukaryota; kingdom Metazoa; phylum Mollusca; class Gastropoda; order Stylommatophora; family Helicidae; genus Cepaea; species Cepaea nemoralis. The sequence goes on along the minus strand of JACEFZ010027813.1, from coordinate 670,647 downwards.
ATCCATTTCTTCTCATAACATGCCCAAAAATTTTTGACTGTCTACGTCTAATTTCTCTAATCAATTTACGATCTTCATTTGTTTCTTGAAGGACTTGTTCATTGGTCTTTCTGGCTGTCCATGGTATTCTTTGCATTTTCCTCAGAAACCACATCTCTACAGCCATCAGATGTTTTTCAGCCTGACTGCTCATTGTCCACGCTTCAGCATCCATATAAAAGTACAGGTTCAATGTAGCATCTCAACACTCTTTTTCTCGTTTCAATTGACATCTTTTTATTGGTCAATATGTTTTTCATCTTGCTAAAGGCTACTTTTGCCATGGCGATTCTTGTTCTAATCTCTTCAAGGCATCTCCCATCAGATGTTATTACTGTTCCGAGATAATTGTACCTGCTCACTTGCTGAAGAATATTCCCATTTACTTGTATATTACATTGTGGTATTTCGTCCTTCCTAGTGACGACCATAATCTGTGTCTTTTTACAATTTAATTCTAACCCTAGTTGTTCACTGTGTGTAACAATCGCATCTACTAAATTTTGCAGGTCCTGTTCATTGTCTGCAATCAAGACTATCATCTGCATATCTAATGTTATTGATGCATCGTCCCCCAATGTTGATTCCTTCCATATCTTCAATATTTCTGAAAATACTTTCACTGTACAGGGAAAACAGATCTGGAGACATTACACATCCCTGTCTCACACCCCTTTTAATAGGCTGATATTGGCTTACTTCATTATCAACTCTTATGGCAGCTTGTTGTTTCCAATATATGTTTTTTACAAGTCTAAGATCTTTTCCATCAATTTGTAGATCTTCAAGCATCCTTATCATGTTGACATGTCTCACTTTATCAAAAGCCTTTGTGTAGTCAATAAAGCAAAGGTGTAGATCTTTGTTTACTTCTATAGAACGTTCGATTATGTTTCTCAGTATATACACAGCATTTACTGTACCCTTGCCTTCCACAAACCCACATTGTTCTTCTCCTATTTACTATTTCAGGTTGTATTTTCCTCCTAACTCTTTGCATGATAATTCTTAGCAAAATCTTCGTGATGTGACGAAGCAGACTGGTAACTTGTAACTTGTATTAAGCAGACTGGTAACTTATCTATTCCATATTCTTCTAAAGCATTAATCATTTCTGTTGTGACGCTGTCTGAACCGGGGGTCTTGCCAGATTTCATATGGTTAAGCGCATTCTGAACCTCCATCTTTAAAATTGCTGGTCCTTCATTATTATTTTGGACATCATACTGTTCGTCTCTGTTATCGTCATAAAGGTTTTTCACATAATCTGACCATTCATGTAAGATCTGATCTTTTTCTATTATGACTCTTCCATCTTTTGTCTTTAGGCAGCCTGCTGATGTACGTGTTCTTTGATTAGTAAGCTCCTGAATTCTTTTGTGCATTAGTTTCGCATTGTTACTGTTGTGTTGTTTTTCAATTTCTCTGCAATTTTTCTCAAGCCATGTTTCTTTTGCCTCCTTACATAAGGTTCTCACTTTTCTGTGAATTTCTTCATATTTGGCAGGATTATTTTGTTCTGTCTTCTTGTTTCCATTAGTTGTAAAATTTCTTCAGTCATCCATGTCTTACGGCCCACTTTCTTTACTTTTGGAATAGTTTTTTCTGCTGCCCAACTGTAATGATATATATTCTCATAAAATTTAATGTACTTAACTTCAGACATAAACATGTTAACCATATTTAAATACATAATTAAAATCCAATATTACTGCTGAGGTTATGTGCTATATTTTTTAAGTTAAGAAGAGTACATTTTGTGTGAATATATTTCATTATATTTTAAAACGTTTGCCTACCTTTTTATATCTACAGTTGTTGTTCCTGTAGAACACTGTAGATTAGAGTTGTTTGCCTTTGTGCAACCCAAAGAATTCAAACTAGCAATGGTTGAGCTCCATTCAAATAAACAAGCAACACATTCATTCTAAGCATGCTCATTACCTCTTCAAGCAGTGAGTGCAAGACTTGGATACTGGTTGCCTATTAATGGCAATTGCTGTGACTTTTTTTAAGTCTCATAGATTTCATTACCATGGAAGACCATGGTTAATCCTTCCTTTGTAGGCAAGAAATTAAATTCAAATCTGCTCCAAACTGTTAGGTAACAGCCATGAGTTTACCCTAATTGAGAGCTCATTCATGCTTTCTTTCCAGGGAAATATGTCCTTCTACTGGAAACCTTTGCTGTATTCCCACCAATAGTGACCGGCTGAACTGTCTTCTTCTTTGTGACTATTCTAAACTGTGGTGACCTGTCCTCTGATCCTCTGTATACTTATTTCTTTCATTTCAGTGCTATTTCTATACAGGGTATGTTTTTCATAATTCTTAACTTGCATATAAGCTAAGACTTATAACAGATAATTCCTGATGTGTGAGGTCAGCATGGCAGGATGGATAAGAACGTGTGTTCTTAAACATCCGGTATGTTGATGCTGAGGTAAGGGGTTCAACCCCATACACCGGACAGTTGGACTAAAATGTTGAATTCTTGTCCTTGACTTGGGGACGTCAATTACATGTCGGCTTGAAGTTGGAGTGGGTTTGCCTTATGGCGAGGGACACTAGTAATAGGGATAGCTAATCCACACGCAAAATTAAGTCTAGTGCTACTAAAAGTAGTGTGTATAAACTACACTCGAGGTAAAAGTGAATGAGCCGCCCCCCAAAAAAAAAAAAACAAACACCACACACATACACACAGCAACAAACAAAAATCATGACTTCACTGACAGAATTCTAAAACATACTGCAATGTATCACAGAGAATATATACTGTGCAACCCATTGCTACACATCTCACCAATTCTGGAAAGATTCAAATTCTTCACACAGAACAAAGGTAATATGAGCATGTCTAGCCCATATTCCATGCATGATCAAATATTGAAAAACAGGTACAAGCAGTCGTCGACAATGATCGGGAATGGGTTCAAGTGTCTTAAAATAGAACTACCCACAAGGGCATGACAGGTCAGATACAAGCACTCGCATAGAGATCTGAACATATTCTAGGCCATGACATAGAGGTGAGTTGACTAGTTCCCTTCCTCATTGCTTTTTCTCCCCAGAAAATTCTTAAAATTGGCACCATTTTTGTGAGGCTGGGTCGAGCCTAAAGCTGCACTGGTCAGAAAAAGATCATCTTGTCTTTGTGGAAGATTGAAACCTGACCATTGTTGTTGTAGGCAAGCACAGGATGGGAAAGGGAAGCAAATAATGGTAATATTGCAACTCTGACAGAGAGAATAGCAGCAGAGTCCATGGGAATCTCATAAACAGGCACTGTCCCTCGTGTTTATGCTTCACCTTTCACCTCGACACCGCAAGGTACAAGAGGAACAAGGCAAGATAAGATGAGGAGATTGCAACCTATGAGGCACGTAATAAATGACGATCGAGGAGGGTAGGCCTGAAGGCCGCTGCTCCACCCTACATAAAACTTCAGCTACAGAATCCAACTAACAGATTAACGTGTCATGGGAGATTAATCGCCTTAAGTGACTTTCCGTATCTGCTATGGGCGTATATTGCATAAATATTACTGCATTGTAATACAACATACCCAGGAGTCTCCGCAACAAAGTGGTCAAGCAGTCTGTCCTGTATTCTGAAGGTTGTGGGTTCGATTCTTTCGGTTCACAAGTGCATTTTTCCTCGGAGACTCCTAGGGGGTCATCGATGGAGCTACAGAGTTCGTGCTTTGTGCGATGCTTTTGGCAGGTTGCCCTACAGAAAGAGACCGATCCATATGGGATAAAACCTTGTGCAATGAAGTTGATCATCTCAACTTTTAAGACTTTTTAAGACAACATATCTGCTACCATATTAACATCTTTTAAGTCATAACTATGACACTCCCCCTACTTCCCATCTCCCGCCGTCCATTTTTATTTTGTCCAAACCTACTGTTTGTTTGGCACTAAATCTGATCAATGTGAACCAGTCTTCAGACAATGTTTTAAAATATTATTCAGCCAGCCATACAAATGAATAACATTGGAAAGACATGAAAAGAACTATGTGAGACAAAAGATATTAGGAATTCATATTACACAGTTTAGTTTACATTGGGAATTAAACAGCAGCAGCAAACAGTAGTAGGGAAGAGGAAGACAGAATTGTGGAGGAGGAAGGGGAGGAAGAAGAAGGCAGCAGCAGTAGGGAATAGGAAGAACAAATAGAAGAAGAAGAAGAAAGAAATAGGGAAGAGAAAGAACAAACAGTAGAGGAGGAGGAGAAGGAAGCAGAAGAAAAAAGAAGAAGAAGAAGGCAGTGGGGAAGAGGAAGAAGAAATAGTAGAGGAGGAGGAATAAGAAGAAGAAGAAGAAGTTTTGGAATTCAATTTCTATATACACAAACTCTTTGTAAAATTTTCATCCTTAGAGTAAAAAGTATTGGTTTAGCAGCACAGGATGATAGTTACTATTTAACAAAGAATTTCATGAGTATCATTATGTTTGTTCTGATCAACCCAGGCAGTATGTAGTTACGTGTCTGGCAATGATGCCCAATCCAGGTGCAAAAATGCAGACTTCTATTTCAGTGGTAATTGTCTGTAAACAATATCCAAATATCGAGTCTGAGGTCTTTGCTGGCTACAGTTGCTTCCTGAATAAGATCACAAAACAGACATAAATAATTATACGTTATAATGAGATAATAAATGTAAACAAACTTTGAATGTTAATGACCTCATGTTATAAATGTTAAAAAGAGAAATAACCATTGTGTTTTTGGTGTTGGCTCGCTTTGAACTTAAGCATAGTCCATGTGCTTCTACTTCTAGTGCACTGGACAAATTTTTATGTGTGGATTAGCTTTCATCTTCCGCCTATAGTACTTTACGGTGTAGGATGGGGGGGGGGGGGGGGGGGGGGGGGGGGGGGGGGGGGGGGGGGGGGGGGGGGGGGGGGGGGGGGGGGGGGGGGGGGTGGTCATGAGCTGAGGAATTTAAGGCTACCTGGCTAGTGCGTCACCACAAATTGGTAGGTAGGGTTTTCTTGTTGCCCCATGACAGAAAAATCCACACTGTCATAAATAAGTGTCATCCTGGGGTGAGGGGAATCAACACCCACATTCTTTTAAACTCCATATCATATCTGAGGTATTATCATAGATATCTGCCACAACACACCATCCGTTTCTTTGGATCACTCTCTCTCTCCTTCTTATTATTACACTGGACCATGCCCCCCCTCTCATTCTTTTCCCCAAAAAAGACTACCACAACTCTCGCTTCTAACAAAATGACAAATAATTTATAAAGAACCGGTCGATATGTGGCAAAGTGTTTTGTGTCTGTCGTATCATCTAGGGTGTATGCAGAATCAGACCGACACAGTCAGGAATCAAAGTCTTGCCTTGTCATCACGTACCGGCAACACAACAGCACCATAATCACGTACAGAAGGACCTCACCAAATGAGCGTCTCTCCGGCAGTGCGGACTCCTACAGTGACTTAGATAGTCTGATGCCTGCGTCCCCAATGGTGATTGTAGTCCAATACTGATCATGAATCCGACACACACAGTGTAACTAAATGTCACTCTAAAAGTTCTGTTGATCTGATAAACCTGTACAGTAAAATAAATGTTTACTGTCACTTTGAAGCAAAATGTTAATTGTTAATTCTCACCAGGAATTCACCCCCATTTTTGGAAAACACACTGTAATTTTTAAAATTCTCACAGGAATTCACCATTTGGGAAAAACGCAATGTTAATTGTTTAATTTATCAATAAAATACTATCGTCCCTGTTACTGGTGGTATTGTAAGTATTCGTCACTCTAATAGATGAGAACTACCACTGAGGAATCATCTTAGATTGTATCGTGGTTCCTGCTCAGCAGAGGCCAGGTTCTTGCAGACCCCACTCACCCTGGGGTAGGGACCAGTGCAAAGCCGTGAGTAAAAAAAATGCCTTCAATGATCGAGCCACAATCTTCTTCTGGACTTGTTCTGCTAGCTTTTTTTTTTTGGAAAAGAGTGGAACCATATATTATTCTCGTCTGAAAGCGAGACCACTAAATCACACAATGGACAATGTCCGCAGATGTAAATCAACATACGGGACCACGTGGTCTCGTCCATAATCAGAAAAGGAACATCAAACACGTCCTTGTTGCCTCACAACAGTTGGTCGGGATCCTGCCAAAGTGTGTGTCCAGACTGTTTTAAAAACTGTGTCTGAATGACGTTAAAAATATGACTAGACCACTAGCCAAGCGTCGAGAAACTATTTTTTCTCTCCTTTTCCGATTGATGTCAACACGGTCGGCGTCCCGCTTTGATCTGGGGGAATTGTTCCCGGTACTCCAAAAAGTCTTGCTGGCTTGTGATCTGGAGAAATCTTTCTCCCACAACAAAAGATCTTGACGGCTTCGCATTAGGAACAGGTCTGTCCCACAACATCAAAAAGAATGGCGGTGGCTGCCTGTAGACGAATGGCGCGACAGTCTTCATCGATCGACATCAAGAATTCTGACGACAAACACCAATGAGGATTTGAAACCCGGTTTCCCAAAGGAGACCCCAGATTCAAGTTTCCTCTTGTGCTGCTCTCTTTAATTCATGGATGTTTGCTGGCTCTCTGGCAAATGGATTACAGACAAACAGTCGAATCCCGTGTTCAAACCAAGCGGCAGGAGATTGTCAGCAGACTGCCTGCATTGGTTTTTATATTGGAGTGCAGTCATCAGGAAAACAATGACAAAATACTGAACATAAATTGCCAAAAAGTCACATTCATCATCTTCCAAGTTTATCGTCAAGCATCATGGGGAAAGAATAATGGTGCTCCGTGCAGAGGGTGGCAAGGAACTGTGGTCATTACATGTGATGTACAAGTCTTGGTGTCAATCCATTTTCTTTCTCAGGCATTCTCTTGCTATCGTCGCAGATGGATCCTTGATGTAGGTCAGTGCTGTAGTTAATGGTGTTGCATTCTAACGGGATGGCCCAAAAAACATTTCAATATATGTGGACAACGTTTGAGCCACTGTCTGTGCTGAGTAAACAACATTCTTATTCCAGTCTTCAAATAGTGCGCAGCTCTCGTCAAGCATTCATCTTGAGGTGTGAAGTATGTTTTAAGTGTGTGTAGATAATGTTCAAACTTTGACATGGTAGAAAAAGATGAAGAAATCACAACACATCTAAAAAATGCTGTGATTGACTGCAATTGTCATGTAAAGGATATGCAACTAACTTTATGTTACAAGAAATGCGGTTTTATAATTATTGTTTTAGTTTGCTCCCTTCCTCTTTTCTAAGTATTTTGCCTGTAAGAATGACCAAGATGGTGACACAGGGGAAGTCTGCTGAAGAAGAATGATCCAGAACAAACAACGAATGGGATATTTGGTTAGGACACAAGTGCAGAAATTCAGATATATATGCACATGGATAACATCAGATGGAAGATGCATCATGAGATAAAGAACAGAATAGGACACGCAAAAACTGCATTTTATCAAATGAAGAATATTTTTTGCAATAAGTCCATGCCTGAAAGTTAGAAAAAGAATTCTGCCTTGTACATAGAACCAGTTTTAAGCATAAGGCTGCGAACCTGTACAAGAAGTAAACTAAGCAAAAGATCCCTGGAAAACTTTTGAAGATGTGGTTTATAGAAGAATGCTGAAAAATGCATGGGCAGCCAAATGGAGAAATTGGACCTTTTAGGGGAAGCTAAGTTGCAAAGACAACTTATCACAAAACATCAGAAAGAAAGCAGCCATAAATTTTTAGTCCACATTATAGAAAAAAACTAGAACATGTTGTGAAAACAGAGAACGAGTGTGAGAAGGAGAAATAGAGGAAGTATAGTGTGAGAAATGACGTCGTGCGCCATTGCACGGAAGGGAGTACACATGAACTGATCCCTGCCACAGGAGCTCACCAATTGTGGAGAAGCATACGCCCCGCCAGCCGACAAAGCAATGGTGATGATGAAGATGAAGATGCATTTTTGTAGGCAGTTGTCCTGTTTGTCTTGCATATTCTGTTTGTTATTCACTTATAGTGGTCATGAGCCTGAGGAATTAAGGCTACCTGGCTAGTGCAGTCACCACAAATTGGGTAGGTTAGGGTTTTCTTTTTGCCCCCGACAGAAAAAATCCACACTGTCATAATAAGTGTCATCCCTGGGGTGAGGGGAATCAACACCCACATTCTTTTAACTCCATATCATTATCTTGAGGATATCCTAGATCTCTGTCCACAACACCCCATCAGTCTTTGGATCACTCTCTCTCTCTCTTCTTCTTCTTACCACTGGACCATGCCCCCTCTCATTCTTTTCCCCCAAAAAATACTACACAACTCTAGCTTCTAACAAAATGACAAATTAATTTATTAAAGAACAGTGTCAGATATGTGCAAAGTGTGTGTGTCTGTCGTATAATCTAGGGTGTATGCAGAATCAGACCGAACAGCTCAGGATCAAAGTCTGCTTTCATCACAGTACCGGCCACACAACAGCACCATAGATCAAGTACAGAAGGACCTCACCAAATGATGCGTCTCTCCGGCCAGGTGTCGACTTCCTCCAGTGGCTCTTGGATAGTCCGGATGCCTGGTCACCAATGGTGGATGTAGTCCAATACTGATCATGAATCCGACACACACAGTGTAACTAATATGTCACTAAAAGTTCTGTGATCTGATAACCCTTGTACAGTAAAATAAATGTTTACTGTCACTTTGAAGCAAAATGTTAATTGTTAATTTCTCACAGGAATTCACCATTTGGAAAACACAATGTTAATTGTTAATTTCTCACAGGAATTCACCATTTGGAAAACGCAATGTTAATTGTTAATTTCTCAATATAAATACTATTGTCCCTGTTACTGGTGGTATTGTAAGTATCTTCACTCTAATATGATGAGAACTACCACTGAGGAATCACTCTTAGATGATCGTCGGTTCTTGCTCAGCAGAGGCCAGGTTCTTGCAGACCCTCTGGGTTATGGACCCAGTGCAAAGGCCGCTGAGTAAAAAATGCCTTCAATGATCGAGCCACAATCTTCTTCTATGACTTGTCTGCTAGCTTTTTTTTTGGAAACAGTGGAACCATATATTTATTCCCGTCTGAAATCGAGACCACTAAATCACACAATGGACAAATGTCCGCCGATGTAAATCAACATACGACACTGTGGTCTCGTTCCATAATCAGAACAGGAACATCAAACACGTCCTTGTTGCCTCACAACATTTGGTCGACTCCTGCCAAAGGTGTTTGTCCAGACTGTTTTAAAACTGTGTCTGAATGACGTTAAAAATCTGACTAGACACTAGGCGTCGAGAAACTATTTTTTTCTCTCCTTTTCCGACTTGATGTAAACAACCGGTCGGCTGTCCCGCTTTGATCTGGGGGAATTGTTCCCGGTACTCCAAAAAGTCTTGCTGGCTTGTGATCTGGAGAAATCTTTCTCCCACAACAAAAGATCTTGCCGACTCTCATTAGGACAGTCTGTCCCCAACATCAAAGAATGGCGGCTGCCTGTAGACGAATGGCGCGACAGTCTTTCATCGATCGACAACTCCAAGAATTCTGCGACACACACCTTACTGAGGATTTGAACCCAGGTTTCCCAAAGGAGAACCCAGCATTCAAGTTCCTCTTGTGCTGCTCTCTTTAATTCCATGGATGTTTGCTGGCTCTCTGGCAAATGGATTACAGACAACAGTTCGCAATCCCGTGTTCAAACCACAGCTGCAGGAGATTTGTCAGCAGACTGCCTTGCGTTGGTTTTTATATGAGTGCCAGTCATTCAGAAAACAATGACAAACTACTGAACATAAATTTGCCAAAAAGTCACATCATCATCTTCCAATTTTATCGTCAAGCATCATGGGGAAGAATAATTGGTGCTCCAGTGCCAGATGGGTGGCACTGAACTGTGTCATTACATGTGATTGTACAATGTCTTTGGTGTCAATCCATTTTCTTCTCAGGCATTCTCTTGCTCTCGTCGCAGATGATCCTTGATGTAGGGTCAGTGCTGGTAGTTAATGGTGTTGCATTCTAACGGGATGGCCAAACCATTTCAATATATGTGGCACAAAGTTTTGATCCCACTGTCTGTCTGATAACACCATTTCTTATTCAGTCTCAAATAGTGCGCAGCTCTCTTCAAGCATCTCATCTTGCAGGTTTTGATTATGTTTAAGTGTGATTTAGATAATGTTCAACTTTGACATTGGTAGGAAAAGATTGAAGAAATCACAAACAGCTAAAAATGCTGTGATTGACTGCAATGTCATGTAAAGGATATGCAACTAACTTTATGTTACAAGAAATGCTTGTTTTATAAATTATTTTTTAGTTTGCTCCCTTCCTCTTTTCTAAGTATTTTGCCCTGTAGGAATGACTCAAGATGGTGACACAGGGGAATGTCTGAAGCAGAAATGATCCAGAACAACAAGAGATGGGATATTTGGTAAGGACACAAGTGCAGAAATTCAGATATCTATGCACATGGATAACATCAGATGGAAGATGCATCACTGAGATAAAGAACAGAATAGGACACGCAAAAACTGCATTTTATCAAATGAAGAATATTTTTTGCAATAAGTCCATGTCCTTGAAAGTTAGAAAAAGAATTCTTGCATGTTACATAGAACCAGTTTTAACATAAGGCTGCGAATCCTGGACAAGAAGTAAACTAGCAAAAAGATCCCTGGAAACTTTGAAGATGTGGTTTTATAGAAGAATGCTGAAAATTCATTGGGCAGCCAAAATGAGAAATCTGGACATTTTAGGGGAAGCTAAGTTGCAAAGACAACTTATCACAAACATCAGAAAGAAGCAGCCATAAATTTTTAGCCACATTATAAGAAAAAAACTAGAACATGTTGTGAAAACCAGAAAGATTGGTGAGAAGAGAGATAGAGGAAGATAGTGTGAGAAAATTGACAGTCTTGCGCCATTGCACGGAAGGGAGTCAACACATGAACTGATCCATGCCACAGGAGATCACAATTTGTGGAGAAGCATATCGCCCACGCCAGCCGACAAAGCAATGGATGATGATGAAGATGAAGATGCATTTCTTGTAGGCAGTTGTCCTGTTTTGTCTTGCATTTATTCTGTGTTATCACTATAAAAAGTTCAAAGATAATGAAAGACCTACATTACCACCTTGTCCCTGTTTTAAACATCACTGTCTGTGTTTCTACTAAGTTCCTCTGCTATTTGCTTTCTTCGCTCCTCTCTCTCGGATTTCCTTTCCTTCCATGCCTGCCGCTGAAGACTGTCATTTGATTTTCCAACATTACTGATGACCCTTTTAAGATCTTTAAAATAAAAGAGTTTATATATTTAAATTAACATGTTAAGCAAACAAATGATCAATGAAGTTTTTTTTTTGGGGGGGGGGGGGGGGGGGGGGGCCCTCACTCGCTTTGAACTCAAGTGTAGTCCAAACACACTACTTCTAGTAGTCTCCCAACCTGGCAACACACTTGGTCCACGTGGCCACTAGCTTGATGCTTTCTAGGAAAACGTTTTTTGGGTGTGGCCTTAAACCAATTCAGCACTGCCCCCATTACCTCATCATCTACAAACCTCTGACTCCCTAAATGTTCTTTCAAGGATTCACACAGGTGAAAGTCTGATGGCATCAAGTCTGGACTGTATGCTGGATGTTTCAAGGCCTATAATTTCAGAGCATGTAGTTTATCCACTGTATGTGCAGCCTTATGACGACAGGCATTGCTGTGTAGCAATGATGCTACTTTTGAGAGACGTCCTCTGAGTTTAGATCATATCAGGGTCTTCAATTTGTTCACTAGCATGGCACCAACTCTAACAACTGTCTCCCTACTGAACCATAATACACCTGTAGATATCACACCTTTTGATTTAAAAAAATAAATAACGCATCATTGTTCTTCCACAGTGCAAGTCGATACTGGGGCAGCCATTTTGTAATCACTTTTTGGCATGCGCAAACTGCTCAATCTTCACATGGAGTATTGCTAAAGAGCCAGTTTGTGTCTTGAAATAATATTTTCTGTTTTCCATACTTCTTCATTACCTTCAGATGTTGATGTGAATAAATGCAAAGAAACCAGCAGCAAACTTAAGCCTGTTGATATCTCCATACAGTTTGTCCACAAATGGAGAGGACAGAGGCCGAAATACTTTCTAAATCTGAATATGTCAGACACTCCTGCAACAAATCTTTAGCTGTCATTTTACGAGCTCCAGTTACATTCATCAGTGTCTCTAACTTTAGTTTATTAAACATGTGTCACCAATTATAATAAAAGTTCTATTACTTAAATAAGTCACCATCACTGAATGCAAGAAAGAGAGTGTCAAGTGCTAGATAGAACCTGTTTTGCTGTATGGCAGTGAATCTTGGAATGCAAATCAACAAAATAGCAGGAACTTGGAAGCAAAAGAGATGTGGTCGCTAAGACAAATGTTGTGAATTCCTTGGACTGCCAGAGTAACTAATGACAATTGCCTGAAAGTGGCTAATGAAACGAGAACATTATATACAACAATAAGAAAGAGACAAACAGCTTTCTTTGGTCATGTTTTGAGAAGAGAGGCATTGGAGAATGTGACAATTGGAATGATTGAGGGGAAGCGAAGCAGAGGCTGACCAAGAGAAATTATGCTGGATGGAATGAGGTGAGGGCATGGAGGAATATCAGCAGCAGAGCTGATACGGAATACCAAAGACCAAGATATGTGGAGAGACATGGACGCCTACGCCAGCTGGCATGGCATTTGATGATGATGATGATTACTTTAAAATATTCTTCATATTTTGGACATTATTCAGCCTATAGGTGCCTGGACTTGATCATCAAACCAATATCTTCAAAGAACAGCATGGACTGCCTCAAGAATACATCAAATTAATGAAAACATAGGATGTTTTGCGGTAACTAGCCTTCATCAGCAAACAAAACACAACGTATAAAAAAAGGGAAGGGTACTACTGTGACCACATTAAGGTATAATAATAATCAAATGAAAAAAAAAAATGAAAAGATGAAAAAAAATTAGAACAATGAAAAGACAGCCTGGGATTCTGAGATAAATAGCACATCTTTTTCATTTTCCCCATTCTTCTCATTCTGTTATTATCCCTTAATGTAATCACTGTAGTGTCTTCCCCATGTTTATATGTTGTGTTTTGTGTATTTGTTTCCTGATGAAGGCCAATCACCGCAACATCCTGTTTTCCATAACTGTAAAGCTGCATTAGTAGTAGAGGTGGTGGTGGTAGTAGCAGTAGGCCTCTTTCAGTCCTGAAGGACTATGGAATTGTGCCATTGGGGAGGCACCTGACAGCGCCGCTGGTGACTGTATAGTCCAATGCGAGAGTGACAGTCTCTGTCACAGTTTCAGCATCTGTAAGATGAGGCAGGTCCCGCAGTAAGTGACTGCATTTTATGCCTGCGCTGCCTATCCTCAGTTTGCTGGATCAGATTGTGCTTGAAGAGCACCAGTCCATTTCATACATCTCTTCTCCAGGAACATCTGTCAGTGGCAACTCTTTCCCACGTGTCTGGATCTATGCCAAGGGTTTTCAAATCTTGTTTACACACATCCCTATGTCGCATTTGGGGTCTTTCGGTTGGCCTCTTCCCTGTGGCTAGTTCTCCATATAGGAAATCTTTGGGATTACGTTCATCATCCATTTGAGATAAATGGCCCAGCCACCGGAGGGGTCTCTGCTTGAGGAGGGAGTGCACTGTGGTCATATCTGCTCTTTCAAGCATGCATTTGTTTGTTATGTGGTATTTCCACAATATGTCCAGGATACGTCTCAGACTACTCTTATGGAAGGAATTCAACTTTCTTTCCTGTCATGAGTACAAGGTCCAGGATTCAGACCCACAGAGTAGTGTGCTAACAACATAAGCTTTATATACTTGAACTTTTGTACCCTCTGTTAGCCTATTATTCTCCCAAACTCTTTTAGTTAGCCTGGAAAGTGTTGTGGCTGCCTTTCCAATGCGTCTGTCGATTTCTGTCTCTAATGAAAGATTATCTGATATTGTCAACCCCAAATACGCAAACTCATGGTCAACCTTCAATTTGTAATTAGAAATTTTGATTGATGGAGGCGCACCAGCATCTTATTCCATCACCTGTGTTTTATTTAGGTTGATGGTGAGCCTGAAGACTTTGCAGGTGGTTGCAAAATGATCTATGAAGCCATTGGAGATCTTCCGCTGCATGAGTAGCCAGTGCTGCATCATCTGCAAAAAGTAGTTCTTTTACGCATCTTGATCTTATTTTGGTCTTTGCCTTAAGTCTTTATGGGTTAAAAAGTTTGCCATCAGATGCCTTCAGTGGCAGTCCCAAATGCTTGCCTTAAGAGAACGGCAAAGAAGATACCAAAAACTGTAGGAGCAAGCACACAGCCCTTCTTTACTCCACTGCTGATGCTGAATGACTGGGATGTTAAACCATCGAATAATATGGTCCCCTGCATGTTTTCGTGAAATTATTTCACATGACTTAACACAGTGGATGGACATCCTATTTTCTTAAGGATCTTAAAAAGGCTGTTTCTGCTCACGAGGTCAAATGCCTTTGTGAGGTCGATGAAGGCAATATATAATGGCTTCCTTTGTTCTCTGCACTTCTCTTGGAACTGACTGAGTGAGAAAATCATATCGATGGTGGAAAGCTGCATTACTTCATGATACTTTATATTGTTTACATTTTGACAGCTTTACCGCAGTTCCATTAATATTATATTGTTTACATTTTGACAGCTTTACCGCAGTTCCAACAATTTTATTCATACAGAAATCATGGAGAAATTTCTAAAGATGTATGGGAGCACAGTAAGCCACTGGATGATGGGTAATTACATACTAAATGAAATGAAATTATTGTTTAACCTAAGAGATACAAATACTACTACATGACATACCAGACATCCATTCATTCTTCGATTTCAGATCAGGGGCAGATAATTCATAATCCTTGTTTGGAGTTTTCAAAACAAAACGATGATACTTACTTCCTGACTTTTCAGGAATATTCTGGAAATGAGAACAGACATGAAGTTAGCAATGTAAATTGGTATTTTGATTAAATTAATCATAAATTGCAGAAGTCTTCTTTCTCATACACTTTCAGACATCAGCATGAATATATTTAATTAAAGAAATCAGCTGTCAACTTGAGCTTGTTGACATGCCTATAGATTTTGTTCTTAAATGGTGGCGGTTAGACCAAAATAGTTTATCTTTTCTATATGTTGGACACACGCTTGCAAATTGCTGTCATTTTACCAGTTTCATTTATCAGTATTTCCTATTTTTAGGTTATTAGGTTCTAGAAAAACTGGGAATGAAAAGAGAGTTGGTGAAAGAACTAAAAAAGGAGGCAAGTGAAATATTTCAGCCACATTAAAAGACTCTTATAAAACCATACTGGAGGGTAAGTTTGAAGGCAAGTGAGTAAGAGGTAGACAATGATACAAGTGGGAAGACAATATCAAGTGATGGACAAACATAAATCTGACAGAATATACAATCAAGGCAAGAGACAGACGTGTTGGGAGATCTATTGCAGCCAACCTTCATTGTGGAGATGGCACCTGATTGATTGAGTTTATTAACCAGGTGGTATTTCAACATATTATGTCCTTTGTGAAGTCTGAATATTGCTACTTGTTCACTTTGGTCGACTTGCAATATGCATCATCTCTCTGGTGGCATGTAATCTTTCTGGCATTACACAGAAAAATCATTTGGGAAACCCTTTGGCCACTAAGACAGTTCATAAATAAACACACACTCAAGCAAAGTCCATGCATGTGGATTCATTCATTTATTCAGTAGCATGTCCTTTGCAGAAACTCGCTGCCATAACAACCTTCCGGAAAACTTCTCGATCACAAGCAAGATGTCCCGCGTCTGATACACCCATCTGGAGATCATCCGCCACATCCTGCACCCATCTTCTCTTTGGCCTTCCTCTTCCTCTCTTCCCAGGCATATACCCCTCCATTATTGTTCTCTCCAAACTCTTATAACATTTCAAGTGACCAAAATATATAAATTTTCTTCTTTTACTGTCTTTTAATAGCAAAGCCTCTTCAATATTCAGCTCTTGAAGTATGGATGCATTTGTTCTTTTCTTTACCCAAGATATTCTTAGAATCCCTCTATAACATTTATATTCATAGGCATTTATGCACTGTTCAGCTTGTTTAGTATGTGTCCAGGTCTCACAGGCGTATGTTGCAATGGGAAAGATGTATGCTCTTAAACATCTAATTTTTGTATATCTATCTGTCCCACTCCATAATTTATTCAGTTGTTTTAGTGCATGTGGATTAGCTTTCCCTATTAACAGTGTCCCTTACCATCATGTGAACTCACTCCAACCTCAGAGGTACCTGTAATTTACGTCCCCAAGTCAAAGACGAGAAGTCAACAGTTTAGTCCAACTAACTGTTGTAGGGGCTTCAGCATCAGCACACCAGATGTTGTAGAATGAGCCTTTTTATCCATTTGGCCATGCAAACCTCCTAAAACTAGTTTCAGAAGTTAATAGCCAAAAAGTTAGTCAGCTGTAACATATGAAATACTAGCTGTTGTATCTGCCTTTAGTGAGAAAAGTGCCTCGTTCAGTACAGACTTCAGGGATCACAACTCTCCTACCCTCATATATATATATATATATATATATATATATATATATATATATATATATATATATATATATATATATATATATATATATATATATATGAGTGTGTGTATATATATGCGTTTGCTCGCTTTGAACGCAAGTGTAGTCCATACCTGTGCTACTACTAATTAATTGGACTAATTTTTGCATGTGGATTAGCTTTCCCTATTATCAATGTCCCTCACCATCAGGCTAACCCACTCTGACTTCTGAGTTACTTGCAATTTATGTCCCCAAGTCAAGGACGAGAAGTAAACATTTTAGTCCAACTGACCAGTGTAGGAGATAAATCCGCTACCACCAGGAAGGTAACCCAGCTAACAAATGCCTGAAGAAGTCGGATTTGTCGGCTGAAACGTTCAAATATCGCAGCACTGCTGTAAACAGGCACAACGCAATTACGTCTAAAACAACATTCTGGATGAACGCAGAAGAAGAGGAACATGAAATCTGCTACCTCAGCACCAGCATTGTAAATTTAATAACAAGTTCTCTTATCCATTCGGCCATGCTGACTCCCATTGCTAGTGATAACATTAGTGGTAATAAAAATGAAACCCACCTTTATTACACAGTCAGTAGCCAGGAAAATTGTGCCTTTTAAGTCCTTTTCTTCAGATGTGACATAGTACCTGAAAGTTGAGGCAGTGAGAACAAACCATCTCTCCTTCCATGTTGTTATCTTGTTGCCAAACTTGACCATGTAACCCTGGTCCAAATAGTAATAGATATTCATGATCAAACATGCGTACACATAATACCAACACTTGCATACACTGAACATACATAAATTCTTGTATGCTTAACTACCTACAAACATAAACTTAAATATCTACCTATAGACTACATTAAACACTTACCTATGTACATACATGTTGTCAGGTCTTAGTCAGATATTACTCAGCTACCATAACACAGTAGATGGTACTATTTGCTTTCTGTTAGCGCCGAATGTTTGGTGGTGCTCACCAAACACAACACCCCATAATATACCAATAGCTTTGGGCAGAGGGGCACAATTGGGAGGGTACATGTCTTATCCTAGTGTGAGGAAATGCAAACTAAAGACAAAATGTCAAGGCAGGGCAGACCAGGCCCTAAGCCTTGGTCTGCAACTGGTCAAGGATGGAAGCAAGTTAGAGCATTGCTTTACTGATCCAGCAGCTTCTGTAGCTTGTCTTGTTCTAGACGTTTGGTGTTACCTTTCCTCTGAAATAAACTAAGCAGGCCGAGAGAGGGATCATGGATGCATGGGCAACACATGATCAAACGCACGAATGAACAAACTGACTATTTTCAAAGGGTAACAAATTGGGCATGCAGTCCCGTCTTACATTCAGCCCTTGTGATCACTCATCTTTTGTTCATCAATACTGCATAATACATTAACATAGGAAAAAAACATCGTCAAATGAATGTTGTAGACATAAAACAATGTTATGAGACACAACCCCCACCCACCAACACACACACCTCCATTCCCCCACCCATCAACCATTCCCCACCTGCACACATCCCCCACCAACCACACATCCCCCCCACACACACACCCAGGCACACATACATGCACCCACCCACATCCCACCACCTACAAACATTTCCCCACCCACACACACATCCTCTACCCATCCCATAACCCACCAACACTCACTTATCCACATATCTTCCACCACTCACCCACACACTCCCAACCACCCAGCCAAACACATCCCCTAACCACACATCCCCCACCCACACATACATATCCCTGCCAACCCACACATCCCCAACCCACACAATCTCCCCCCCCCCCCCATCAACCCACCCACACACATCCCTCACCCCCAATCACAGACACACCCCATCCACAAACACATCCCCCATCCACAAACACACCTCTCACCCACACACATCCCCCTACTGACAAACACACATCCCCCACCCATACACTCAATCCCACACACATCCCCCATTCACGTATTCATCCCTCAACCACTCACACCCACACATCCCCCACCCACCCATCAACACATACATCTCCCATCTACCCACCCACATTCACACACCCCAACAACCCAGCCAAACACACATCCCCCACCCTCACACACCTCTAAATTCAGCCCAGGCTCTGTGCTATGGAGAGGTTAACTCCATTTTACAGACTAACGTCTGTCAAGACAGTAAAGTGTCAGTCAATGTGCATGCATGCATCTGTATGAGGGGCAGTCACAAAAGTTTTGTCTTTTTGTATGAAGGAGTTGACACTCAGACCTGGAAATTGATGTGTCTTCTATGTATTCACCTCTCAAGGCGATAAACTTCTTCCATTTATTTTTCACCATTCTGATGATTGTATAACTCAATAAAAAAACATGTCTCCAGTTCAGTTATCAATCTATCTTTGGAAAAATTATATCCAAGGTAATTTTTTATGAGGGTAAGTTGCTAAGTAAATCACAAATGGCTGTATAAAAATAACTAACTATAATAACTTGAAAACAGTTTATTTTTGTACATACATTGTCCCTTTATTTCTCAACATAATTTCCACCAACATTGATGCACTTATCCCATCGTTTTATAAGTCCTCCCTCTATGTGCAAAATTCAGCCCCCCCCCCCCCCCCCAAAAAAAAAACTTGCAAAGAGATCACAACAGAAAAAAATGCTGGCATTGACTGTGATGTCCTGTAAAGAATATGCAACTTTTTTTCTATTTTAAGCACCCATAGGTATGTATTCATTCATTAACACAACTACTCTATGCTCTTATATAACACACACAGATGTTTTCATTAGAAATAAACATACTAACTAACATTTAAACACAGAAGCCACAAACAATATGTTGCACAATTTATTGCCTGGCATATTTCGCTGCATCTCATCAGGTGCATACAGCATTTATATACTGCTTGCTCAAATATAGTGAGGCATTAGCAATTAAGATGGTTGCAGCCGGTTTTATGCAAATAGTAAGAATTTGTGTTAAATTTGAAATTACCTTGGAGATAACAGATGTTTTACACTCAATCAATGCCTATGATTATGCATTTTAATTGTTTCAGCTAAAGTATTATTCATTTTTTCACTTCATATAATATATAACTGCAGTATGCACCTGAAGGATGCAGCAAAACATATGCCAGGCAATAAATTGTGCAGCATATTGTTTGTGGCTTCTGTTTTTAAATTTACTAAGGAAATTCATTGTTTTGAATACTAACTAACAACTAAAATCATTACCTTTCTAACAATGTCAGCAACAATATATCCATGGACCTGTGAAATTCCGAAACTAACAGCTTTCTGATCGTCCAGAGTACCCAGCCTCTCCAAAATTAATCTCAAAAACTCATAAAAGTCCACCAGGAATACTTCGCAGTTTAAATTATCTGTAATTCGTCTATGACTAAAAATGTTTCTAGACACTGGTAGACCAGCCCTTTGACACACCTCCATTAGAACTCTCTCAGCCTCTTCCATGTCTATTCTTAAAGGCACAATTAGACTTCCATCTTCAGCTCTTTCAACCAAGAAGTTAAAAATCTGAAAGGAAAAAAAAGCCAGAAAAATAATAAGGAAATGCATTAGTTGAAAAACCTACCGAAGATATTATTCTAGAAGACAAGAAACAGACAGATAATAGGGTGAAGTGGCTTAGAGGTTATAATTAAGTGGCTTAGAGATTATGATGACCGCCTCTGGCTCATTTCACCGGCTGGACAGTTTGATGAAATATGATAAACAATACATGCTCCCCCCAATACTGTGTAGTGCATGGGATATCTAGCTTTATCAGACAAGGATGAACAACTCAGATGAATCATGTGGTGTTGCAAGCAATAAAAAGCCCATAGCATTTGAAAGGAGAAAAAAACATAGGCTGAACAGCTGCTGCCAAGGCTAAATTTCAAAACCTAACAAAACAAAAGATATTGATATTTACAGTATATGTGACTTACCATTTACCAAAACACAAGCAGATGGGTAAATAATACCTCAGGAAATGTACACAAACAGAAACTAAACACAGTCAAGGTCAGACAACTGCTGGCTTACAAATGTAAGCATTTACTCCCCCATATTGACGAAGTCAAGGCAGTAATATCATTGAACTGTGAACTGTAAGTTATTCACATATACTCATTCACGGCATAATGAGGTGAACTGACCAGTTCCCTTTCCACTATCTTCCTTTCTAAGATCATCATCATCATAAAATATCATGCCAGCTGGCAAATTCACTACCATACAGCAAAACAGGTTCCATATAGCACTTCAGCACATAAGATAATTTGTAGAAAACTATCTGGTACTCGTTTCATGCAGCTGGCTTGACCCCAGGTCTGCGCAGCTTGAAATTAGTCCTGCCACTGTAGAGGACAGTATCAGAGACACTGTCAAGGTTAGAAAATGCAGTAATCACCTAGTAGCCCACTCTGACTGGATAAACATTACCACAGTAGGCGAGGTCATTCTCACCATGTGCCTTCCAAATTGCGAAGGTATTCATGTTTCTACACAGATCTTGTTCATTGGTGTCCTATATCAATACCACTGAAGATATTCTTCCATGCCACTATCCCAGTCCATCCAGCATCATTTCTTTCAGTCTACCCCTGCTTGTTCTACCACTGATCTTTCCAGTTGTCGCATTGTTTTCCAGTAACTCTCTTCTCATCACATGACTAAAGAATGCAGTTTGTCACCATAGATTTGTATATAATGTTCTACGTTCACTAACTGTTTCAGGCAATTTTTATTAGTTACTCTGGCAGTCCAAGGTATTTGCAATATTCATCTTAGAAACCACATATCCTCCCATCAGATATAATGACTGTTCAGAGAGTACAATAACCACATCTACTAGATGTTGAAGATCCTGTTCATTGACTGTAATCAGTACTGTATCATCCACATATATGTTATTGATATCATGTCCCCCAATGGTGATTCCCCCATATCTTCCAAATCTCTTAAAAAAATATTTTACATTAAAGGGAAAAAAATATCTGGAGACATTACATATTTGTTACAACATGAATTCTAATTGTGGTATGCCTCTTACCTTCCAGAGTTTAAAATAAGTATCACTGCTAAACTCTTCCTTCCCACCAGTTTCAGCAGTCACTTTTGAATTCACTATTTTTTTCACTTTTGATTCTTCTGTCTGACAAACTGGCATGCTATTCCGTTTACTCAACTGGCGATATGACTTTTCGCACAGCATCCAGCATAAATTGTCAATCTCAGCTTTAAGATAAGCAAATCTGGCCACAGAATATTTGTCAATCTCTATAAAAAGATAACTGTGAAGGACCTTCATAAACAGGTCAAAATTTATATTCTCATTTGGCACTTGATCCCAGATTGTCTCTGCCTTCTCCAGTCCCAAAAGATGACCCAAGTTGTTGGTAAGCACCTGAGAAGTCACAAACAAAGGCTTGATAACCAGAAGACACTAAATTAAGTGAAATGAAATAGTTGTTTAATGTACTGATATCTTGTTATCTGGTATAATAAATATATATATTGGAGCTGCAGTGAAATCTAACTTAAAGACTAAATGTCATGGCCCTAAGCCTTGGTCAACAACTGGTCTAGGACAGGTGGACTCTTTTTAAGATGCATTGGTATTACCTTTCCTCTGGCTTAAACTTGGCAGCCCGAGAGAGGGATCATGCTGCATTGAGAGGTATAACTCCATCCCTGTTCCCTGCCATGGGTTGCAGTTATTATGCCATTTTTGAGACACCATTGTCTGTCAAGGTGACCAGGTGCCAGTAAGGAGCTGCATGTGAATTGTGGTTATTGCGCTAGCCTTCCAAGACAGTGTTCGGGGTTCAATCCTCGGCAGGGGCAGAATTACATTGTCAGACCAGTACAGCTATGGGGTCGACCCAGCTTCACAAAAATGGACACCAGACAATTTTCCGAATTTTCTAGGAATTGTCTTAGCAGGAAATTAGAATGTGATAATGTTAAAACACAAATTCTTCATTGTTAGGAAGGTGGTGCAGAAGTTCAGTTCCAGTTGTGAAAGGTGCCAAATAAGAAAATGTGTTGCCAAAGGTGTGCAAACAGTTAGATATGTATATATAGAGGGGAGTCAGCAGAGTTATACAGTCAGTCTACAACACTACTGATTCTTGCTGGAAAGATTTGTGTTGTAATATTATTAAATCTTCTAATTTCATGTCTCCCTTCAGATCTGTTTGTGTTGTTCCTGATGAAGACTAGTATAATAGAAACATCATTCGTTGCATCGTAGTATACCTTTTATTTTATTATATTTTTTATTTCCCCCACGATTTACATTTACTGTTGTGGAGATAATTGTAAGGTATGTACACTGTGTCTGTGTTTAGTGTCTCTCACTTTTTCACAGGAGTCACACATACTTAACCGTTGTTATTTCCTACTATTACATCCTGCTGCAGCCATTACTTCTCTTATCTATTTCCTACTGTTACATCCTGCTGCAGCCATTACTTCTCTGATCTATTTCCTACTATTACATCCTGCTGCAGCCATTACTTCTCTTATCTATTTCCTACTGTTACATCCTGCTGCAGCCATTACTTCTCTTATCTATTTCCTACTATTACATTCTGCTGCAGCCATTACTTCTCTGATCTATTTCCTACTGTTATATCCTGCTGCAGCCATTACTTCTCTTATCTATTTCCTACTGTTATATCCTGCTGCAGCCATTACTTCTCTTATCTATTTCCTACTATTACATTCTGCTGAAGCCATTACTTCTCTTATCTATTTTCTACTATTACATTCTGCTGCAGCCATTACTTCTCTTATCTATTTCCTACTGTTATATCCTGCTGCATCCATTACTTCTTTATTGTTGCATCCTGCTGCAGCCATTACTTCTCTTATCTATTTCCTATTGTTACATCCTGCTGCATCCATTACTTCTCTTATCTATTTCCTATTGTTACATTCTGCTGCAGCCATTACTTCTCTTATCTATTTCCTACTGTTATATCCTGCTGCAGCCATTACTTCTCTTATCTATTTCCTACTATTACATTCTGCTGCATCCATTACTTCTTTTATCTATTTCCTATTGTTACATCCTGCTGCAGCCATTACTTCTCTTATCTATTTCCTACTGTTATATCCTGCTGCATCCATTACTTCTTTATTGTTGCATCCTGCTGCAGCCATTACTTCTCTTATCTATTTCCTATTGTTACATCCTGCTGCATCCATTACTTCTCTTATCTATTTCCTATTGTTACATTCTGCTGCAGCCATTACTTCTCTTATCTATTTCCTACTGTTATATCCTGCTGCAGCCATTACTTCTCTTATCTATTTCCTACTATTACATTCTGCTGCATCCATTACTTCTTTTATCTATTTCCTATTGTTACATCCTGCTGCAGCCATTACTTCTCTTATCTATTTCCTATTGTTACATCCTGCTGCAGCCATTACTTCTCTTATCTATTTCCTACTATTACATTCTGCTGCAGCCATTACTTCTCTTATCTATTTCCTACTGTTATATCCTGCTGCAGCCATTACTTCTCTTATCTATTTCCTATTGTTACATTCTGCTGCAGCCATTAATTCTCTTATCTATTTCCTACTATTACATTCTGCTGTATCCATTACTTCTTTTATCTATTTCCTATTGTTACATCCTGCTGCAGCCATTACTTCTCTTATCTATTTCCTACTGTTATATCCTGCTGCAGCCATTACTTCTCTTATCTATTTCCTACTATTACATTCTGCTGCAGCCATTACTTCTCTTATCTATTACCTACTGTTATATCCTGCTGCAGCCATTACTTCTCTTATCTATTTTCTACTATTACATCCTGCTGCAGCCATTACTTCTCTTATCTATTTCCTACTGTTACATCCTGCTGCAGCCATTACTTCTCTGATCTATTTCCTACTATTACATCCTGCTGCAGCCATTACTTCTCTTATCTATTTCCTACTGTTACATCCTGCTGCAGCCATTACTTCTCTTATCTATTTCCTACTATTACATTCTGCTGCAGCCATTACTTCTCTGATCTATTTCCTACTGTTATATCCTGCTGCAGCCATTACTTCTCTTATCTATTTCCTACTGTTATATCCTGCTGCAGCCATTACTTCTCTTATCTATTTCCTACTATTACATTCTGCTGCAGCCATTACTTCTCTTATCTATTTTCTACTATTACATTCTGCTGCAGCCATTACTTCTCTTATCTATTTCCTACTGTTATATCCTGCTGCATCCATTACTTCTTTATTGTTGCATCCTGCTGCAGCCATTACTTCTCTTATCTATTTCCTATTGTTACATCCTGCTGCATCCATTACTTCTCTTATCTATTTCCTACTGTTACATTCTGCTGCAGCCATTACTTCTCTTATCTATTTCCTACTGTTATATCCTGCTGCAGCCATTACTTCTCTTATCTATTTCCTACTATTACATTCTGCTGCAGCCATTACTTCTCTTATCTATTTCCTATTGTTACATCCTGCTGCAGCCATTACTTCTCTTATCTATTTCCTACTGTTATATCCTGCTGCAGCCATTACTTCTCTTATCTATTTCCTACTATTACATTCTGCTGCAGCCATTACTTCTCTTATCTATTACCTACTGTTATATCCTGCTGCAGCCATTACTTCTCTTATCTATTTCCTACTATTACATCCTGCTGCAGCCATTACTTCTCTTATCTATTTCCTACTATTACATTCTGCTGCAGCCATTACTTCTCTTATCTATTTCCTACTATTACATTCTGCTGTATCCATTACTTCTTTTATCTATTTCCTATTGTTACATCCTGCTGCAGCCATTACTTCTCTTATCTATTTCCTACTGTTATATCCTGCTGCAGCCATTACTTCTCTTATCTATTTCCTACTATTACATCCTGCTGCAGCCATTACTTCTCTTATCTATTTCCTACTAATACATTCTGCTGCAGCCATTACTTCTCTTATCTATTTCCTATTGTTACATCCTGCTGCAGCCATTACTTCTCTTATCTATTTCCTACTATTACATCCTGCTGCAGCCATTACTTCTCTTATCTATTTCCTATTGTTACATCCTGCTGCAGCCACTACTTCTCTTATCTATTTCCTACTATTACATTCTGCTGCAGCCATTACTTCTCTTATCTATTGTATCTCAGAAACTGAAATATTTTGGCCACTTTAGACATCTTAGTGGTTTAGAACAGTAATGACAGACAAGGCTCCTAGGAGAACAGGCAGGGTTCAGGCAACACAACAGTCAACACAGGACACTACAGACACCCTGGGTATGACAACGCATGAGGCAGAGTAACTGACAAGGGTTTGAGTCCTTGCTGTGTGTTGACAGCAGTGAGGAAAGCAGTGAGAACAGCAATGTTGACAGCAGTGTTGACACAAGTGAGGACATCAGTGAAGACAGTAGTGTTGACAGCAGTAAGGACAGTAATGAGGACAGCAGTGAGGACGATTTTGAGGACAGCAGTAAGGACAGTAATGAGGACAGCAGTGAGGACATCAGTGAGGATGATTTTGAGGACAGCAGTAAGGACAGTAATGAGGACAGCAGTGAGGACAATCTTGAGGACAGCAGTGAGGACAGCCATGAGGACAGTGAAGAGACCTGCTAGATGATAATGACATAATGAAACAGTTGCAGATTCAGTACTATTGACTATACATTATGTCTGGTATGGCATGCCATGTTATGCTATGTTTCTTATGATATTTGGAGTCTCTGTGGCGAAGTAGTCAAAGCCTTTTGCCTCATACTCTGAAGGTTCTGGGCTAGATTCCAGGCTACGTCTTTTGGTTCACAAGTTCATTTTTCTCGGAGACTCCAGGGGGCCGTCGCTGGAGCTACAGAGTTCATGCTTTGTGCGACGTTATCGCGGAAAGAAGACCAAGCTATAAGGGATAAAGCCCAGCGCAATAAAGTCAATCCTATCTTATGATATTTTTTGGGGGCACTCGATCACTTTGAACTCAACTGTAGTCCATACACGCTACTTCCACATGTTGCATGTGGATTAGCTTTCCCTATCACCACTGTCCCCCGCCATCAGGGAAACCCACTCTGACTTTAAAGGTACTTGTAATTTACGTCCCCAAGTTAAGGACGAGAAGTCAACATTGTAGTCAACCTGTCCAGTGTAAAGTTGAAGCCATAATTTACGAGCGTTCTTATTCATTCGGCCATGCCAACCTCTGATTTATTGACTTAATTTACGAGTATAAGCACTGTCCCTTCTAGTGTAACATTACATGTTATTGTTATCGTTTTCTTTATATCCATTGTTTCTATGTTCTTGGAGCCCTGCTCTGTAACAAGTAAACAGGAAGACTATACAAGAAGAAGCAAATGTCCAGATTTACCTTCAGTTTGGTTTTAGGCACACTCAACGTTCTTGTCCTGTGTGGGTGGCCTGTTATATCAAGAAGATCAAATGCATGCCACAGGCTCTTTCTCAGATCCTCCATTGCCATCGTCTAACCTGGCAAAAGAACTTGATCTAGGAAAAACAGAAACATTTTTAAAAAATACAATAGACAACAAATGAAAGGAAAAAAGAGTACTGATATTAGTATATAGTATAAACATTGCTAGAGAGCTGCGGCAGCGTACAGCTAGTTCAGCTGAGTTGTCGGAAAATGCAGACAAGAAAATCTGGTTGCTGTGGAGGCGGATGTACAGGCTATGATTTTCGAGAATTCTTTAGAGGGTGATGCTGTCATTTACACAGATGGGTCGGCCGTTCGACATGTGTGAGTTCATGGGCCTTTACGGCTCAAGCTGGAGGGAGAATTGTGAAGGAAAATTCTGGTTCTTTTGCTTTGACCACAAGTAGTCTGACTATGGAAGTCATGGCAGTAAGTAAAGCAATAACATGGCTCGAGACACAGAGATTCACTCGGGTATGTTTTCTTAGTGACTCAATGAGTATGCTCAGGAAGATAGCGATGTGGTGTTTCCGAAGAGAGTGGTTGTTGTCTCTGGAGTGGTCACAGCTGGCAAAGATTAGTTTCATTTTCATGCCAGGGCATGCTGGTGTCCAAGGAAATGGGCAGGTTGACAGGTAAGGCTACTGTGGAGGATGGAAGAGCCATGTACCAGGTTGATATACTGAATGCTACTGAAGAAAGTCATTTGTGAGAACCAAGTGATGACTACGAATCTACATCCTTGGTCAGACTGCAAGAACAGCAAGCTAAAAGAGGTGTGGCCAAACAAGAACACTATGCAGGAAGTCAAGAAGATTAATAAACCAACATACAACTGGTGTCGTTAGCCGCTACACGCTGCAGGATGTACTGAGGAGGGGATCTGAGCACTTATGGACTGATTGGTTCAATGTGCAATGAGGATGATCTGTTGACTAACTAACTAACAAACATCAATGCACTTGGAGCATTCCCATAAGCGCTCAGTCATTATCTTCAATGGCCAGCAAAGAGTTCCAATAATAATGGCACCCGTTGCAATCTGATTAAATGTCCGTCTTGCTTTACCTCTGACTGACGACTGTCGACCTGATCCTCTAACCACCCCTTGCCACTGCATTCTCTTTAGACCATGATAGCCTATCGTTCTTCTGCATTACACATGCCTCACCAAATCTGCCTTTTCTTGCATCAAATCATGACTGGATGCTTGCTTGCTGACTTAACAACCATTGGTTCAAACCTGGATCTGGCAGATTTGAATTTTAAAGTCCCAGCCTAAATTTGGTGTTATGAAATATCTTTGTGAAGTAACGGCAGCTGGTTTGTTACTGACCACATCCCCCACTGAGTGGTCTATACAAATATGTGTCTAGCACTATATGCCCTGTGTGATTACAAGCAAGTAAAAGTGTCTGTAACGTAGACACATTGCTCACTTTTTATTTGCACAATAGTCACATCATCATTATCATGTCATGCCAATTTTTGTTCTAATTGTCAAATCATAATGTACTAAATTTATACACCAGTTGTTTACCCTTTCACTGCCATTGGTATTGGTTTGTCTATAGTTTAACTCCGGTAGCTTTGTCAGAGTTGAGTTGAGTCAAGAACCGACATCACAGCACTCAGGACATTCCCATACATGCTCCGTCCTCATCTGCAACAGCCAGCGAAGAGTCCCAATACTAATGGTACCTGTAGTAGTCTGATTATGTGTCCGTCTGGCCTTTCCTTGGAGTCTTGAGTGTCGCCCAGATCCTCTGGTCACTCCCTGCAGCACCATTCTCTCCAGGCTGTGATGATCCACCTCTTCCTCTCCTCTATACACGATTCCAAAGGGTCTTAACAATATCTGCCTTATCATCCACCAACGCCCCACCATGGGATCAGACCTAGTCAGTCAGTCTGCTCATTTCCCACTACACCATAATGTCCTACTACTACAACTAGCTTTGTCCAAAGAGATTAACTCTGCAAAAACAAAACAAAAACACACAAATAAAGGGTAGAGAGGAGAGGGGGTGGAGGAGAAGAAGAGAGGTTACAGTGATGGTCATATTTTTTTTTAAATTTCCAGTTATTTCGAT
The DNA here is from genome assembly GCA_014155875.1 of Cepaea nemoralis. NCBI lineage: Eukaryota > Metazoa > Mollusca > Gastropoda > Stylommatophora > Helicidae > Cepaea > Cepaea nemoralis. The sequence goes on along the minus strand of JACEFZ010027813.1, from coordinate 641,372 downwards.
TTCATAGAGTTAGTTGCCCCACACATACTCTCCTTCTCCCAAAGACCACCATATATTTTGGTCCATGGTCACTTATTCAGTATTTATGGTAAACTTCTATTTAAAAAGAGGCCATTTCAGCACACAGTGGATGTACCTAGTAGTAAGACAGGCTCCTAACCTAATAAATGATACTTCGATGTACAGTATAACTGATTTGTAATAAATCTATAATTGGTGATGTACAATTTCAATCAGTACCAAGCAAACAGGAGCAGCAATGGCACAGTGATTAGAATGCTGACCTGCCAATACACTGGTCCATGCTCAATTCCCAGCAAAGGTAGAAGCTGGACTTTTTTTTTTTTTTTAACAATACAGCTCTGGAGTTGACCTAGTCTCATACAAATAGACTCCTTCAGAATTGAAAACAATGTTTTCCCGCAGTGACTTTGAATAACCAAGACACAAACAATAGATTGCACGATTTACTTCCTGGTATAGTTCACCTCATCTCGTCAGGTACATACAGCAGAAATCACACAACATAAAATAAAGCTGATAAGAGAAATCCTTCAAGTAGAAATATCATAATCATCAAGTGCCTTGCCAGCTGGCGTAGGCGTTCGTGCCTCTCCACTAGATCTTGGCCTTTGGTGTTCTGAATCAACTCTGCTTAAGATATTCATCCATGCAACGGTCTCAGTCCATCCAGCATTATTTCTCTTGGTCTGCCTCTGCCTCTCTTCCCCCTAAACTTTCCAGTGGTCATATTCTCCAGTGCCTCTCTTCTCATCACATGACCAAAGCTGTTTGTTTCATTCTTATCGTTGAATATAATGTTCCAAAGTTTAAATATATAAGGGGCGTTAATTTGAAATCTGTTTGTGTCGCACCGCAACACATTTGCGTACGTTGAACATGATCATGTCATAGTCATGTGATAAGTACTGATTAATGAATAAAAGAGCATGTGCTTATTGTCCTATAATGCATAGGTTCTGTTTCTGACCTTTGAGAAAATGGCCGGGTTGATCCAGAATCCGCCCAAAGAAGCTCAAAGAGCTGTGATTCAGTTTCTTTCATTTAAAGGATATCGACCAGTGGACATTCATTGAAGAATGCAGGCAGCGTACGGTAACAAATGTGTATCAAAGACAACAGTAACAGACTGGGCACAAATGTTTCGGAAAGGACGTCAGTTCATGTCAGATCTTCGACGGCCGGGTCAAGCGCATATTGTTGCAACAGAAAAAACCATCACCAAAATTGATGCAGCAGTACAGATGAACCGTTGTTGGAGCATACGTGCACTAGCGAAAGAATTTGATGTGTCAATAGGGACAATTCAAAAGCTCGTTCATTAGAAACTGCAATATCGGAAGATGTGTTCACAGTGGGTACCACGATGTTGACCGACCACCAAAAAGAGGAACGCATGGGATGGTGTTTGAACCACTTGCTGTGTTACAGAGTGGAGGGTGATGCATTTCTCTTCTGCATAGTGGCAGGCGATGAATCATGGTGTCATCACTTTGAGCCAAGCAGCAAAAGAGAGAGCATGCAATGGAAGTATGCTGGATCGCCAAAAGCCAAAACATTCAAGTTACAGGTTTCTGCTGGTAAAGTTATGCTGAGCGCATTTTTTGACCATGAAGGGCTATTGTTGGCCGACTTTAAAGAACCTGGTGTCAACATCAACTCTACTCACTACTTGCAAACACTAGACAAGCTGCAAAAAGCCATCAAGAATAAATGACCCGGCATGCTTTCTCGCGGTGTGATTTTTTTGCACGATAATGCTCATCCGCATGTCGCAAAGATTGTGCAGGAAGCATTAGCAAGGAAGAAGTGGAAAATTCTGCAACATCCAGCCTATAGTCCTGATTTGTCACCATGTGATTTTCATTTGTTCGGACCTCTAAAAAAAGCTCTCAAGGAGCAATGATTTCACACAGATGCAGATGTAATGAATGCGGTAAACATTTGGTGAGCAACCACAATCCTTTTTTGCGGACGGTATTTGCCGCCTACCTAAGCAATCAATGGCATGCTTGCCTGAATGCCTATGGCGTCTTCTTCTGACCAACCCATGGTACATAATTCATTCAAAATGAATGCTTTGTTTAATTCTACCACACCTGTTAATGTTTCTTTCATGCTATTGTAATAAAGCCATTGGAACGGGTTTCAAATGAATGTCCCTAATACAACACACATATTCACACATTAACTTGAATTGTCTACCATAATAATTTTAAACTGACTATCATGTCTTGTTTGCACAAAGTTGGCTTTTGTAAATGAATGGCAACTGCCTCTGCCAGCTTTAACCTTCAGAACTGTATGGAAGGAAATGATATGAGAAAGAAAACTGCACACTCCATTTCATATGATATGGCCAAGAAAATATGAAGATCTAACACTTCACACTCCTGAAGTTTAAGCAAGAAGCAAAATTGCAGATACAGACAATAAATTTCAAGTGAATAAAAGAAGAAGTTGTCACCCCAAAGCCAGTATCTGTTATAGGATAACCTTTTATCCAAAGATGTGTTTACCAAGTAAATAACTGCACACGGTTAATCTAGGGATAACAATGGTTATCCTCATAATTACCTTCTGTCTGACATAGTACACTTTATTTTATATATATTAATATATATAATATAGATTAAGTGCGATGGAATGAGTCTTAAGGTACTTTCTGTATCTGCCATAGGCTTATATATCGCCAATATTTTGTCATTGCGTTATAATACAAAATGTCTACTATATTAACAGCTTTTAAGTTATAACTGTGACCCACCCCTACTTCCTATTTTCTGCCATCCAGTTTTCTTTGGTCCAAACCTATGATTTGATTGGTACTGAATCTGTTATGGGTCTGTTTTATTTCTATGAAATCTATCAATCTTTATTTAAACACAGAAGCCACAAAGATAAGGTTGTACGATTTATTGCCTGGTATAATTCGCTGCATCCTACAGTTATAATATATATCATAGGAAGAGAATAAATTTATAATATGCTGGCTGAAATACCTGAACCACAGTCACTGATAATACTGATATTGTTGGAATTTGGAATATTTGGTTATCCCCACGGCAATCGCAAAGTAAATTGGTAAAATAGTAATAGCGAGTGCCCTATATTCGAACAGTATCAGTTACTTGTGTTTCAAATATTTTAGCCAACAAATATATAGATAATTTATTTACTTCAGCCAATGTATAATACATTTATTCCCTTCAGCCAATTCATTTGTCACTTCAGCAAATGCATAATTCATTTTAATTTATTCATTTCAGCCAGTGTATAGATTTATTTATTCACGTCAGCCAACGCAATGTGTAATTCATTTATTCATTTCAGCAAATATAAGGGAGAAGCTATACACAAAATTTTGTGTATAGTCCGAGCCGCTATACACAAAAATTTGTGGCTGGTCACGTGATTATTCGGCACAAATTTTTGTGAATAGTACGAGCCACTATTCACAAAAATTTGAAGAAGACTATTATTCTCTCTTCTCGTCTGTCTTTTTTTTTTGCAAGTTCTTTTTCTTCAAACCTCACAAAGACAATATTTGTAGACAAGGACACACTCTACGTACATTGATATTTTATTTGGCAAATAAAATTCACGTTAAACAAAGATATCTATTGGATTCATCCAAGACTCGATCACTCCGTCGTTGCCTGGGGAATGCGCCAGATCCATGGAGAACACTTTATTCAAATACTTCGAGTTTCTCAGTTCTATATTTTAGTTCCTAAAACAAGCAACTAGAAAGTCGCTTAGAAGCCCTGGAGATGTGGATATACAGACGAATATATCGTATTTCATGGAAACAAAACAATCAAATGCAGAGGTTCTAGAAAAACTGGGAATGAAGAGAGAGAGAGAGAGAGAGAGAGTTGACGGAAGAAATAAAGTGGAGGCAAATGAAATATTTTGGCCACATTATTTTTAAAAGACATGATACTCATAAAAACCATACGGGAGGGCAAGGTTGAGGGCAAGCAAGCAAGAGGTAGTCAACGATACAAGTTGGAAGATAACATCAAGAGATGGATGAACAACAGCCTGACAGAATGTACAGCCAAGGCGAAAGACAGACAGTCGTGTTGGAGATCCATTGCATGGTTGAGGGCAAGCGAGCAAGAGGTAGACAGCGATACAAGTTGGAAGATAACATCAAGAGATGGATGAACATCAGCCTGACAGAATGTACAGCCAAGGCGAAAGACAGACAGTCGTGTTGGAGATCCATTGCATGGTTGAGGGCAAGCGAGCAAGAGGTAGACAGCGATACAAGTTGGAAGATAACATCAAGAGATGGATGAACATCAGCCTGACAGAATGTACAGCCAAGACGAAAGACAGACAGTGTTGGAGACCCATTGCAGCCAACCTTCATTGTACAGACGGCACCTGATTGACTGATTAAAAATTAAGAAAAAAAAATTGCTAGCGGGGAGTCGAAACCCAGTCTCCCGTGCGACAGGTGGAGATACTAACAACTACACTACAGAGAACACGATGATAGTTTCACAAACATTAATTATGTAGTCAAAAGGAAGTAGACATCACGTGACCAGCCGAATAATCACGTGACCAGCCACAAATTTTTGTGTATAGCGGCACGTACTACTCACAAAATTTTGTGTACAGTCACTCCGCAAATATAATTTATTTATAATTCATTTTAAATTATTCATTTCAACCAATATAAAATGCATTTATCAACTTCAGCCACTGTATAATACTTGCATATTTATTCAGAGGTGTAGCAATGCATCTGGCAAGATGCAGCCAAAATTTGTCAGGCAATAAATAGTGCAACATATTGTTTGTGACTTTTGTGTTTAAATTCACTAAGGGAGTACATCAGTACACTACACTGTTTTCAATCTTCATCTGTTGTTATTCCTGCTTCCCATGAAATCTAGTCGAGTCAGCATTTGTCATTTACTGCCAATATAGTAGTAATATAGTAGGCCTACCTTACGGTGTATGGCAGAGGGGTCTTTGAGCCTGAGGAATTAAGGCCGCCGGGCTAGTGCAGTCACCGCGAACTGTGCAGGATAGGATTTTCTACTTCCTTTTCTTTTTGCTCCCGACAGAAAAAAAATCCCACACCTTGCCTTACCAAGGGATCGAAACCGAGTCTCCCGAAGGAGAGTCCGGCGTTGTAGCCACTCGGCCAGCCGCTAGTGCCCTTTTAAAGATTGAAATTGGATTTTCAGTTCAGTTTCTTTCTCTTATTTATCACTATCTTACAAAAGATTCTCGGGAGACCTCATGCATAGATTTGTTTTTCATATTTTATTTATAGTACTAGTACAGCTATATATATATATATATATATATATATATATATATATATATATATATATATATATATATATATATATATATATATATATAATTATTAATACAACACCTGTTCTTTAAAGCACAAAAATCTGACCCGCAATAAAAACATAAACAAAGCTATGGTATCTTATCTACTCATTAAGATTACTTCTTCAAGTTCAAGCTCAAATGACAAATCTATCACTTCATTAAATACAAATAAAACAAGTGTTTTAATATCCACAAATAAGTCAATAAGCGTATTCACACCATGAACAATAATTGAATAATTAATAATTGTGCAGCCGTTGATGTTGCGATACATACAGCCCGCGTATCAAAAATGGTACTGTAAAATATCAAATTCCTTAAAAAGACGTTCGCCTTATTATAACAACATCTGAAATAACTTACACTCACAACAATTCACATTATTTCTAACCATCACTTACCCGTATAGTAAAGCTTGTAGTAGTAGTTACAAAGTAGTTAGTGGTAATCTAATCCATTTGTAATTGAAAGGTAGCGAAGGCAGAAACACGTGTGTATATTTTACCTGCAATTGTCAACCACAACAATGTCAACCATTCTCAATGACCATTGGTTATAGAGGGCTATAGTTAGTTGACCGGACACCACGACCTCTTGCTGGTTGACTGGTTGATTGAGCCTGGGGCTCGGATGTTCTCTGTCACGTGTTTGGTATCTCAGTCAAACAATAACAAAAGGCGATGTGTTTAATGGTGGTTACGGTGACGAGGTAGGGGGTTAAATCCATACACCAGCATTAACTGATTCAATGCCAAATAAAATGTAAGTATGGACCAAACATGGCATACGGTCAAATGAACAAGTATTATAATGTACGTTTTCGTTCACTGAGCATTGAAATTTAAAACGATACCACAGCACAAAATAAATAACACGATGACCCTAGTGTGGCGATATATCGTCCTTCTGTCCAAATGGGAAGTCAAATTTGACGATATATTATCCTTCGATACTGAATGGGTTAAGTTGGACTAAAACGGTCTAAAATATGGGATCAGCACCATATATCCAATACTACTCATGGCGTGACATGCTCCGTGGCGAAGGTGTTACGGACGCAGTTCGTAATCCCGCATACCCGAGTTCGAAACACATCTGCGGGCGATTTGGCAGCAGACCGCCTTGCGTTTTTTTTAACGAAATGGTATGGTTGCCGATCGTTCAGAAAACAATGGCAAACTACTGAACGTAAACTTGCCAAGAGATCACAATAGCAAAAATTCTCGGGTTGACTGCGACGTCCTGTAAAGGATATGCAACTAACTTTAAAAAAAAAAATACTCATGGCGTGAAATGTCAACCTTTGGTTACTTCTCATGAGCGTTCTGTTTCGTTTGGTCGGTTATTTGACTAAGTTATTTCTGTCAACTTTCTTCCTTGTTAAAAGAAACGTTTGTGATTGATAGATAACAGAGATAGCCTGCTACCATTCTATTGTTTTTTTCACTTGTTTTTCTTACTTGTTTGCTTTGTTAAAAGGAAACGATTGTGACAGATAATTAGCCTAGCAACTGTACCAGTAACGCGGGGATTCTTAACTTGTAGGCTAAGGACCCCCATGAACCGTTAGGTGAAGTAGAACATTTCTTTTTGTTGGGATGAGGGGCTTAGTATTGGGTAGCAGGTGCTGGCTAAGGAAGGCGGAAGGGTGGGGTGATTTTGTAGAGATAAATTAGTAGTAGTAGAAATAGTAGTAGTAGTAGTAGTAGTAGTAGTAGTAGTAGTAGTAGTAGTAGTAGTAGTAGTAGTAGTAGTAGTAGTAATAGCAGCTCTGTGTTCTTGTCTCAGTTTAGTTTAGGTTAGTTTAGTCGACGGATCAACTTCACGGCACACGGGTGTAACCCTTAAGTCCCCCGTTCTACTCCTAACTCAAGCCTGAGACCGGATATTCTCAGCTCAGTGCACAAACTCCACAACACCGGCGAGGATCCTGAAATACTTTGGGTAGGTTTTTAACTCAAAAATTTGCCCGGGCAGCGCCGTTAGGCTACTCTTTTTCGATTTCCAACTGCCAAGTGATTATTTACGTGCGCAACAATACACACGGGCGTACGATCTCTCTACTCAGAGACCAGGCGAAATTTTGTTACTAGAAGTCCACGTGAAAAAATCCCGGGGCTTGAACCCGGGACCTCCAACACTCGAAGCAAACACCACACCTCGAGACCACTCAGCCCCCTTGTGTATTCTTGTCTGGACCAAACCATGTGGTTAAGCCCATCCAGAATTGAATTATGCTGGTTTAATATAACATGCTAAGACTTATGTTGCTATTGCAATGGTTAGATAAGAATTCTGTCCATATTCCATAGTTGTGGGTTTATGTAGATGATAGACATGGCTAATGTCAATGAAGAGAACTTTTCTAAAGGTGTCTAGCTGGTCATGCCTTGAAGTACACTTGTTCAGCAGCGAGGAGGCATTGTCATATGGAAGTGATAGATTAAACTATAGCTTTCAATGTTTATGTTGTCCAGTCTCTACTTCTTTCTTCTCTTTCTATAAGTGCTAAACAATACATGTCTCATTATTTCATCTCATCTTGTCCCTCTTATACCTTGCGGTGTTGAGATGAAGTATAAACAGCGGGAGAGTGCCCGTTTATGGGCTTCATGTATCGATATTCCCATGGACATTGCTATTCTCTCTGTCCATTGTTTATGTGGTCGGCCTCTTCTTCTGCTTCAATTTGGTCTGCACATCATTGCTTGTTGTGGTTTACTGTTAGTTGGTAATGCAGTGGTTCTCAACCTTTTTTGGCCCGTGTCCCCCTTCACCATATTTTCAGAACGTCACCCCCCCCCCCCTTTTGTATTTTCTACCTAAAAATTTGGCCCGTGCTCCCTTCACCATATTTTCAGAACGTCATTCCCCCCTTTCGTATTTCCTACCAAAAATCCCCCTCCCCTTCTTTACACAGTATACGTAATAATGGAAGCTAAATTTAATAGCATATACTAAAACAAGTCTAGACGTCAACATAAAACGTAATTTGCGGTCTACTTTATAAAATGAATTTTAGTAGAAGGGTGAGACATACAGAACCGTAAAGTATGAAGGGAAAAACAATATCAAGTAATCGGTTCTTGTATTAACGCCATCTTGAAATAATCTTAATTCCCCCCCCCCCCCCCCCCGCCCCCAGGAAATCCTAAAATTCCCCTCTAGGGGGGAATCCCCCACCGGTTTAGAACCACTGTTCTAATGAAATCTAGCGCTACTATCTATAACCACCACTTTGGTCGAGGTTTCTTCTTCTCCTTTTTTTTTTTTTTTGCGAGTTCGTCAGTCGCACTGTGAGCGCTAACAAGTCAAGTCGCCTGAACAAGTCAAGCAGCCTGATACGGGGGAAAATGTCACGTCGAAAGTCCAACAACAAAAAACACGCGGTAGCCAAGATGTGCAGCGTGGGAGCCGACAAGAAGAACAACGTGGAGAGACTATCTGGGAGCTGTAATAACGAGTCAGAAACTACAACTATTACCGAAGCTACCACGAGGGATAAGATTGACAGCCCACCACAGACAAGACCTAAGACAGCAAAGAAGAAGGAGGAGAAAGACACCAGAGCCGGAAACACCGACTCAAAAACGACTCAACGTGGAGAGACTATCTGCGAGCTGTAATAACGAGTCAGAAACTACAACTATTACCGAAGCTACCACGAGGGATAAGATTGACAGCCCACCACAGACAAGACCCAAGACAGCAAAGAAGAAGGAGGAGAAAGACACCAGAGCCGGAAACACCGACTCAAAAACAGTCCGATGGGTTGCCAAGCGAATTCAAGTGGAGCTGACAGACGAAGAAATCCAGAAGCAGCTACGAGAAGAGAATCTTCACATCCGATTCGTGAAGGCGGAGCGGCTCCTCACCTACTCCAAGATACCTACAACCTTGGAAGTGGTGACATCGCAGGGCAGCGAAATGCCGACCACAGAATCAATCAACAAGAGAATGCAGCAGCCAGAGAGATTCATCCCAAGAATCACTCAATGTTCGGGACGCAGAGGTGTTTCCAAGGCACCAGGGCCGGGTTATATACTGGCCAAGACTTATTGACGCGTCCTCGTCGAGCGTCCTGGGCAACAGGTCCCTTCGGGGTCCTGGCTAAAGTCAGTAGGATCGGCGATTCCTCCAAAGTCGGGAAGTGTCTGCCTGTATGGCGAGGAACAACCAGTCTGCACACCAATAAGCCAGACATGGGACAACGGATATTCACACAGACCTCAGGTCCTGTATAACATCACGCTGATGTTGGACAACAGGATGCCTTCATCCGACATACAGGACTTCGCGTTGGAGCTCAAGCCAACGAACACAAGCAAGCAAGCAAGCAAGCACTCAATGTTCCAGTTGTCAGAGGACCGGCCACAGCAGAGCAACGTGTCGCAGTAAGACGGAAATCTGCCGATCATCACGCATTCAAGGAGTGTACGCTGGTTAAGCTTGACACCGACTTCCGAGCACTCAACAACAAAAGAAAGTGCGCCAACTGCCTGGGCAAACATGGAGCAAGATACTCGGGCTGTCCGTATCTGCAAAGACACAGAGACGTCTTAAAGATCACCATCACCACAAAGACACCATACAACGAAGCAATACGGAGATGCGAGACAGCCACGGGTTGCTCACAAGCGGAAAGAGCCCAAATGCAAAGCCAAATAGACGAGCTAAAGAAGCAAGTCAAGCTACTCCTAACACCGTCACAAACCAGCGACAATGAAAAACTGCTTGCTGAAATGAAGGAGATACAGCAAAACATCAAACAAGAGATGGAACGCATGGCCGAGATGAAGAAGGAGAACGAAGAAATCCTACAAATGATCAAGACCGAAAGAGAGCTGCATAGAGCTGAAATGGAAATCTTCCAAAACAAACCAACAGAAACCATACAAGAACTCACAGATCAGTTCAGTTATCAGTTATCAGTTGGGGTATCTTCATTGCACTCCGGACATGTCCATAGGTGCTCAGATCCTCACCCCCAGCATATGCATCAGCGTCCGGTGGCTAATAGTGCCAGTTCTGTGTTGGTTGACGAGGCGCCTTGTTTTCCCGATGTACCTCTCGCGTCTGACTGTGCCGATTCTTACTCCCAGGTCTTTCATCCTGGACAGCGATGTGGAATCACTGACGTCAAAGTCCTCTGTTCTCGCCATATCTTTAAGGACGTTAATAACATCGGCACGATCCATGGGCTGGCCATCTACAGGGGGTGCAGAGCCAGCCAGTTTGTCAGCTCGTTCATTTCCCTCGACTCCCGCATGTCCCGGGACGAAGATGAAGGTGACTTTACGGACAACAGACTTCCGCAGCGATTCAGTCCACTGTCTACGTACAGATCCAGCTTCGACCTTCTGAATCATGCTCATTGAATCACTTAGTATACACATGTTGGTATAATGCTGTGATTCCAGCCATATGAAAGCCTGTGTAACTGCCATCACCTCCATCGTCATGCTGCTCGTGGTCATAGAGTGGGCACCACTGGATTCTTGAACGGTTCGGCCCGCTGAACGGGCTGTAAATGCCCACGCACTTCTCTGCTGCTTTACAACAGATCCATCTGTATAGATGAGCACTTCGGGGCTATCTGAGTGTTCATAGATGAGCGCGTTAACCTCTGCATTGACAGCGGCAGGGTTCTGCTCTCTGCACCGTCTGTCGAGTGTGATAATGCAGGAGAAAGTGCACTTAAAAGCTGGAGGCACCGGCACCCATTCCTTGCCGGGGTTGATACTGGTAAGACTGCAGACCTGTCTGACGACATCTTCCGCCTGACCCATCCATGATTTGCCCCTCTTTAGCCTGTCACCCTTTTCTCTGAATATAGCGTCATGCAGAGGGTGCTGCTCATCTGCACTTATTTTTAAGTATGCACGAGCTCTCCAGATCTTGATCCTGTGTTCCATTGTCGGGAAGTCAAGGAGGTATCTCATTGCTACACAGCTGGTGTCTCTCGTGCAGTTCAAAATGATGCGCATGGCTTCGTTTTGTACCTTTTTAAGTCTTCCAATCTGTGTAGGGCTGACAGTGAGGATGGCCAGGGCATACTCGATGCGTGAAAGCACAAATCATTGGAACAGAAGTATTAGCAGTCTTTGCTCGATATTGGCAGTCGCCATGACTCTCATTGCTGACAAACCTTTTCGAGCCTTCGTTATGACATAATCGACATGATCTCTGAAGGACAGGCTACGATCAAGCCTCACGCCAAGATATGTCATTGACTGGGTTCTACTCAAACTGCTCCCATCCATTCTTACTGCCGGCAGGTCTGTTTTCACAATATGGTTGTTTAGTGAGAACCATGTAACCGTTGCCTTTGCAGGGTTGACAAGGGCATCGGCATCAGCACACCATGAGGAAATTCGATCTAGTTCGCCCTGCATATCATTGGCAACCGCCTGTCTATCTCGACCCTGTCGATACACGAGGATGTCGAAGAACTCACAGAGAAACCGCAAGACGAAAACCAAGAGATCGAGCCCGAACCACAAGCTACAGCCAGCAGCCCAAACGCGAAGCCTGAGGCAGACGATGGGAAACCAGTATCTCGCCAGACATCCGAAAAAAACACCGAGATGAACACCCTGATGACGACACGGAGAGAGCACGGGAACCTACCTTGGCGGAGCTACGAGAATCGCAAAGAGTGGAGAAACTCAGGCACCAGGAATTCAAAAGCTGTTGGTATGAAATAGGAAAGAAGAAACCAAAAAAAAAAAAAAAAAAAAACTCAGGAGACCGGTAGAATACCCAACTAGATACTTGGAACGTGATTATGCCGACTGCTCGTACTACATAGAAGACGGAGAGAGAAAACCATGGCTGAGCGCGGAGGGAAAAATCGAATGGCAACAGAAGATCAAACTCGAAGGAGGAAAAAGGCACAAGGAGGAAAATAGTAACGTCGAAAAGCTCCTACAGAAATACACAAAAAAAAGGAGACTAAAAGACCTAATAAAAAGTCCTTATAAGGACTGCAGCCAGTCAAGCCAGACGAGCCAGGAGACTACACCAACAAAGAAAACCACAAGAACAGACGAGCACAAAGGATAGCCGCCGACCGATCCCCCAGCTGACGTCACAGACACAAACGATACATAACCAGTCCGAGATAGAACTCACAAGACAAGAGTTAGGGTGAATGAACCCACAAAAACCACCGACCTCAACAATAACCACAGCTGAAAAATGCAGGTTGAACGAGGCCGAATTTGGAATGTTTGTTTTGAAAATTGGAATTGGAATTGGAATTGGTTTCTTCATTTCTTATTTTCTCTCTTCTGGATACATTGAGTATTCCTCTCAGGAATCTCATTTTGCCAGTCTCTCTGGCCTAGGGGTTAGCCACTTTCTTCGTAATCCCGTTTATCCACGTGAGCAAACGCAGCTGCGCGAGAATCGGTAGTGGTTCTCGTCGCGTCCGTAACTTATGTGAGCCGGCTGCACAGAAAGCAATTGCAAACTATTGAGCGTAATATTGCCAAGAAATCAACAGCAGCGGTAAAATGCTGGTGTTATTTTTCTTTGCCGGTCTCCCTGGCCAAGGTGTTAGTGACATTGTTCGTAATCCCGTATATCCACGTAGGGAAAACAGCAGCTGCGAGAATCGGCAGCGGAGAGCGCCGATCTGGTACCTTATGGGGGTATGTGAGCCAGTCGTTTAGAAATCAATGGCAAACTACTGAACGTAAAAACTTGTCTAGGACATCAACAGCAGCTGAAAAATGCTGGTGTTGACTGCAACGTCCTGTAAGGGATATGCAATTAAAAAAAAATAATTCTTTTATCTTTTTCTGTCATTGTCCATGTTTGGCATTGGTAGCATAGAGTTGCTAGGAAGATTGGGTTGTAGAGTGCTTTCTTAATAACTATAGATATGTGTTTGTTCTTTAGTATAGATCCAATGAGTTGATTTGCCTTATTGCATTTATTTTCGATCTCGTCTTCTGAATTGCCATTTGATGATATTATACTTCCTAAGTACTTGAACCTCTGTACTTGTTTCAGGGGATGTTCTTTTAGACCTCTGTACTTGTTTCAGGGGATGTTCTTCTAGATGAATCTTTGTTGCTTTTTTGTTCTATTGTTTTAGACCAGTGGTTCTCAACCTTTTTTTGGCCCGTGCCCCCTTCACCATATTGTTAGGACGTCATCCCCCCCCCCCCTCACCATAATTTTAGAACGTCATTCTCCCCCCCCCCCCCTTTCGTATTTCCTCCCTAAAAATTCCCCCCTGCCCCTACACAGTATACTAATAATTGAAGCTAAATTTAATAGCACATACTAAAACAAGTCTAGACATCTACATAAAACGTGATTTGCGGATCTACTTACGTTATAAAATGAATTTCAGAAGGGTGATACGTACAGAACCGTAAAGTATGAAGGGAAAAACAATATCAAGTAATCGGTTCTTGTATTAACGCGATCTTGAAATAATCTTCATTACCCCCCTGGAAACCCCAAAATTCCCCCCTGGGGGGAATTCCCTACCAGTTGAGAACCACTGTTTTAGACATTACCTCTGTTTTACTGGTGCTAATTTTCATATTATGTTCCCCACACACTTCGTTTAAAGTTAAACTATTCACGTGGTCTCGTAATTCTGCTTCTGATTTTGCTAGCTATTAGTGCTTGATCGCGTGTTTCTTTATTAACAACCATACACAACCAAAATGTTCCCGAAGAAGCTATCGGTCTGTGATAGGGCCTTGACATATTGTAGCCCTGAATGCACGGAGAGATAAGTGATCTTTTCCTCACTAGGCAGGCGTTGAACCCCCTCTGACCGTGCTCATAATATTATCAAAGCAGTTCCTTATCAGCTTCGCTAACGCGCCCTCACTTACACGACGGGTTGTCTACACGTTTAACTAGATTGCCAAAGGAGACTATGCCACATAAAGCGTGAGAACCGCTGCAATAATTGCACGCGACCCTGAATATTTCAACTTAAGTACAGTCTCGCTTACGTTTCTCAACCCTTAACCCCGGGACACTTGAGATAACTTTAATATATCAAGTAACCATTGCATACGGGAATACTGTACATAGGTTTTCGATTTAGATTTGTTAACGGGTCCAGTAATTTGTAGGTGTAATATAAGTGTAGAAATTTTTTGTGAGTGCAATTAATACTTATGAATTTGTTTACGTGCTTTCTTAGTGGCCTCAAAGTAACAGAAGACAGGGCGAACTGGCACAATGTAGTATAGTAACACTGGGTTGTGAGTGTAGAGAATGGGCAGCTGGCCGCACAGAGATTGAGGTGCAACAAACGATCCAGAGTAACACACATCAAGGTGACATAGTCATCTACACCGTTGGGTCAGTGGTGAGGAACAGACGTAGTGGTTGGGGTGAGAATGGAGGTGGAAGCAGTAACAGAGGCATTCCGTTGGTTAGAGGAGACCGCCGCAACACACACTGTATTCATATTGTCATTACTGACCCAAGGAGTATGCTTAGTAAGGCGGAGAAAGGAATGTTTCGTGTGGAATGGCTCACCTCGCTTCAGAGGTCACGGATTGTGAGAATTGTATGGATATTTTGCCCTGGCCATGCTGGAGTGCAGGGGAATGAACAGGCTGATAGGCTGGCATGGGATGCACCTCTTAGTGGTAGATTACCTAAGGGCAAGGTGAGAGATGGTTGTGCGCCTTGGGACCACGTGGAGGAGGCGGGAGAAAAGATTGAGAACCCGTATGTGGAAAGAATGAGATTGCGGGGGTCGACAGGGTTTCTGGAAGAATCTCAACACTGGAAGGGAAGACCAGGAGAACTGTTTGATCAGATGGCAATAGGAACCACTGGCAGTATGGCTCTTCACTGGCTGTTGGGCGAGGGGACGGAGCGCGTGTGAGAATGTCCTGAGTGCAGTTTCTTAGCTAAACTCACCTCAACTTAACGCAACTCAACAAATCTACTCACTTATTGCCTTCCATACCAGCATGTTCTGGACAGTCAATCATTGTCTTTGGAAACCAAACTTTAATTAAGAAACATTCTGATAGGTTACTATAAACATCAGAACAGTAAAGATAAAGAAGGAAGCCATGTAACTTACCCATGATTCATTATATACATAGCAAGTCACTACAAACGGATCAGTGACTATCCGCAAGGGTAAGTTAGTAAGTAAATCACAAATTAGTATGTACCAAATCTATATGAGATGAGAACTTAACACTCATTTCTGATTGCATTTACATCTTTCCGTATTGCTCAACATAATCTCTGCAAGCATTGACGCATTTATCAGTGGTCTGTCCCCCCCCCCCCCCCCCCCCCCAAAAAAAACAAAAAACAACCTCACAACAGTTTTGGTTGTTCAATTTTCGATTACCGCCGACATTGGCAACACCACGTGCATGTGAAACTTTGAATGTGCATAGACATGCGACAATTATCATCTGCCACACATGGACATCAAGCTAGATGGAAATGCCATACAATGACACCCTTATAAACTACCAAAAGACCTTTCTCAACTATCTTATAACATTTTGTGACTTACTTACTAACTTACCTCATTCATTACAACAAAATGCCATTTATTTTTAATGCCTCGCAGTATCAAAAGCTTTGGCAAAATCCACAAATGTGGTTTAGAGGTGGCCATGTTGTTCTTGACATTTTTCTTGTATTTAATCTGGCCTTGAAATCTGGGATAGCTGTGATCTTCCTGGTAGGGTGACCTTTGAGCAGTTACATGAATCAAGGAAAATGCACAGAGGTGTACTGTCAAGTAAAAACGTAAAGGGCTATGTGTGCATACCTTGAGGTACATTCAACATATGGTGCTAACCTCATATTGTTTACCAATTCGCATTTGATGGGTGATGTCATCAACGCACAGACAAATTTATTGGGGAACAACTCATTGAGGCTTTTAGCTCATAAACAAATTCACAAGTACTGTATGATGGCACTCATTGAAGTAAAAGAAATGAGTAGAGATTAGAGGACACATTATGTAACAAAAAATTGAAAGGTACTCCTCTGGAGTAAACCAGGCAGGCAGAGAAAGGGATCATGCTGCACGAGCAACAAAAGGTCTCTACAATTCAGCCCAGGCTTTGTGTTATGGATAGGTATAACTCCATTATTGGTCTCCGCCATGGGTTGTAGTTATGCCATTTTTGAAGCACAATGTAACAAACTATTGTCTGTCAAGATGGCCAGGTGCCAGTATTCCAGTATAGTTATCATGCCACGATTTATAACTGTTACCTCCAAGTGAAAACAGCGCCTCGCTGCAGGAACAATTGTACTTCCACGCATGACTGCACGATTCTATTTATATGAGTTTCATACAATACTTGTGCAATTTTTGATGAGATGTCATCAGGACCATGCCGGGCGCGTTTACTTCCAGGGATATTTCCTGTTACCCATTTTATTTTTAGCATTGGATGACCTGGGATTCCAAGTCACAAACACACACACACATACACACATTCCAGCGTCGAAGGTAATTTGAATGCATGAACAAACAAGCTGATAAACATGTTGGTGCTGCATCCCCTGCATTGTGCCGATGTTATTAATGCCCTTAAAGATATGTCGAGAGCAGAGGACTCTGATGCCAATTAATCCACATTGTTGTCTAGAATGAGACATAGCAGTAAGAACTAACTAACTAACTAACTAACTAACTAACTAACTAACTAACTAACTAACTAACTAACTAACTAACTAACTAACTAACTAAAACTAACTAACTAACTAAAACTAACTAACTAACTAACTAACTAACTAACTAACAAACGAACAAACAAATGAACAAAAAAACTAACTAACTAACAAACGCATGAACGAACTAACTAAACTAATTAATTAACTAGCTAGCTAACTAACTAACTAGCTAGCTAAGTAGCTAACTAACTAGCTATCTAACTAACTGGCTATCTAACTAACTAATCTTCCTGAGAGTCAATGTGGCTTCAGAAAAGAACGTGGAACTGTTGACATGATTTTCGCTGCAAGGCAGCTGCAAGAGAAATGTCAGGAACAGAACTGCGAAATCTTCTCCACTTTCATTGACCTTACCAAGGCTTTTGATACAGTCAGCAGAGAAGGACTGTGGAAGATTATGGCAAAATATGGCTGTCCACGAAAGTTTGTCCAAATAGTGCGGCTATTTCATGACGGCATGCAGGCAAGAGTACAGGAAAATGGTGAGCTGTCTGAACCCTTTCCTGTCACCAATGGAGTGAAGCAAGGATGTGTCCTGGCACCAACACTGTTCAGCCTCATGTTTTCAGCCATGTTGATGAATGCCTTCGAGAACAACGACATTGGAATAGACATCAACTACCGTATGGATGGAAAGTTATTCAATCTCAGAAGGCTGAAAGCTAAAACCAAAATTGACAGTGGCACCGTCAGAGAGCTCCTGTTTGCTGATGATTGCGCTCTATACGCCAACTCAGAGGCGGACATGCAACATAATGTTTCAGCTTTCTCACATGCCTGTGCCAACTTTGGGCTCAATATCAACTTGGAGAAGACTGTAGTTATGTACCAGCCAGCTCCAGGGAATAATCACACTGTGCCGAATATCAAAGTGAATGATCATAGAAGTGTTGTGGACAAATTTACCTATCTTGGCAGCACCCTGTCACAAGCTGCCACAATCGATGACGAAGTGAATGCAAGAATCTCCAAGGCCAGTGCAGCCTTTGGCAGACTGTACAATAATGTATGGGATAGAACTGGAATAAGCCTGCAAACAAAGCTAAAAGTCTACAAAGCAGTTGTATTATCCACACTGCTATATGCTTGTGAAACCTGGACTGTTTATCAGCGACACGCTAGGAAATTAAACCACTTCTACACAGTCTGCCTAAGGAAGCTACTGAAGATTAAATGGCAAGACAAGATTCCAGACACTGAAGTCCTAGAAAGAGCATCCATGCCCAGTATCCACACTCTACTGATGAAGAATCAGATTTGCTGGGCTGGTCACCTGACTCGCATGCCAGATCACAGGCTCCCTAAACGAATTTTTTACAGCGAACTGCGTTGTGGTAAACGCTCCCAAGGTGGCCAGAGGAAACGTTTTAAAGACACTCTGAAAATTTCACTGAATGCTTTTGGAATTCATCATGACACCTGGGAGGCTGCAGCCAGAGACCGAAATTCGTGGCGTGCATCATTGCGCAAGGGTGCAGTCATATGTGAGGCAACCAGGACTGCAAGAGCTGTGAAGAAAAGGCAGGACAGAAAAACCACTGCAGGAAATCCTCCTCCAGAGACGTCAAGCATTCTTTGTCCACATTGTCAAAGAACATTTTGAGCCAAAATAGGCCTTATCAGCCATCTTAGAACCCACGGCTCCACACCTTCAACCCCACTGGATGAAATGAATGGTCATCATCATTCTTGATGGACAAACAACAACATATCTAACTAACTAGCTAGCTAAGTAACTAGCTAACTAACTAACACATGGCCGCAAGGTCAGCAGGTTTGTGTGCTAGCCATTAGTAATATGTACAGGTATTTTGCACTTTTTGGCACCGGATTGGTTGTGGCAACAGAGTTATGTAACAAAAGATACCAAGTTATGTTACACAGGATAATCAAGTTACACACGTTACACAGAATCAAAGATTTATAAGTCAAATAAAAAGTACAAGACTCTCGTACACACCATAAGGCTTATCTGGCAAATGGAGCTAGACTCATATTTTTATGAACAAACTGGCACTGCCTAGGGTGATGCGGTCAATATCATAACATCAACCATCTTCGTTTCCTGATACAATTCCTGGTACGGACATCAGCATGGCCGAATGGATAAGAACGCTCATTCTTAAACATCCGGTTTGATGATGCTGAGGTCGGAGTTTCAACCCCTATACCGGTCAGTTGGACTAAAATGTTGACTTCTCGTCCTTGACTTGGGGTTGTAAATTACAAGTACCTCTGAGGTCAGAGTGGGTTCGCCGAGGGACACTGGAAATAGGTGAAGCTAATCCATAGGCAAAATTCAGTCCAGTGCTATTAGAAGTAGTGTGTATGGACTTCGCTTGAGTTCAAAGAGAGCGAGTGAGCAAATAACATTTCTTGGTACCTATTTCAGGCTGAGCAAATCTGGAGTCCAGGACAGTTTTTAACTGATTAAGTGCCAATATCACCAGAAATGACCTCATACTAAGGTCATCGCGTTATTTGTTTTGTTTTGTGGCATCTTTCACAGTTTCAACACTCAGGGAATGGAAATTTACATTATAACACTTGTTTATTTGATTGTGTACTATGTTTGGTCCAAATATAATTTTTGTTTGGCACTGAATCAGTTAAAATCTGCCTCAATGTGAAGTTAAGCCCATGACCCGTGGACTGGCTGGTGAGTCTCCAGCCTCTACACTACTGCAGCTGTCTTAAAATATTTATAATACATAACAGAGTAGTGACCCCAGAGTTGTAACACACACGACCAAGAGAAGTTGTTTTCTACAGGGATCAAAGCACTTTATCAGTGCTGGAGGACTTGCATTTAACACAGTGGTGATTTTGAAAAAATGATACATTTGTTCTCTACTTTTTCAGAATATATTCTTCCGAATAAAAACATTTAAGGTTTTCACTTGAAGCCCCCTCGTATAATAAAGTAAGGGCTGTCCTGTAGCAGATACTGTCATCTGGATGTGAAGTTTTAGGCATTCACACATTATAGGCTAGGGCATATTGTTTGTCTTTTTCTTCTGCTCTCTTTGAACTCAAGCATAATCCACACACGTGCTACTGCGTCTAGATTACCGGACTGATTTTTGCGCGTGGGTAAGCTTTCCCTTTTACCAGTGTCCCTCCCCATCAGGCAAACCCACTCCGACCTCAGAGGTTCTTGTAGTCAAGGGCGAGAAGTCAACATGTTAGTCCAACTGACCAGTGTAAGGGTTAAATCCGTTACCTCGGCATCAGCACACCGGATGTTTAGGAATAATCGGTCGTATCCATTCAGCCATTCTGACCTCTGGCCAGGGAATATGAGGTTGGGTGATCAGTTCCATGCACCACTGCAGACAATTCCCATAAAATTCTAAATGTCCAATAACGATTCTTATGAGGTTGGTTCAACCCTACACCCATGTTGGTTATAAAAACAGAATTCTACTTCTGCTGTGAAATAAACCCTGACCACTGTTTTAGAATGCAAGCTCACTAACCACCATGCCACCTCAGCAAAACAGGCTGAATACTGTGTTAAAAAATGATACTGGTTGAAAGTTGTGCATCATTATCATCACCACCACCATCATCATCATCTTCAAGTGCTATCTCCACATTGATAGTTAGCTGTACCTGTTAGACTGGGCAAATGAACTGTTTAACATTTTCTGCAAGATTATCTCCTGTACATTGAGTCAAGAAACATATACTGGCCCACTGAACTCCCAGCTGTACGCAACTGAAGGGAAGCTCCAAAAATTGTACAGTTCATAATGAGAACTAAAGGGAAGCTCCAAAAAGTGGTACAGTTCATCATGAAAACTAAATAGAAGCTCTAAAAAATTGTACAGTTAATCATGAAAACTAAACAGAAGCACCAAAATATAATACAGTTCATCATGAGAACTAAAGGGGAAAACTCCCCCAAAACAATGGCACAGTTCATCATGAGAACTAATGGGAAGTTCCCAAAAAAATGGTACAGTTCATAGTGAGAACTACAGGGAAGTTCCCTAAAAATGGTACAACTCACAATGAGAACTAAAGGGGAGTTCCCAAAAAATGGTACAGTTCATAATGAGAACTAAAGGGACATTCTATAAAAATATGCAATGAATGAATCACCAAAAAAAAACGAGAAGTAGATTGTGAGCTTTACTAGAACATGATTACAAGAAACAAAACACAAACCAACATAAAACAACATGAAGAACACTACATGGAAATATTAAGGTTACTTATCTGTATCCTTGTTTGGCTGATTACGTTGTAAGTGACCAATGCGTTTGATGACTTGTTAACCAAAAAAAATATGGTACAGTTCATCATGAAAACTAAAGGGAAGCTCCAAAAAATGGTACAGTTCATCATGAGAACTAAACAGAAGCTCCAAAAAATGGTACAGTTCATCATGAGAACTAAACAGAAGCTCCAAAAAATGGTACAGTTCATTATGAGAACTAAAGAGAAGCTCCAAAAAATGGTACAGTTCATCATGAGAACTAAAGAGAAGCTCCAAAAAATGGTACAGTTCATTATCAGAACTAATGGTAAGTTTCATAAAGTTACAATTCATCATAGGAACTAAAGGGGAAACTCCAAAAATGACACAGTTCATCATGAGAACTAAAGGGAACTTCGAAAAAATGGTACAGTTCACCACGAGAACTATAGGAAGTTTACAAAATGGCACAGTTCATCATGGGAACTTCGAAAAAATGGCACAGTTCATCATGGAAACTAAAGGGAACTTCAAAAACATGGCACAGTTATCATGAGAAATAAAAGAAAGCTCCAAAAAACAGTATACTTCCAAAATCAAGATCAGCTGAAATGACAGAAGAAAACTATGAGGAAAGCAGAGCAACATATACAAGGGGGCTTCAAATGAAAACCTTAAAAGTGATAGTAATTACAATAGCCATGCCATTGTCTTGTAACTTGTCAATATTGTTGTTAAGGATGTCAAGAGTGTTAAGCATGTGACAAGATGGTGCAGACGAATAAGGTGATGTTATAAGGACAGTTTAAAGATGACCACCTTACTTTTGACATGCACCAAAAAGAAACAGCGTTCTGTTATCTGTTTTTAAAAATCAGTGTAGGGTGAAACCTATAGAAATTCATCGGCGAATAAAGGTCCAGTATGGTGAGTGATGCATGCCTGTCAGTCCAGCAAGTGTATGAGTGGAGCAGGACATTTCAAATGGCATGACTTCTGAGATAGACAGTTTATGACCGGGTCAGGCACACTGAGTAGCAACCACAAAGAATGTTTTCTACAGGAATACAAGAACTTTATTGGAGCTGGAGGACTTGCATTGAAAGCTGTGGTGACTATATCGAGAAATAGTACACTTGTTCTTTACTTTTTCAGAATATATTCACCCCCCCAAAAAAAAACAAAAAAACAATTAAGGTTTTCATTAGAAGCCCCCTCATAATAATACAAGTAATACCAACTTCAACAAAATATCAAATGACAGAAAGGCTTGCAAGGTCATGATCAACGATGTCTGCTCCAGGCAAGGCGGTCAAAGAGGACTGGCATACATTTGTAAATATTATAATTATTAAAAAAAATGACTGAGATGAGAAAAAACATATATTAAAAATAACACAAAACTGTCAAGTTATAATCAAATATGATGTGCTAATATTGTGTGTGTGTGTGTGCATGCGTGCATGGGTGGGCTGGTGTTTGTGTGTGTGTGCGTGCGCGTGAACACACGTGTAACCCACACATGTGCTACTACTTCTAGTGCACTGGACAGACTTTTGAGTGTGGATTAGCTTTTCTTATTACCAGTGTCCCTTGCCATCAGGCGAACCCACCCTGACTTCTAAGGTATTTGCAATTTATATCCCTAAGTCAATGATGAGAGGTCAACATTTTAGTCCAACTGACGTGTGTGGATTGAACCCGCAACCTCAGCATCAACACACCGAAATTTTAAGAGCGAGCTCTCTTATTCATTCGGTCATGCTGACCTGTGTGTAATGCCCCAACATTTTGGAGAATCTCATGTAATATGTACAATAATTAATTAAAATGATTGAAGAACATACATATATACTAGCTATTATAATTCTTTTCATTTTGTTACCACTCCCAACCACATTTAAGAAATATTTGGAAGAAATATGTACAACACGTTCGTAAGCTTCGTTATTTTAGGGGATTCAACTTTCAAAGTTTTGTGTGTGGTCCTTCCCTTCTTCCCTTCCGGGTCATGAGTTGACATTTTTCTTTGCCCTTTGCTAAAATTTTACAGTTAGATATGTGTAGACAAAAAGATAGACAGATAGATAAATGGATGGATGGATGGATGGACAGACAATCAAAGGCAGACAGGTAGGCAGACAGACAGACAGACGGATGGATAGAAAGACAGATGGATAATTCGATGGACAGACAGATAGATAATATTAATAAGTAGACAGACAGACATGTAAATAGATAGATAAACAGTTAAACATACAAATAAGAAAAGAGAAGACAGACAATGTTAATACAGCTCACATACAGAAAACATCACTGCTAAAAACATCATAAATTTGTACACACATAAATACAATCTAAGTTTGAAATACTGTGTCATAAATTCACACACAGACAGCAGACACACAAATACATCCCACCTCAGAAATTCCGTATCATAAATTCACACACTACACGACACTACATTACACCACACGACACTATACAGACACACACACAACTGCATCTCAGCTTAGAAATACTGTAAAGATTGAACATCAAGACATGTCCGCGCATGTAAGAATCCAAGAATCCAGCCATCACATTTCACATCTGCCAGTTTATACTATGGAAACCTCAATCATCTTTGCCGACATTTCCCTGTCTGCAGCTTTGGCTTCTCTGGCCTTCAGATTTTGCTTTTTCCTGCAATGATAATAAGATCAGGATATAGTCTAGTTCTGGAATATTCTTACATTGCTGCAGAGGAGAACCAACCACAAAAACTTAGATTCACGGGAGTAATTTAAAGTTATAAAGTGAATACTAGGGGAAGATGACTCTCATAGGTTACAGTGTTTCCTCAGAAGTTAGTATTTTTATAAAGTAGCCTCAAAAGTTAGTTTTAATAAAATTCAAGATTGGTGAGTCAGCCATGTTCAAATGTGGATTGGCTTTGCAGACAGCAGAACACGTACTCCAATAATGCCAAAAATACAACATATCTAGGCAAACCTTCTGGCCTAGAAAGACAACAGTGGAAGATAAACTCTATGGACTGCTGAGTGAACTAAAAAAGACAGTTAAATTCATACAAGAGACAACATTGCAGTTATAGACATATTTCAAGCGAACGAAAAAAGAAGTTAGTTTTTAAAACAAAATAAAAAGTGCCCAGGGAAGTTAATAAAACAAAAAGTACCTACAGAAGTTAGTAAAATTATAAATACCCACAGAAGAAAATAAAAAAAAAAAACTATCCTCAGACGTTAGTAAAAAAAAAAAAAGTACGCTCAGAAGAGCATATGCCATGGTATATTGTATAACAAAAAGGCCTTCAGAAGTTAATATTAAAAAAATAAATAAAAAGTACCCTCAGAATGTGAAAAAAAATACCCTCATAAATTAGTATAAAAAAGTACCCTCAGAAGTAGTAAAAAGAGAACCCTCAGAAGTTAGTTTTAAAACAAAAGTAGTTTCAGAAGATAGTTAAAATAAAGTACACACCGAAGTCAGTAAACAAAAACTACCCTCAGTTGTTAGTAAAAGAAATAAAAAGTACCCTCAGAAGTTAGTATTAAAAAAGGCTATCAGAAGCTAATATAAAAAATAAATAAAAAGTACCCTCAGAAGTTAGTAAAAAAAAAGTACACTCCAAAGTCAGTAAACAAAAAGAAGTTAGTGAAAAAAAAAAATAAAAAGTACCTTCAGAAGTTATTTAAAAAAAAAAAATAAATAAAAAAAAAGGACCCTTAGAAGTTAGAAAAAAACACGGGGTGGTAACCTGGCCAACAAATGCCAGAAGAAGTCGGATGTAACAGCTGAAAAGTGCAAATATTGCAGTTCTGCTGTAAACAGACACAACACAATTACATCTAAAACAACATTCCAGATGAATGCAGCAGCAGAAGAATAAGAAGAAGCAGGAGCAGGCGAAGAAGAAGGAGGAGGAAGAGGAGGAGAAGAAGAAGAAGGAAGAAGAAGAAAATGGGTGCTCCTTAGGAGCAGCCTCGCCCCGTAGGGATAGTCATGTGCACCAGGTGACTCCAGACCGTCAGCAGGCTACTGAGTGCAAAAGATAGTAGACAATAACAAGGAGCTGATCCACAACTCTGGTGATTGAGCGAGATGGCGAAACATGACTACTCACACTTATCGGCATGGCACATGATGGATGATGGATAGGCAATGTGGAAACAGACTGCTTTGCATTGGTTTTCACAATGAAATGGTATGAGTGTAAGTCATTCAGAAATCAATGGAAAACTACTGAATATCAAATTGCTTAGAAAATCAGGCGAAAAATGGAGAGGTTGATTGTGATGTCCTGTAAAAGGAATTATAAAATTGTAAAATATCTGAATTATGTGACACAGGATAACTGAGTTACTATTATCATCCAGTGCCTTGCTGGCTGGCGTGGGCGATCATGTCTCTCCACAAATTACGACCTCTGATGTAATGGATTAATTTCTGTGTTGACTCCTTTCCGTGCCATGACACAAGACTGTCAAGAATCTTCTCACGTTGTCTTCCTCTATCTCTCTCTCCGCAAATCTTTCCAGTTGTCACAACATGTTCCAGTTTTTGTCTTCTCATAACGTGGCCAAAAAATGATGACTGCCTCTTTCTGATGTTTATGATAAGCTGATTTGGTGACTCAACTTCCCTTAAAACATCCTGATTGCTCATTTTGGCTGTCCAGTTAATTTTCAGCATGACACATGATGATAATAATACAAATGAGATACAAACAAAAAAATAAGCATTGTTACACAACATCTCGCAGATGATACCTGTATATGGATCAGCAAAAAAAAAACTCAACAGAAAATTGTGGTAGAGAATTTTTCTGAATCTAAAAAAATGGAGCAAAAAAGACAGTCTGTGGCAACTAAAAAGTTCTCAAGTAACTGCAGAGCAGGGATAGAAACCTTGAAAACTGCAGCTGAAAATGTTGTTGACAGAGAAAAATACAGAGAAACAAATATTGAATCTCATCTCATCTTATCTTGTTCCTCTTGTACCTTGTGGTGTCGAAATGAAGAACAAACAGCGGGAGAGAGTCTGTTTATGGGCTTCATGTATTAAGATTCCAATGGACTCTGCTATTCCTTCTGTCCGTCGTTTATGTGGCCGGCCTACTCCTCTGCTTCCACCCTGTCTATACAACATTGCCTGCCATGGTATATTGTTAGCTGGTAATCTAGTTACACGGCCAAATAATTTAACATTCTCTGATAACATCCAGTGTTGCTATAACCCCCACTTCCCCTCTGCCATGTGTCCACCGTGACAAGGTAGATGGGCTTGAGTGTTCCAATGACCCCAAGAGCTATGCTGACGGTAGCATAGCTACTGGTAGGGTCACCCATGTCGGACAAGTCAAGGGAGAGGGACCAGACCAAGTGACACACAAACCTGCAACCTTGTAGGTAGACTGGGGACAGTCAAAGGCTAGGGAAAGTACCCTGAAAAAATGCTTGTCGAAATCGGATGTACTGAGCCACAGGCTTGACAAAGCAGTGCAACGTAACTTAATCAATTCATGATGCCACAGATGAAAATTAATCGTTATGGTGCTAATCCCATGAAGTCCCACCAGACAGTGATAGTGCCGGGCCCCCTGCCTCGAGGGGGTCCACCCATGAATACTGGTGGTCACCTTCCCTTGTGCTGTGGAGTCAAGGCACAGAGGAGTAGGTTAAGAGCTATTGACCAAACACCCCGGACACTCAACATGCTACAGTGGAATGCCAAAGGAGTTTATAACAAGAAAGTCTCCCTAACAAAGCGTCTTCATAAAGATAGAATAGATGTGGCATGCATTCAAGAGACACACCTCAACGCCAATCGCAAATTCTCAGTCAGAGGATATCAGGCCACACGTTTCAACCACGAAGGACACAAAGGAGGAGTTCTAATACTTACACGAAATACAATACCTTGCAGTGTAGTATCTGTGATATCTGACACCCAAATGGAAATTATAGGTGTTGATATAATGATAAAGGACGTGAAAATAAAAATTTACAATCTGTAAAGCCCAGCAGATAAGGATCTTACACTCTCAAACATGAAAATAACTGACACAAACTGCATTATTGTCAGTGGGGATACCCTGATACTGACAAAAGAGGAGATGAAGTGGAGGACTGGGAAATAGACTCAAATCTCCATCTACTCAACAAAGCGGATGTTACACCGAGCTTCTGTAGCAGAATGTATAGGTGGGCAAAGCTACAGCACGCTTGAGCATCAGGGTGGAATGGAAAGAAAGATGCTCAAGTCGTGACGTAGTTTGTTGTTAGGGCAGTCAGTAAACATCTAGGACTAGAGGAGAGAAGTCACCATGATTATGGAATTGTAATAGGATTGTTGTAGTGGTCATCAATTTGAAATAAAACTCCATTTATATTCAACCAGCAGAACTCGTTAGTCCTCTCTGTGTGTGCTTTGTTACAGAGGTCTAAATGGTGCCCACGACTTAGGATTGGAACCTGGATTGTCGCAGAATCTCAAAACGCTGTCTACTATGTAACACATCGAAGTAACTCCAAAATTGTGAAGATCTTTGTTCTGCTCGTATCAATTGCCCAGAGACAGGGTTACGGCACGGTTCTACACTTATATTGAACGTTCAAACGAGTTTGATAAATGGCCACTACGTCGTCTGTGAGAGTTACAGCAGCCAAAAGCCCGGCTAGGGGTGATTGTCTGTAAGTATTCTTCAGTGAACCTCGCTGTACGGACCTGCTATCCTAGCTGTACAGGCAGTTGTTATCAGGAGGTATGAAAACCGGCTTGCCAGGGCGGGTTGCTGCACAATTGTTACCATCTTACTGAGCAAAAGAATGGGAAAAACCAGCACGTTTTTTCTGGATCCTTCGAAATAAGAGGCTCAGGAAAAAGAAACTTCAAGACAAATAGAATCAAGTAGAGACGTTGTACTGAGAGAGCAGTTATCTACTTCGCATCAAGATTGCCTGGAGCGAACTGAAAGCCGTTGAATCGTGACCTTGAGAGTCTGAGGAAACAAGTCAATCGCTCATTTGAAGGATAAGAAGGAATGAGAAGGTCATCAACAGAGGCGATATCGTTAGGGAACTCTCGGAAGTGGGAGGGGCAGACTGGGCTGCCGACCTACTGAAGAGGGGACCCAAATTATCGCTTTAGTGAGTTACACCAGTTCTCAAGACGTCGCTTTGATGTGCCCTGTTATCGGGTGAAGAGAAGGTTCAAGGCTGGTAGGGGCCCAACCAGGGGCTGAAGTTACTGAAACGTTGGAAGAAGAAACTCCCTGAAGTGCGTGATCGGTTGGAGGAGCATTTCAACTAACACAGACTCCTAGCGTTTGAGTTCTACCTGACAAGAAAACTTTCAGCGAACATAGAGGAATCCGTCTGTCTTGGATCGGGAGCAGAGATAATGGTAATTAGTAAACCTTAAATATCATTTTAGATACCATTGACTGCTTGAACAATTCCTATTGTGTAAAGTAAATACGATCATATCTTTAAATTAGCTGGTTACAAATGTAAATTTGATTTTATTAGGGTATACAGAAGTATTTCAGCATGACAGAACAAGATTCATTGGCACAAGTTTTGACGGGGGTAGGAACAGTGATAGATAGACTTAACACAGTCATGAAACAACAAGGAATGGCAACTGAAATTGTTAAGTTTAGCGGACAGGCAAGAGATTTTAAGAAGTGGGTAACTTCCATAGAGAAATATGCATATTTGGTGTCAGCATCAGATGAAGAGAAAATGAAACTTGCTTATCAAGCAGCAACAGAACCGGTTTCAGATCATATCAGAAGAAAATTAGAGGCTAGAGTAGATGAGACATGGGAACAGTTCAAAGACGACCTGGCCCATAAGTACGCGGAAATAACGGACCCACAACATGCATTTTCGGTGTTAAGACAGTCTAAACAAAACACTGGAGAGACGGTACAATTGTTCAGCGATAGGTTGATTAACCTGGCTGAAGAAGCATTCTTAGGACAGAATGTACGAGGAGAAGAGGTGGAGAGGATGTTAGTCGGGATTTTTGTAGATGGCATAAATTCCGATGGACTGAAGTTTAAGCTGATGAGAGAAAACCCCGAGAGGTTATCACAAGCTGTAGATATTGCGGTACAAGAAGAAAATTTAAGACGTAGATTTAGATTGAGAACAGGACGAGAAATAGGAACTAGTCGAGAAGACAGGATTGAGGAGCCTATGGAGATAGGACAAACAAGGTTCGGATGGAATAGGAGAGGAAGTATACAGACGTTACAAGGTAGTAATAGAAATGCTTATGATGAAAGAAGACAAATGAGGTATCCTACAAGTGAGACAGTAGGTAACACAAATAACACAAATATAGTCTGTTGGTTTTGTGGTCAACGCGGACACGCGTTTCGCTTCTGTGGTAACAGGCGTGTCCAGTCGAATACACAAAGTAGAAATGGCAATAGCAGGTTGAATAGGAATGTTGAAGATAGACACAGAAATTTTACAGGTACAAGAACGCAGGAAAACCGGCGCCCTACCTATTAAATAGGACCTGTAGTAGGAGGGACAATAACAAGGTCCCAAGATTTAAAGAATATGTTAATAACAGGTATAGTAGGACGAGTAGAGAATACTTTCAACTAGATTAAATCAAACAGTTTACAGAAAATAAAACAGATCCTAGCTCATGTATAATAGAAATAGGAAAATATAGAGTTCGTACATTAA
Organism: Cepaea nemoralis; assembly: GCA_014155875.1. NCBI lineage: Eukaryota > Metazoa > Mollusca > Gastropoda > Stylommatophora > Helicidae > Cepaea > Cepaea nemoralis. The sequence continues at coordinate 611,354 of JACEFZ010027813.1, read as the reverse complement.
TTGATTCAGGAGCTCAGGTTAGTGTAATTAAAGAAAGTTTTTTATATAAAATAATGAGAAATTGTAGAATATTTAAGAGTCATAATAATCTTCACTCTGTTACAGGACAGAATTTACAAGTAATTGGACAAACAATGATCAATTTTAAATTAGGAGGGATCAACGTAAGACATCTTTTTCATGTAGTGAAATATTTAAATAGAAATATGCTTATAGGAAGAGATTTTTTAATAAAAAATGGAGTAAGACTTTTCTTTGATTTACACAAATTAAAATTCAAGGACATATATGTAGATATGGAAGAAGACATGCATATATCAGCACTAGTTAGAGTTAAAATGTCTACGACGTTAAAACCACAGTCGGTTAATTTGATACAAGCAAAGGTAAAGAGAAACCCATATTATGTAGCAGGACACACAGTTAGAATCACTGAATTGCAAAAGGAAGTAATTGATGAGCCTGGTCTAGAAGTCCCAGATGGAATAATATCATTAGATAAACACTTAACCTTTCCAGTAATGATTATTAACAGCACAGGTAGAGAAATTAGACTATACAGAGGATGTGTAATAGCCAAACTAGAACATAACATTAGTGACATATTAGTAACAGATAGAGTAAAAATGCCGGGAACAAACTATTCAGAAACTCCTAGTGAAAGAATTAATAACAGACGCAGACGCGGAAGAAAAGGGAACGTGCAGAAGGATGAATTGATCCATCCATTCAGAAGAAATATAGCCCAAATACATTCATTAGACAAAATGACAAGGGAACAAGAATTGTTGGCACAGTTAAAAGCTCCACCAGAAAATAAGAAAGTATTAGAACAACTTATAAAAGAAAATCAGGATGTATTTGCAATTAATGATTTAGAATTGGGAAGGACAAAAACAGTTACAATGGAAATAGATACGGGAGATCATCCACCAATTAGTTTAAAACCGTATAGAACTCCCTTAAGGAATAGAGAAATTGTTGAAAAGGCAATAGAAGATATGTTGAAAGCAGGAATAATAACAAGATCGAAGTCAGAATGGTCATCTCCGATTGTAATTGTGACCAAACCTGACGGTTCACATCGATTCTGCTGCGACTACAGGGCGTTGAACAAAATCACTAAGAATGTAGCGTACCCATTGCCGGTGATTGATGATATTTTGGGGTTGCTTAATGGCTCTACATTTTTCACAACACTAGACGCAAGATCAGGATTCTGGTGTATCCCGATGTCAGAAGATGCTCAAAAGAAAAGTGCTTTCTGTACTCATATGGGTTCTTACGAATTTTTACGAATGCCATTTGGGGTTCGAACGGCTCCATCTCACTACATGCTATTAATAAATGAGGTATTAGAGGGTATGCAAAAGTTTGCATTGGCATACATAGACGACATTCTAATCTATACAGCAGGGGATGTGGATGATCACTTAAAACATGTAAGATTAGTATTCGACAGATTAAGAATACATGATGTTAAATTGAAGCTTAGTAAATGCGAGTTTTTAAAAACAGAAACAAAATATTTGGGGTATATTATTAATAGAGACGGAATTAAACCAGACCAAGACAAGATAAAGGTTATTAAAGAGTTACCTCCTCCAACTAACGTAAAAGAAGTGCGTGCGTTTATTGGAACCTGTGGGTATTATAGGCGCTTTATTCCAGGGTTTTCAAAAATAGCAGAACCTATTACTAATTTAACGGGCAAATACGCTAGATTTAAGTGGGATGATGAGTGTCAAAAAGCGTTCGAGTTTTTAAAAAACAGCTTAACAGTGGTACCACTATTGACGCATCCAGATTTGAATAAACAGCTAGTACTATATACAGATGCTTCTGATAATGCTATAGGAGCCTGTTTGGTTCAACCATATGAAGGAAAAGAATCTGGAATACCAGGGGTTAAAAATGAAAGGCCAATTTATTTCTTGTCTCATAAACTTAGCAGGTCTCAGCGCAAATGGTCGACTATCGAGAAAGAGGCTTATGCTATTCATTATGCTCTACAGAAACTTAACTACTATTTACATAACGCAAATTTTGTTATTAGAACTGACCACATGCCTTTAAAATCTCTGTTAGAAGCTCCAGTGCAGAACAGGAAAATACAGACGTGGGCATTGAATCTACAGGGATACAATACAAAAATTGAATACATACCAGGTAGGATTAACACATGTGCTGATTTATTGTCTAGGATCCCGTATCCATAGTCATCAGGAGACACAGAAGATGAAGGTGAACCGGAGATAGATGACCGAAACTGGCAAGTAAATATATTAGATTCTGCCATAATAAATAGAGAAGAGTTTGAGAGTTTACCATCGGATCAAGAGTCTGAACCTAGAGCAGAAGACCCACATTTAGCACAATTTAATATGAAAGAAGAACAAGAATTAGATCCAAAAGTCTTACAAATAAAACAGAAATTAAAAGAAACGGAGGAGAATAAGTATAAGAAAAATTATTTAGTTTTGCAAGAGGATGAACAGTTATATTACATGAGTGAAAGAAACGAACAGCTAAGAAAATATATTCCAAAACATTTGGAAAGTGAAGTTTTAAAAGCATATCATGATAAGAATGGTCATCTAGGTCGTGATAAGTTAGTGAAAGCACTCACGAATAAATATTATTGGCCAAATTTATTTAAAACTGCTTGCAAATATGTTGATACGTGTGAAAGATGCAGATTAAGGAATATGAAAACAATTAAGTGTCCTCTACAAGATACAGATATTCCTCAGTTTCCTATGCAAAAAGTTAGTTTAGATATATCAGGTCCTCACCCTAGAACATTGTCAGGGAATGTGTATCTGATTCATATAGTGGACGTCTATAGTCTCTGGCTGGAAATCTATGCAATCCCAGATAAGAGCGCAGATACTATCATTAATATCTTTTTACAGGAATTCATACCAAGGTTTAGTTGCCCACAAAGTGTACTTACGGATAATGGTAAAGAATTTGTGAATAAAAAATTTGAAAAGGTATTAAAAGATTTGAATATAAAACATATAAAGACCTCATACTATAGACCTTCTTCAAATGCTAGGAACGAAAGACAACATAGGACATTGTACGATGTAATATCAAAGATTGTTGATGAACATGAAAAAGATTGGGATCTATTCTTAGGACCTGCACTCAGCGCTATACGTACAAATCAAAATGAGAGTATGGGGTTTTCACCATTTTATTTAATACACGGGAGAGAACCAATACTACCTATAGATAGTCTGTTAAAACCAAGACGGAAATATATGGGGGAAGACTTTCAAGAGACCATCATACAAGAAATGCATAAAGCACACGTAAGATTAAAGAATAATATAATTAAAGCTAGAGAAAGACAGAAAAAGTACAAAAACGTGAATACAAAATTACAGGAGTTTAAAGTGGGTGATAGAGTTTATTACAAGAAGCATAGAAGGAACTCTAAGTTTGATGCTCGTTGGGTCCCAGGTTATTACGTTTTGGAAAAGCTAAGAAATGTATCGTATAGTATCAAGAACCAGATCACGGGACATGTGGCAAGGGCACACGTGGAACACTTAAGAAGAGATGAGGATGAGAAGGGAAATAATAATTATAATAATTATTATTATTCAGATTATTTAAGATTAAAGAATAATATAATTAAAGCTAGAGAAAGACAGAAAAAGTACAAAAACGTGAATACAAAATTACAGGAGTTTAAAGTGGGTGATAGAGTTTATTACAAGAAGCATAGAAGGAACTCTAAGTTTGATGCTCGTTGGGTCCCAGGTTATTACGTTTTGGAAAAGCTAAGAAATGTATCGTATAGTATCAAGAACCAGATCACGGGACATGTGGCAAGGGCACACGTGGAACACTTAAGAAGAGATGAGGATGAGAAGGGAAATAATAATTATAATAATTATTATTATTCAGACACCGGATACTTAGATGAACAAGTCGTCAGAGGAGCTACAATAACCCCAGGTTTTAGAAAAGATCCAGCACAAAATCAGTTAATAACAACTCCAGTTTGTGATGATACTCAAGAACAGACAATACCGAAAACGATAGAAGAAGAAAATGTGAATGAGGGTCATTATGATAGTATAGAATCTATGGAAGAGGAAATAGGTGCTCCATTTAAGAATACTAGACAAGCAACGAAAAGAAGAATGGATAAACAAAGAGAAAAAGAAGTAAAAAGACAGAGAAGAATCAGAGATTATTCAACAAGCGGTGAAGATATGCCTCTACTAGAAAGGTCCTTAAGAAATAATGATAGACAAATTAGATGGGATATTGAACGGAAGAAATTAGTGGCTGCTAGCGAGAGACATACAGATGAAGAAGAGGAAATGGATGAAAAGTCAGAATCAAATAGTAGTATGGAAGAAACTAATAAGTTATACGAAGAAGAAGATATTGGTGTGGAGATAGCACTTATTCAAAGAAACTTGGAGTTATTGAAGAAGTGGAAACGTAGGAAGTAAATGGATAGAAAATACTGCAGATAGCAAGATATAAGTTTCATGATTTAAAAAGGAAAGAGATACTTGATGAAGTATATGAGACAGTAGAAATGGAAAAGGCTTCTATTGATACTTTTCATAAATGGTCTTGAGGAGTAGTTAGGCATTAAGATAACTAATATAGATGTAAATTCGAGTGAAGCATATATTTTTTTTTCTTTTCTCTCTGTGATATAATTGCTGATTGATTTTATGTTTCAACTTCTTGAGTTTTCTTAGATAGATAAGTTAGTCAATGGTACAGCAGGTAGATGTACTCTATAGTAAATAGACAAGTTTTTTTTTGGTGCTAGAAATACCGTGGTTAATGGTAATGATTAAGAAGTTGCTACAAATGAAGGGGAAACAATTGGTGTGCCGAACCACAAGTTCTATTGGTAGATAGTACGGTCATTGTTGGTTAATGACTTTTATTGAGAGAACAGATATTGTTTTAAGTTAGGAATTGGTCTGTAGGTAACAGATATATATATACTTGGCAGTGAGTTGTTTTGTTTTCTCGGTTATAAAAATAATGGAATGACTTGTGTGAATAGATATGTGGTACATTGGTTCGTATAGGAGGCCAATGTTGATGGGTCAATTTACGTAGTTAATTCTAAGTGAATTATATTTTTTTGAAAACCTTCTCTTTAGTGAGAAGACAGTTGTTTTTGTTGAATTTGAGCTTTTAATGCCTCATATATAATATGTTTTTTTTTTGCTTGATTTGGTCCTGTAAAATGATTGTTATTATTTGATTTTAGAATAGGATTATTGTGTTCTTAGACTTTTGCGTACAAACTATTGGTCCGTAAAAGAGACCAGTAGTGTTAGGTAACACTAGAATATTTTCTTCTGATTTGATAAGATGCATGTTATATTATTTTAAAATGTGTTTTTCTTTGAATGAGTTGATATCTTTAGTTAATATGAGGGGAAACATAAATATGTATTAAAAAAAAACTACTTGGGGGGTATGATGTCCTGTTTTGATTTTATTTCGCTTCACTCATAATTTAATTAAGTTGTTTTGTGTGTTAGGTTACCTTGTTAGTAAATATGTTACAAATTTAATTAAGTAAGTTTAATTTTCAAATAGTTATGGTGTTGGCTAGAATAAAGAAAATACATGGGGCTTTATTTAAGACCCTTCGTTCAGAAAAGAGTTAATAAAACTACTGAGGGCTAATAGAGAGACACATTCTCTTTGTGAATATTAAGTTGCTGTGATAATCGGCATGAAGAGGTTCTTATGGATATGAAGTATTAGAAACATAGGTCGGGGATGGCTATGAGAAAGTAAAATAGGAGCTGCATTAAAGTCAGCATTATGTGAAGAAAAAAAGAGGGGGGGGGAGGCTGTGAATGGCAGCATATAAGCTGGGATATATATAGATGGACAAGGAAGCAGATCATGGGATGTGAGGGGGCAAGATATAAGAGCTGTGAAAAATCAGCGTTAATCAAATTAAAAATGTTCATGGAATATGAACATTGGCTCGTGGTTGAAGATGAGATAAGTGAAATATAGACAAGGTTGTGGATGGCAATATAAATTTTGAATATATAAATGTTGAGAAAACTTAGATCAACTTAATTTATAGGGAACAAAGATGTATTTCATAAGATTTATTTTAAAAAAAACTTTTTACCAAAGTTTTTTCGTTGGCAAGAGAGGTAAATGTGATTGTGTTGACTATTCATTCCTTTATGCTTTTCACTGGGTGCGCACCCCTTCTTTACTTTTTCTAACTACATTGTTTTCTGTCTATCCTGTGTTGTGAAAGAGTGAGGAATTTCATAATGTCAAGTGTACGATAACGATTTATACGAGCTGTTCTTATGATATATATATTTTGTAAAGGAACTTTAAAGAGCCAAGAACGAACGAGAAATGTATAGTGGTTTACTATATGGTAGGGGAAAGAAGTACGAATAGATTGTTGGTTTGGGGAAGATTAGAGGGGTTGTGGGAGGTAAGGAAAGAGAGGGAATAGAATAGAGGGATTAGGAGTAAAGACTTTTTAAGGGAAAAAGTCTTTCTGAAACATAGGAAGGTGTAGCAGAATGTATAGGTGGGCAAAGCTACAGCACGCTTGAGCATCAGGATGGAATGGAAAGAAAGATGCTCAAGTCGTGACGTAGTTTGTTGTTAGGGCAGTCAGTAAACATCTAGGACTAGAGGAGAGAAGTCACCATGATTATGGAATTGTAATAGGATTGTTGTAGTGGTCATCAATTTGAAATAAAACTCCATTTATATTCAACCAGCAGAACTCGTTAGTCCTCTCTGTGTGTAGCTTTGTTACACTTCTACTCCAGAAGATGGTTTACCACCTCTACTCCAGACTTAGTTTTCTGCACAGGAGACATTCTTCACAAAATTGATCACCATGTGCTTGACCAATTAGCAGGTAGTGACCACAGACAGATCAAGCTTGTAATGAATATGGAGTATGTTCCACAGGAGCAAAAGCCTTTGCCCCGCTAGAATTACAAACAAGCAGATTGGGACAGATTTGCCATACTAACAGACAAATATTGTGAAAACATAAATACACGATATGGCAACATTAAGCAAATGGTATAAAGTCTAACCAGAGCAATAATACAGTCATCCCTGAGTCTATTCCAAGAGGAGCGGGGAAAAATTACAAACCATACTGGACTGAAGAACTACAAATTTTGGAGGACAAAGTTGAAGATGCCAGGAAGACAGCAGAAAGAGAACAAACAACTGAAGCGAACATCTCTCTCAAAACCATCTCAGCAAAATATTAAAGAACAGTAAATCAAACAAGAGATTGTTGGAGGCAAAAACAGAAAACCTGAACTTTAACAGGGATAGAAACTAGTGAAAGCCATGAACAATGAAGGACCTAGAAACAAACAAATAACAATTAAACAAGGAAATACCTTGCTTACAGGGGAAAAGGCTGCAAATGCACTTATGGAACACTATGCACATTGATATTACAATCGAGCAGAAGAAAGCAATCAAAGACAAACAGATACATCATAGTAACACAGAGACAGCAGCAGAATGATGGCAAATCTAACAATGGAAGAAATTGTACAAGTAATGAATGCCCTAAAAAAGAAGAAATCACCAGGAAAGGATGGAATCACAAATGAAATGCTAATAGGACTAGGCAATTAGGCAAAAAAGAAACTATTAGCAGTCCTAAATTACAGCTGGAAGAGAGGGATAGTCCCACAGGCATGGAAGGAAGCTATACTAATACCAGTCCCAAAGAAAGGAAAAGACCTGGAAGAACCAAATGGCTATTGACCTATCAGTCTACTTAGCTGTGTAGGAAAATTAATGGAATGCATTATCAATGGCAGGCTAACATAGCATCTGGAAGAAAACCAACTCTTAACACCACACCAAGCAGGATTCAAAAAGTACAGATCCACTGAAGATCAAATAACCTACATAGCTCAGGAAATAGAGGATGCCTTCCAAGAGAAAAAGCACACACTAGCGGTCTGGATAGATTTAGAAAAAGCATTTGATAAAGTATGGTAGGAAGGACTGAAAGTAAAACTGCAAAAAATGCATGTTTGTGGGAAAATGTACAAATGGATCAGCCACTACCTTGAGAACAGAATTGCCAGGACAAAAGTCCAAGGACAAACAAGCAAAATGATGCTGTTGGAGCAAGGTGTTCCCCAAGGAGGAGTTCTTTCACCAACCTTATTCCTAGTATATATAAGTGACATCACGGAAAATTTTCCAGCCAGAGTACACACATCCTCCTTTGCAGATGACCTAGTCATATGAACATCTGAATAATATATTAGTACAGCTAACAGCAGAATACAGCAAGCCTTATTAGTGCTAGAGGATTTGTCAAAATCATGGCTAGTGAAGATAAGTGAGGAGAAAACAACATGCACAGTGTTCTCCCTCTCAAATAAAACTCAACAACCTAAGCTGGTATTGAATGGAAAAATATTGAGCCTTGAAGAAAATCCAAACTATCTAGGAGTCACCTTTGATCATCGCCTGACATGGAAGACACAGGTTGAGAAAAATCGAACAAGAGCAAGGCAAAGAATGGCAATCATGAAAAAGCTTGCTGGTACAACGTGGGGAGCAGATGAGAAAGTTATCAAGAAGTTATATACTGGACGGGTGAGGCCAGTACTGGAATATGGCATTGCAGCTTGGGCAACAGCAGCTAAGTCAAACTTTAAACTTTAACAAAATAAGTAGAGTCCAAAATCAAGGAATGTGAATTGTAACTGGAAGCCTGAAGACAACGCCTATTAACGAACTAGAAAAGATCACTTGTTTACAACCAATGCAGGATAGAAGAGATAGCAGAGCCCAGCAACAAGTAGAAAAATTTTGAAGATTGACTGACCACCCTATGTATAAAAGGTTTAGTGGTTTTGGAAAGAGAAGACTGAAGCGCAGCAACTTTGTAGAAACTGCAAAACGAAAGATTAGGACAGACCCTATACTTAACATATCAACAGTCAAGCCCATTTACAATGCACACAAGTTCCCAGCTTGGAGACAGCAGCAACTGCCTGAGATGATAGAAAACATTCCTGGTATTGAGAAAAAGAACACTCAGAATGAAACAGAAAGAAGAAAAATAACCATAAACTACATAAAAGAACATTACCCAAGCAGCAATTGGACCCATGCATATACAGATGGACCAGCCAACAATTCAACGAGAAAATGGAGGAGTTGGAATTCTCCTAAATTTAAAAAATGGAGTGAAAAAAACAGTCAGTGGCAACTGGAAAATTTTCAAGTAACTTCAAAGCAGAGGTAGAGGCTTTGAAAACTGCAGCAGAAATGCTCTTGATTGAGGAAAATAAAGAGAAGCAAATAGCTATCTTCACAGATGCAAAGTCAGCTGTCTCAATACTGAAGAGAAAAAACAGCACAGAACTAGCTGACCTAAGAGCAGCACTCCATGGTCTATGTCAGAAATCCAAAAAAGTTGTAATACAGTGGATCCCATCACATTGCAGTATACCTGGAAATGAAGAGGCTGACAGACTGGCAAAAGAGGGCGGACGACTACCTCAGCCTGACATAGACATTACCTATAATGAGGCAAAGAGGTTTATAAAAAGCACTTATAGAACCAAATGGGAATTAGAGCATCCAGGTCACCAGAAAGATGATGCATATTACAAACTCGACCGAAGAGAACAGGTATCAATCTTCAGAATCCGCACAGGACATTTCAGGCTGAAAAACAACTTGTTCAATAAACTAAAGATAGGAGATACAGATGAATGTAATTGTGGAACTGGTAAAATGACAGCTAAACATTTGCTGCAGGAGTGCCCAATATATGCAGAACAGAGAAAGATATTTTGGCCCACACCTGCTTCATCTGAGAACAAGCTCTATGGAGATATCAACAAGCTCAAGTTGACTGCAGATTACTTTAACTACATTCAGGATGACATCTAAAGGTGCATGATGAAGTATTTAGACTGCCACACTTCATACCACAGGTATGTCAGTTACAAAAGCGTCCCAGAGGCTTGAAATGGAATATTGCTTGGATAGCAAATCCATTACGTGGAAAGTCCGAGTCGAAAGCTCACTGTGTGGATGTCATCTGCAGACTGCATTCTTCTGGTTTCCGGAGGAACAGCCTATGGTGAACAGAAAGGCCCAATATATGGAAGTGAGGCTAAGCAGCCATGTGCAGGACGTGACGATTCCTTGGGTGAGCCCAGTGCAGAGCACTGTGTGTCGGATCTGCAAGTATGGAAGCCTTCTTGAATGGCAGGGAATGCCCATGGTCTGCCCTTGCCTTCCCTTGAAGGCTGACCAGGATGTCTTTGGCTGTTCTATATGGGCCAGCTGGGATGGGGGATAACACTACAACAGTGAGAGTCAAACGTCCTAAGAAACCCTTGGGAAGGTTAACCTGGTAAAAAAAATGCCAGCAGAAGTCGGATGTGTCAGCCTAACGGCGCAAGAACGCAGCTCTGCTTTAAACAGGCACAATGCAATTACATCCGAAAAAACAAAAACGGATGAACGCAGAAGAAGAAGTAATCCCCACTTTATTCCTGATATCTTCATTTCTGATTTTCTCTCTTCTTGATACATTGAGCACTCTTTCCAGGAATCTCATTTCTGTTGTTGTGCTTTTTCTTTTCTCTATTTCTGTCACTGTCCAGGTTTGGCATTGGTAGCATAGAGTTGGTAGGAAGACTGAGTTGTAGAATCCTTTCTTAGTAACTATTGATACATGTTTGTTCTTTAATATTGGTGCCACCTGTCTAATGAGTCAGTCTGCTCCATTGCATCCAACTTCAATCACGTCTTCTGATTTGCCATTTGATGATACTATACTTCCTAAGTACCCGAAGCTCTCCACCTGTCTCAGGTGGTGTTCCTCCAGTTGAATCTCTGCCGTTTTCCTCCCTTTTGTCGCAGTATTGCCTCTGTTCTACCGATGCCAATCCCCATGTTATGTTCCTTAGACTATTCATATGGTCTTGTAATTCTGATTTTGCTATTAGTGCTTGATTGTCTGCGAATAGTAGTTCTTTAATGGTGTAATTTGCCATTGGTTCTTCTTCTGTGTTCTGTTCATCATGCAGTGTTCTTGTTGTCTCTGTTTGGCTGGTTTCTTTACATATGCTGTAAAATACGGGATCAGTTGTTGTAAACTTGAGTTCTCTATGCGATACTTTTGGCAGCAAACTACGGGACAGAACCTGGTACAATGAAATCAACCCTCTTGGCTTTAACCCCTTTAAGATAATTTAGATATGACAATACGAGAGACACACGTAAGATAAGAATTGTTACGTACCATCTCACAGATGATGCCTACCTCTTGAGCATATGTACAGTCACCAGAACAGTGACGCAGGACATGAATATGAAGGAACAGCCTATACCAGCGTAGGCTCCAGGAGACAAACCCAGAAACAGCTCATCATCCGATACGTAGTAGTGGACATTATTCTCATGTGATCCTGTAGAGAACAAAGAAAACATTAATTCATTCAACGTCTTTTCTCTTCTACTATGTTGAGAACAAAGAAAACATGAATTCATTCATCATCTTTTCTCTTCTACTATGTTGAGAACAAAGAAAACATGAATTCATTCATCATCTTTTCTCGTCTACTATGTTGAGAACAAAGAAAACATTAATTCATTCATCATCTTTTCTCTTCTACTATGTTGAGAACAAAGAAACCATGAATTCATTCATCATCTTTTCTCTTCTACTATGTTGAGAACAAAGAAACCATGAATTCATTCATCATCTTTTCTCTTCTACTATGTTGAGAACAAAGAAACCATGAATTCATTCATCCTCTTTTCTCTTCTACTATGTTGAGAATAAAGAAAACATTAATTCATTCATCGTCTTTTCTCTTCTACTATGTTGAGAACAAAGAAACATTAATTCATTCATCATCTTTTCTCTTCTACTATGTTGAGAACAAAGAAACCATGAGTTCATTCATTATCTTTTCTCTTCTACTATATTGAGAACAAAGAAACCATGAATTCATTCATCATCTTTTCTCTTCTACTATGTTGAGAACAAAGAAAACATGAATTCATTCATCGCCTTTTCTCTTCTACTATGTTGAGAACAAAGAAAACATGAATTCATTCATCCTCTTTTCTCTTTTACTATGTTGAGAACAAAGAAAACATTAATTCATTCATCGTCTTTTCTCTTCTACTATGTTGAGAACAAAGAAAACATGAATTCATTCATCGTCTTTTCTCTTCTACTATGTTGAGAACAAAGAAAACATGAATTCATTCATCATCTTATCTCTTCTACAATGTTGAGAATAAAGAAAACATTAATTCATTCATCATCTTTTCTCTTCTACTATGTTGAGAACAAAGAAAACATGAATTCATTCATCATCTTTTCTTTTCTACTATTTGAATAACGAAGACACAAACAATAGATTGCACGATTTATTGCCTGGCATATTTCGCTGCATCTCGTCAGGTACATACTGCAGAAATCACACAACTTACGTGAATTAATTAGATAAATCCTTCAAACTGAAATATACACATGTTCGCACAGTAATGTCGATTGTCTACCATGGTCTTCTACTATGTTGAGTTCAAAGAAAACATGAATTCATTCATCAACTTTTCTCTTCTACTGTGTTGAGAACAAAGAAAACATGAATTCATTCATCATCTTTTCTCTTCTAGTATGTTAAGAACAAAGAAAACATGAATTCATTCATCATCTTTTCTCTTCTCCTATGTTGAGAACAAAGAAAACATGAATTCATTCGGGACACAGAGGTGTTTCCAAGTCACCAGGGCCAGGTTATATGCTGGCCAAGACCTACTGACGTGTCCTCGTCGAGCGTCCTGGGCAACAGGTCCCTTCGGGGTCCTGGCTACGTCAGTAGGATCACCGATTCCTCCGAAGTCGGAGAGTGTCTGCCAGTACGGCAAGGAACCACCAGTCTGCACACCAATAAGCCAGACATGGGACAACGGATACTCACGCAAACCTCAGGTCCTGTATGACATCACACTGATGTTGGACAGCAGGATGCCTTCATCCGACATACAGGAATTCACGTTGGAGCTCAAGCCAATGAACACAAGTAAGCAAGCATGAATTCATTCATCATCTTTTCTCTTCTACTATGTTGAGAACAAAGAAAACATGAATTCATTCATCATCTTTTCTCTTCTACTATGTTGAGAACAAAGAAAACATGAATTCATTCATCATATTTTCTCTTCTACTATGTTGAGAACAAAGAAAACATGAACTCATTTATCATCTTTTCTCTTCTACTGTGTGATGTAAAGGTACTGGCTTATAGTCCATATCAGATGTCAGCATGGCAGAATGAATAAGTGAGCTCGTTCTTAAACATCCAGTGTGCTGATGTCGAGGTAGCAGGTTCAAGCCCTACACCAGACAGTTGGACTAAAATGTTGACTCCTTGTCCTTGACTTGGGGACGTAAAGTACAAATACCCCAGTAGTTGAAGTGGGTTCACTTGATGGCAAGGGACATTGGTAATTCCATTGGCACCTTGCCGTCTTGACAGACGATAGTTTGTGCTTTAAAAAGGCATAATAACTTTTAACTATGGCGGTAGCGAGTGTGACTGATAAGGCCAATTTGCGCTGTAAATGTCCGTTCACAGTGGGTGCATGTGAACACAAGGTCATTTCCACCATCATGCACCATCTTACGTCTCAAACGCTTGGTGTGTGACTTTTCTGCAATAATTTTCTCCTTTGACTTTATTCCATTTCTGATATTTGCCCTCCATGCAACACGTTCAGCGGCGACTTGCTCCCAATGTGCATTATCAATGCCTGTATCAATCATGTCCCGCTTACACACATCTTTGTATCGTAGTAGAGGCCGACCCTGAGATCTCTTACCCATCTGTAATTCACCAAAAAAGATATCCTTTGGTATTCTACCATCATCCATCCTCCTAAGATGTCCTATCCATCTAAGTCTACGAAGACTGAGCATGGAATAAACTGTCACACAACCTGATCTTTCCAATACTTCAGTATTTGTGATTTTGTCTTGCCACTTAATACCAAGAATTCTTCGCAGACACGGCATATGAAAGCTGTTTAAATTGTTCTCTTGGTGTGAGTAAGTTGTCCAGGTTTCACTGCCATAGAGAAGAGTACTAAGGACACAGGCTTGATAGACAAGGACTTTTGTTTTGGCAGTAAGCTTCCTGTTCTCCCAGACTCTTTTTCTTAACCTGTTCATTGTTGTTGCTGCCTTACCAATCCGGATGTTGATTTCCTGATCTAGGGATAATTTGCTATTTACCACTGATCCTAGATATGTAAAATGGTCTACTATCTCTAGTTCGGCGTCGTCAATAAAGATTGATGGTACCTCATGTGCACCTTGTGACATAATCTGTGTCTTCTTTTTGCTAATTGTTAAACCAAATTCAGAACAAGCATTGGAGAATGCAGATAGTAGACATTGCAATTCTTCCTCAGAGTGGGTCGTAACTGCAGCATCATCTGCAAAAAGCAACTCTCTGATCAGTACCCTCCTAATTTTGGTCTTAGCCTTCAATCTCTGAGCATTGTAGAGGCCGCCATCTGAGCGTGAGTGAATGTATATACCACCATCCTGATCACGAAATGCATATTTCAGTAGAAGTGAAAAGTATATTCCAAAGAGGGTGGGAGCTAGTACACAACCTTGCTTAACTCCACTCTTGATTTCAAATTCTTCAGAAGTTGCACCATCAAACTTGATTATACCCTTCATGCCTGTGTGGAACGATTCCACAATGGACAGAAGAGTTGGTGGGCAGCCAATCTTCTTTAGTGCCTTGAACAGACCCTCACGACTGACCAAATCAAATGCCTTTGTGAGGTCGATGAAGGCAATAAACAGTGGTTGATTCTGTTCACGGCATTTTTCTTGCATTTGTCGCAATGAGAATATCATATCAGTGGTAGACCGGTTCTGTCGAAAGCCACACTGTGATTCGGGGTAGACTTGATCTCCTAGGACTTGAAGTCTGCGCAGAACAATTCTGGCAAATACTTTTCCAACAATACACAGAAGTGAGATACCCCTATAGTTGTTGCAGTCGCTCCGATCGCCCTTGTTCTTGTACAGTGTTATGATGCTTGAATCTTTGAAATCCTGTGGGACTTGTCCTTCACGCCAGCATAGCTCTATTAGCTGGTGGATCTGTATAGTGATTGTGTCTTGCCCACTCCTGATAACCTCTATTGGAATCCCATCCTTACCTGGAGCCTTGCCAGATGCAAGTTCATTTATAGCACACTTAACTTCTGTTATGGTGGGAAGTGTGTCCAGGTGGTCAAGAGTTGGTAGAGCCTCTATGGCGTTGAGGGCATCATCCGCTAGTTTGGTCTCACTTGAGTAAAGCTCCAAATAGTGCTCTACCCATCTGTCCATCTGCTGTTTCTTATCAGTGATGACTTCTCCAGTCAAGGTTTTCAATGGTGCACTTCTTTTGATCACTGGACCACAAGCTTTCTTTATTCCTTCATACATGCTTCTTATGTCTCCCTTATCACTTGCGATTTGAATGGACTCACATAACTTGATCCAATAATCATTTGCACACTGCCTGGCAGCCTTTTGCACATCCTTCCTAGCTTGCCTTAGCTCACTCAGAGTGTTACGCGTTGGTCTTTCCTTGTTTCTTAAGAGAGCTTTCTTCTTCTTATCAATCAGGGGCTGCAGAGTCTCGCTGTTGGCCGCAAACCAGTCCTGCCTCTTATGATCCACAGTGCCGTAAACCCCTACGGCAGTTTTATAAAGAGTTTCCTTAATTTGACCCCACTTTTCATTTACTGTACAATTTTCTGGTGTATCAGTGAAAGCATCTTCAAGTTGCTGTTGAAACTGAAAGCACTTTTCAGGATCATGAGTGTTAATAATATTAATCCTGGGGCTAGATTTGTGTTTAGCTGTGTAGATTCTCTTTGGTCTCAGTCTAACCCTTGCAACAACCAAAGAATGATCCGTATCACAGTCAGCACTGTGGTAACTACGAGTCAATGATATATGGTTCAGATGTTGTCTCCGTGTGATGATGAAGTCCAGCTGGTGCCAATGGCAGGATCTTGGATGTTTCCATGTGACCTTATGCATCTCTTTTGTTTTAAAAAAAGAGTTTGTAATACATAGGTCATTACTGGTGCAATGCTCCAGCAGCCTTTGCCCATTTTCATTCATGCGACCGATGTTGTATTTTCCAAGGCACACTGGCCATGAACTTGAGTCCTTGCCCACACGAGCATTGAAATCACCGAGCATATAAATGTAGTCAGATTTTGGAACTGCCTTGATCACGGAGTCTAACTCCTCATAGAACAAATCCTTCACATCATCAGAGGAATCGAGTGTCGGTGCATATGCAGTAATAATGGTGGCAAACCCAAAAGAGGTTGCCAAGCGCAGGGATAATAGTCTTTCATTTCCTCCTGCTGGAATTTCAATCATTCCCAGTAGCGAATTCTTCACTGCAAAGCCCACACCGTGTTGCCTTTTTTCTGCCTGCCCTCTACCCTTCCAGAAAAAGGTGTAGTTGTTTTCCCTGAGTGACCCTTCCTCAGCGAGGCGAGTCTCCTGCAGGCCAGCAATATCAATGTTAAGACGATTGAGTTCGGCATCAATCACAGCCGTTTTTCTCACATCGTCAATATTGGTCAAGTCAGTGGAAAATCCTGGACACATGGTTCTCACGTTCCAGGTTGCAAGCCGTAGCTTGAAGGTTCTATTTTTATTTTTGTTTGTACCTGGTGCATTGGTTTTACAGCCTGCGATTCAGATTTTGTCCTAGCCCCAAGCACCCATTGAAGCAGGCAGGCTGTGGCGGATCAGCACCCAATTGGCTGGGGGCTGCCCAGCTTGAGGCGGGCGGTAGCTGATCAGTGACACCTATAGGTGTCTCCCACCGTCAGAGGCAACGCGTGGCGCCCCATGTCTACGCCAACTGACAAGGACTTATAACCCGTAACAGTTGCCTCTCGCTTTGATTCCGAGACCAGTTAAGACCAGGGATGGAGTTATTGCCTCTCCATAGCACAAAGCCTGGGCTAAAATATAGAGATCATGTGTTGCCCATGCAGCATGATCCCTCTCTCGGCCCGCCTAGTTCACTCCAGAGGAAAGGTAACACCCCTACATCTGGAACAAGACAAGCTGCAGAAGCTGCCGGATCAGCAAAGCAATGCTCTAACTGTCCGCCTGTCGGAGCTTCGATCCTAGACCAGTCGCCAACCAAGGCTTAGGGCCTGGTCTGCCCTGCCATGACAATTTTGTCTTTAGCTTGCATTTCCTCGCACCAGGGTAAGGCTTGTACCCTCCCAATTGCGCTCTTCCGCACGAAGCCGTTGGCACAATGTGGGGTGTCGGGTTTGGTAAGCGCCGCCCAACGTTCGGCGCTAACAGAGACCAGGTAGTACCGTCTACTGTAATACGGTAGCTCAGTCATACATTGGTAATACGGAAAGGTAATCCTCATGCAAAAATCATTTCAGTGCACTAAAAGTCGACTCACACATATGAACTACGTTTTCGTTCTAACCGAATGAATGTAAAAAAGAAATAGTCAATACCATGTGGAATTGGTGATTTTGTTTGCCCAAAGCCTTCTGTCTTGTGTCATCATCATCATCATCATCTTCCACTTCTGAAGTCAAGCATCAAGGGGAGGAATAATTTGCGCTCTAGCGCCTGATGGGCGGCACTGGATAGTGTCATTCCGTGTGGTTGTACAATGTCTTTCATGTCATCAATCCATTTTCTTCTTGGACGTCCTCTTGGTCTCATCGCAGATGATCTTTAATGTAAGGCCAGTAATGGTAGTTGATGGTGTTACATAACGATATGGCCAAACCATGTCTTGTGTGCTGCCAATAATTTATGATACCGATGTTGCTCCATGTCATGACAAAAAACTGTACAGCATTTTTTCACTCCCATCATGCACTTTTGACAAGTTTCTCACTTTCTTGCAAGTTCTCCTGCCTGATGTATTTCCATGTCCGAGGTCAAAACATCACTCCCATCATGCACTTTTGACAAGTTTCTCACTTTCTTGCAAGTTCTCCTGCCTGATGTGTTTCCATGTCCGAGGTCAAAACATTACTCCCATCATGCACTTTTGACAAGTTTCTCACTTTCTTGCAAGTTCTCCTGCCTGATGTATTTCCATGTCCGAGGTCAAAACATCACTCCCATCATGCACTTTTGACAAGTTTCTCACTTTCTTGCAAGTTCTCCTGCCTGATGCATTTCCGTGTCCAAGGTCAGACATGTCCGGTGTTCATCTAATATGCTACCAGACTCTTATCTCTTCTTCTAGGAACCATTACTATTTCTGACAATGTGGAAAGCCAGGGGAAACTACCACAATACACATCCCAACATGGCTGATAGCAGAGCAAGTAAAGGTAGTAGAGATGATGCCAAAATATAGAGCATTTGTTGGATTTTCTCCCCAAGACATGCTGGTGTGGTGGGAAATGAGCAGGTGGATAGATTTAACTTAGTCTACACTCCTTATTGAGATATTGGTGCATGGTAAGGCAGATGTGGTCGGGGTCCTTTGGAATAATGTGTATTGTGCAGAAGGGGTAGATAATGGTGGTGCAGGGAGTCACCAGAGGATCTGTCCAACACTCCAAACTCCGATGAACGGCCAGACTAACACATAATCAGACTGCTATTAGTACCATTAGTATTGGGACTCTTCGCTGGTTCTTGTAGATGAGGATGTCCCACATACTGGAATGTCCAAAGTGCTATGATATATGGTGTTACCTTGGGAAGATCCACCATCAACTCAAACCAGATGGTGTTACCTGGGGAAGCTCCACCATCAACTCAAACCAGGTGGTGTTACCTGGGGAAGCTCCACCATCAACTCAAACCAGATGGTGTTACTTTGGGAAGCTCCACCATCAGCTCAAACCAGATGGTGTTCCTTGGGAAGCTCCAAAATCACCTCAAACCAGATGGTGTTACCTTGGGAAGCTCCACCATCAACTCAAACCAGATGGTGTTGCCTTAGGAAGCGCCACCATCAACTCAAACCAGATGGTGATGCCTTGGGAAGCTCCACCATCAACTCAAACCAGATGGTGTTGCCTTGGGAAGCTCCACCATCAACTCAAACCAGATGGTGTTGCTTTGGGAAGCTCCACCATCAACTCAAACCAGATGGTGTTACCTTGGGAAGCTCCACCATCAACTCAAACCAGATGGTGCCTTGGGAAGCTCCACCATCAACTCAAACCAGATGGTGTTACTTTGGGAATCTTCACCATCAACTCAAATCAGATGGTGTTGCCTTGGGAAGTGCCACCATCAAGCTAATGAAGAAACTGAGGATGGGAACATGAAATGTCAGAACTCTATACCAGGAAAGCTCAATTACGATTGTGAGGAGCTTAAAGATAGAGATGGGTTATGTCCAAAGACAGTGGTTGTTGTCTCTGGAGTGGTCATGGCTGGCAAAGATTAGTTTCATTTCCATGCCAGGGCATGCGGGTGTACAAGGAAATGAGCAGGCTGACAGGCTTGCAGGTAAGGCTACTATGGAGGGTGGACGAGCATGGAAAAGGCTGATATATTAAATGCTCTATGAGAAGTAAGTCGTTTGTGAGAACCAAGTGATGACTGTGAATCTACAACCATGGTCAGACTACGAAAATAGCAAGTTAAAAGAGGTGTGGCCAAACAAGAACACTATGCAGGAAGCCAAAGAAGATTAATAAACCAAGACAGAACTAGTGTCGTTAGCCGCTATACGCTGTGGGATATACTGAGGAAGGGATCTGAGCACTTATGGACTGAATGGTTCAATGTGCAATGTGGATGATCTGTCGACTAACTAAAAAATATCTTAAAGCAGTGTTCTTCTACTTCTTATGGCGTATGTCATGTAGCGTTGGTGATCATGTCTATTCCCAGCCTTATATCTCTGGTACTGACAATCATTTCTGATACTGATGTTCCTCCATGCCATGAGGTCAAAACTGTCTAGCATCTTCTTTCTTAGTATCCCCCTGCTTCTCCTGTCCTCCAACTTTCCTGTTGTACTCCAGCTATCATGACATGAACAAAGAATGTGGACTGCTGTCTTCTTCTGATGTGAGTAACCATGTCTCTTTGTGAGTGAACTTCTTTCAAGATAGGTTCACTGCTTTTTCTATTCGTCTACAATATTCTCATCACTCTTCTATGAAACCACATCTTTGCAGCCCCCACATAATTCCTCACTTGTCTGTTAACTGTCCATGATTCACTTCTAACAGAAATGAGATTCATGAGAAGAATACTCAATGTATCAAGAAGGGAGAAATGAAGAAATGAAGAAATCAGGACTAAAGATGGGATTATAGCAGCGCTAGATTTTATCAGAAAGCAATAGGTTAAATGGTTTGGCCATATAACTAGATTACCAACTAACAGTATTCCTCAGCAAGCAATGATGTACAGACCAGACGGAAACAGAGGAAGAGGCCGGCCACGCAAACAATGGATAGAGGGAATTACAGAGACCATGGAGAAGCGTATACAAGGGCACTCTCCCTCTGTTTATGCTTCACCTCGACACCACAAGGTACAAGAGGAACCTGATGAGATGAGATGATTTGCTTCCACATCAAGATTGGCCAGATATTGCTCAGATAAGGGTATACCCATCAGAGGAGTAGTAAGATGCCCCCCCCCCTCCCTCTACTAGCCTATGGGCTGGGGGAGTTCGTGTTTATCCCCCATCAACTCCTGCCCAATCCACAAAGGTAATGTGGAACCAAGAAAGTAGGTAGTGGATTGAACATAAAAACAGGCGATAGATAGTAGCTGGTTTATGGTCTCAAGTAGGCAGAGGGATTCTTTACGGAAACTATGATTACGATAATAGACTTGTATGGTCAACGCACCCTTGTCCAATCCACCAGGGTAATGTGGAACCATGGAAGCAGGTAGTGGATTGAACTTAAAAGCAGATGATAGATAGTTGTTGGTTATGGTCTCAAGTTTGTGACAGTAGGTAGTTAGTTGTATATTCTTTACAGGACCTCGCAGTTAACACCAGCAATTTTGTGGCTGTTCATGATTCCTGGGCAAGTTTACTTTCAGTAGTTTTCACTGCTTTCTGAACGATCAGCACCCATACCATTTCATAAAAAACCAACATAAGGCAGTCTGCTGCCAAATCGCCCACAGCTGTGTTTCGAACGCAGTATGCAGGATTACGAACTGTGTCCATAACCCCTTCGCCACAGAGTCAGCTGACAGTAGGTAGAGGGTCTCGTTATTGAGACCATGATTATGATCATAGACTTGAATGATCAATGCAAGGAGTCAGTCTATCTTCTTTACAGATGCCAGGTAAAGCATGAATCAACAACTTGAGAGAATGGTAACAGATTCCATAATTTTAAAAAATCAACACTCCAACCTGGTATCCTTATACATGTGACATTGCTGACAGGATCCTGGCGGTATCCATGGCAACATTCGCTGACAATTCTGTATTCTACCACAGTGCGGTTGCGCTCTTTATGGCAAGGTACTGTTCTGAAAAGAAATAGTAGTGAAATCTGTAGAACAAAGAAAATTGATTTACAAGGGTAAAGAAAGAAACATGCAGTACAAAGACAACTAACATACAAGGATTAAGAAAGCTGTATAACAAATACAACTAACATTCAAGGATCAGAAAACTTTCCCAACAAAAATAACTATCAAAGAAACTTTTAGTAACAAATACAACCAACTAGACAAGGATAAAGGAACTTTCAGAACAAATAAAACCAGCAGATGTGGACAAAGAAACTTAAATACAACTGAAATACCACGTCATCCAACTGACGTTGACAAGGCCTTAGGTTCGTACCAGAATACGGTCAGCGTTGCCAGTAGTGGGTTGCACTCAATGTTTAAATCTCAAATCCCGGCAAAAAAACCAAATCAATCAATTAAATAAAACTAACAGACAAAGATAAAAGAACTTTCAGAACAAATACAACTATCAATGAAACTTTTAGTAACAAATACAACTATCAATGAAACTTTTAGTAACAAATACAACTATCAATGAACTTTTAGTAACAAATACAATCTATCAAATGAAACTTTTATGTAACAAATACAATCTATCAATGAAACTTTTGTTAGTAAACAAATACAACGATTCAATGAAGCTTTTAGTAACAAAATTACAACTATCAATGAAATCTGTTAGTAACAAATACAACTATCAATGAAACTTCTAGTAACAAATAACAACTATCAATGAAACTTTTTAGTAAACAAATACAACTATCAATGAAAGCTTTTAGTAACAAATACAACTATCAATGCAATCTCCTTTAGTAAACAAATACATACTATCATGAAACTTTTAGTAACAAATACAACTATCAATGAAAATTTTAGTAACAAATACAACTATCAATGAAATTTTAGTAACAAATAAAATTTTCAATGAAACTTTTTTTAACAAATACAACTATCAATGAAAATTTTTTTGTAACAAATACAACTATCAATGAAACTTTTAGTAACAAATACAACTATCAATGAAACTTTTAGTAACAAATACAATATCAATGAAACCTTTTTTGTAACAAATACAACTATCAATGAAACTTTTAGTAACAAATACAACTATCAATGAAACTTTTTAGTAAACAAATACAACTATCAATGAAACTTTCTAGAACAAATACAACTATCAATGAAACTTTAGTAACAAATACAACTATCATGAAACTTTTAGTAACAAATACAACTATCAATGAAACTTTTAGTAACAAATACAACTATCAATGAAACTTTTAGTAACAAATACAACTATCAATGAAACTTTCAGAACAAATACAACTATCAATGAAACTTTTAGTAACAAATACAACTATCAATGAAACTTTTAGTAACAAATACAACTATCAATGAAACTTTTAGTAACAAATACAACTATCAATGAAACTTTTAGTAACAAATACAACTATCAATGAAACTTTTAGTAACAAATACAACTTGTATTGTATTGGCACCTTGCCATCTTGACAGACGATAGTTTGTGCTTCAAAAAGACATAACTTTTACCCATGGCAGTAGCGAATGTGACTGATAAGGCCAATTCGCTCTGTAAATGTTTGTTCACAGTGGGTGCATGTGAACACGTGGTCATTTCCACCATCATGCACCATCTTACATCTCACACTTGGTGTGTGACTTATCTGCAATAATTTTCTCCTTTGTCTTTATTCCATTTCCGATGTTTGCCCTCCATGCAACACGTTCAGCGGCGACTTGCTCCAAATGTGCATATCAATGCCTGTATCAATCATGTCCCGTTTACACACATCTTTGTATCGTAGTAGAGGCCGACCCTGAGATCTCTTACCCATCTGTAATTCACCAAAAAAGATGTCCTTTGGTATTCTACCATCATCCATCCTCCTAAGATGTCCTATCCATCTAAGTCTACGAAGACTGAGCATGGAATAAACCGTCACACAACCTGATCTTTCCAATACTTCAGTATTTGTGATTTTGTCTTGCCACTTAATACCAAGAATTCTTCGCAGACACCGCATATGAAAGCTGTTTAAACATTTCTCTTAGTGTGAGTAAGTTGTCCAGGTTTCACTGCCATAAAGAAGAGTACTAAGGATACAGGCTTGATAGACAAGGACTTTTGTTTTGGCAGTAAGCTTTCTGTTCTCCCAGACTCTTTTTCTTAACCTGTTCATTGTTGTTGCTGCCTTACCAATCCGGATGTTGATTTCCTGATCTAGGGATAATTTGCTATTTACCACTGATCCTAGATATGTAAAATGGTCTACCATCTCTAGTTCGGAGTCGTCAATAAAGATTGATGGTACCCCATGTGCACCTTGAGACATAATCTGTGTCTTCTTTTTGCTAATTGTTAAACCAAATTCAGAACAAGCATTGGAGAATGCAGATAGTAGACATTGTAATTCTTCCTCAGAGTGGGTCGTAACTGCAGCATCATCTGCAAAAAGCAACTCTCTGATCAGTACCCTCCTAATTTTGGTCTTGGCCTTCAATCTCTGAGCATTGTAGAGGCCGCCATCTGAGCGTGAGTGAATGTATATACCACCATCCTGATCACGAAAGGCATATTTCAGTAGAAGTGAAAAGTATATTCCAAAGAGGGTGGGAGCTAGTACACAACCTTGCTTAACTCCACTCTTGATTTCAAATTCTTCAGAAGTTGCACCATCAAACTTGATTATACCCTTCATGCCTGTGTGGAACGATTCCACAATGGACAGAAGAGTTGGTGGGCAGCCAATCTTCTTTAGTGCCTCAAACAGACCCTCATGACTGACCAAATCAAATGCCTTTGTGAGGTCGATGAAGGCAATAAATAGTGGTTGATTCTGTTCACGGTATTTTTCTTGCATTTGTCGCAATGAGAATATCATATCAATGGTAGACCGGTTCTGTCGAAAGCCACACTGTGATTCGGGGTAGACTTGATCTCCTAGGACTTGAAGTCTGCGCAGAACAATTTTGGCAAATACTTTTCCAACAATACACAGAAGTGAGATACCCCTATAGTTGTTGCAGTCACTCCGATAGCCCTTGTTCTTGTACAGTGTTATGATGCTTGAATCTTTGAAATCCTGTGGGACTTGTCCTTCTCGCCAGCATAGCTCTATTAGCTGGTGGATCTGTAGAGTGAATGTGTCTTGCCCACTCCTGATAACCTCTATTGGAATCCCATCCTTACCTGGAGCCTTACCAGATGCAAGTTCATTTATAGCACACTTAACTTCTGTTATGGTGGGAAGTGTGTCCAGGTGGTCAAGAGTTGGTAGAGCCTCTATGGCGTTGAGGGCATCATCCGCTAGTTTGGTCTCACTTGAGTAAAGCTCCAAATAGTGCTCTACCCATCTGTCCATCTGCTGTTTCTTATCAGTTATGATTTCTCCAGTCAAGGTTTTCAATGGTGCACTTCTTTTGATCATTGGACCACAGGCTTTCTTTATTCCTTCATACATGCTTCTGATGTTTCCCTTATCACTTGCGATTTGAATGGACTCATAACTTGATCCAATAATCATTTGCACACTGCCTGGCAGCCTTTTGCACATCCTTCCTAACTTGCTTTAGCTCACTCAGAGTGTTACGTGTTGGTCTTTCCTTGTTTCTTAAGAGAGCTATCTTCTTCTTATCAATCAATGGCTGCAGAGTCTGGCTGTTTGGCGCAAACCAGTCCTGCCTCTTATGATCCACAGTGCCGTAAACCCCTACGGCAGTTTTATAAAGAGTTTCCTTAAGCTGGCCCCACTTTTCACTTACTGTACAATTTTCTGGTGTATCAGTGAAAGCGTCTTCAAGTTGCTGTTGAAACAAATACAACTAACAGACAAGGATAAAGGAACTGTTAGAACAATTACAACTATCAAAGAAACTTTTAGTAACAAATACAACTAATAGACAAGGATAAAGGAACTGTTAGAACAATTACAACTATCAAAGAAACTTTTAGTAACAAATACAACTAATAGACAAGGATAAAGGAACTGTTAGAACAATTACAACTATCAAAGAAACTTTTAGTAACAAATACAACTAATAGACAAGGATAAAGGAACTGTTAGAAACACTTACAACTATCAAAGAAACTTTTAGTAACAAATACAACTAACAGACAAGGATAAAGGAACTGTTAGAACAATTACAACTATCAAAGAAACTTTTAGTAAACAAATACAACTAACAGACAAGGATAAAGGAACTGTTAGAAACAATTACAACTATCAAAGAAACTTTTAGTAACAAATACAACTAATAGACAAGGATAAAGGAACTGTTAGAAACAATTACAACTATCAAAGAAACTTTTAGTAACAAATACAACTAATAGACAAGGATAAAGGAACTGTTAGAACAATTACAACTATCAAAGAAACTTTTAGTGACAAATACAACTAATAGACAAGGATAAAGGAACTGTTAGAACAATTACAACTATCAAAGAAACTTTTAGTAACAAATACAACTAACAGACAAGGATAAAGGAACTGTTAGAACAATTACAACTATCAAAGAAACTTTTAGTGACAAATACAACTAACAGACAAGGATAAAGGAACTGTTAGAACAATTACAACTATCAAAGAAACTTTTAGTAACAAATACAACTAACAGACAAGGATAAAGGAACTGTTAGAACAATTACAACTATCAAAGAAACTTTTAGTGACAAATACAACTAACAGACAAGGATAAAGGAACTGTTAGAACAATTACAACTATCAAAGAAACTTTTAGTAACAAATACAACTAATAGACAAGGATAAAGGAACTGTTAGAACAATTACAACTATCAAAGAAACTTTTAGTAACAAATACAACTAATAGACAAGGATAAAGGAACTGTTAGAACAATTACAACTATCAATGAAACTTTTAGTAACAAATACAACTAACAGACAAGGATAAAGGAACTCTCATAGCAAAAACAATTAGCAGACATGGACAAAGAAACTTTTAGTAACAAATACAACTAACAGACAAGGATAAAGAAACTTTCAGAACAAATAAAACCAGCAGACATGGACAAAGAAACTTCAAATAACAAATACAACCAACAGACAAGGTTAAAGAAACTTTAAAATCATATATAACTAGAGACAAGGATAATTAAACTCAGAATAAATGTAATTAGCAGTAAAGGATAAAGCAATTTTAAGAACAAATATGCAGAACAACCTTTATTTTAAAGTGTCACAAATTGGACACGAAGGCTAGTCTTACATTTGGTCCTTCCAATCACTCATCTTTTGTGCATGTTATTGTGCAACTAACAGAAAGGGATAATGATATTTAGCATAAATACACATAAAGCTAAGTTTTCTTTCTTATATGGTGTTTTACTGATATAGGCAAACCTTTTGGCCTAAAGAAACAACAGCGGGAGATAAACTCTATGGACCACTGAGTGAACTAACAAAGACTGTGAAATTTATGCAAGAGACAACATTGCAGATACAGACAAATTTCAAGTGAACCAAAGAATAAGAAGAAGACTATTTCCAGAGTAGAAGACAAAAGTGCAGTTGATGATGAACAGAAAAAGGACTGAGAAAAAGTGGAGAAGAAGAAGGAAACAACAAGAACAAATAAAGAAACGAGTCAAGAATCTAAAAAAAAATGGTCAAACAATTCAGAATATATAACTACAAGACTTACTCATAATGAACACAATAGGAACTTACTCATATAAATACAATAGGAACTTACTCATAATAAGCACAGTGGGAATTTACTCATAATAAATACAATAGGAGTATAGTGATGATAAATATAAGGGGAACTTACTCATAATAAATACAATGGGAACTATACTGATAATAAATGCAAGGAGAAACTCACTCATAATAAATGCAATGGGAAACTCACTCATAATAAATGCAATGGGAATTTACTCATAATAAATACAATGGGAACTTACTCATAATAAATACATTGCGAACTTAGTCAAGATAAATAAGATGGGAACTTAGTCATAATAAATACAAAGGGAACTTACTCAGAATAAATATAATGGGAACTTGCTCATAATAAATGCAAGGGGAACTTACTCATAATAAATACATTGGAAACTTACTCATAATAAATACATTGGGAACTTGGTAAAGATAAATAAGATGGGAACTTCTTCTTCTTCTTCTTCCGAGCCATTGAGGTTCTTTGCTGCAGATACAATCCGTCTCCATTTGTCTCTCTGGTTGACCTTCTCTTGCCAGTCATTGACTCCAAGTGCTTGTAGGTCTGTATATATATTATCTCTCCACCGTCTTCTTGGTCTACCTCGGGGTCTACGGTCATTTATTTCCTGAGTGTAAGCGAGTTTTGTTTCCCTATTATCTTCCATTCTTTCTATATGCCCCAGCCATTGTAGTATATTAGCCTTCATGATACCAGTGATTAGCGGGGACTTAAACAGATCATAAAAGTCTTTGTTACTTCTTCTTTTCCACCCTCCACTTTGTGTATCCCTAATGGGTCCAAAGATGCGTCTTAAAACTTTGTTCTCAAAGGTTTGTAGCAAGGCTTCATCTCCTTTCATTGTACTCCAGGTTTCAGAGCCATACAGCACAACTGGTCTGATCAGTGTTTTGTATATTGTGATCTTGGTGTTACGAGATAGCGCCTTTAATTTCAGTAGATGTTGTAGTGCATAGTATATCTTATTTCCAGAATTGATTCTAGTTTGTATTTCTTCCCTTATGATGTTGGAGCAGTTGAAGATTGTACCCAGTTATTTGTATGTTTCCGTTCTTTTAATGGTCATATTATCTATTTGTATGTGGCCAGAGTTTTTAGCCATTCCTTCTCTTGAAATTACCAACTTAGTCATAATAAATACAATGGGAACTTACTCACATAAATACAATGGGAACTATACTGATAATAAATACAAGGGGAACTTACACATAATAAATGTAATGGCAACTTACTAATACAAATGGAACTTACTAATAATAAAAGCATTGGCAACTTCATTCATTTATTCATTCATTCAGTAACATATCCTTTGCAGAACCTCGCTCTTTTAACAACCTTCCAGAAAACCTCTCGATCATAAGCAAGATGTCCCATGACCGATACACTCATCTGGAGATCATCCACCACATCCTGCACCCATCTTACAACTTACAATCGGCAACTTACTAATACAAACGGAACTTACTAATAATAAAAGCATTGGCAACTTCATTCATTTATTCATTCATTCAGTAGCATATCCTTTGCAGAATCTCGCTCTTTTAACAACCTTCCGGAAAACCTCTCGATCATAAGCAAGATGTCCCATGACCGATACACTCATCTGGAGATCATCCACCATATCCTGCACCCATCTTCTCTTTGGCCTTCCTCTTCCTGTCTTCCCAGGCATATACCCTCCATTATTGTTCACTCCAAACTTTCGTGACGTTTCAAGTGACCAAAATATTTCAATTTTCTTTGTTTTATCATCTTTAACAGTCAATCTTCTTCAGTATTCAGCTCTTGAAGTATGAATGCATTTGTTCTTTTCTTTATCCAAGATATTCTTAGAACTCGTCTATAACATTTATATTCAAAGGCATTTATGCACTGTTCAGCTTGTTTAGTAAGTGTCCAGGTCTCACAGGCATATAGTTGCAATGGGAAAGATACATGCTCTTAAAAATCTAATTTTTGTAGTTCTATCTGTTCCACTCCAAAATCTATTCAGTTTTAATCTTTGAAGAGCAGTATATATTCATCTTTTAATTTCTTTCATGGTAACCCATTGTTGGTAATCAATGACCCAAGATATTTGAAATGTTCCACAACCTCCAATTTTTCCCCATTAACATACGATGGGAACTTAGTCATAATAAAGACAATGCGAACTTGGTCAAGATAAATAATATGGGAACATAGTCACAATAAATGCAATGGGAACTTACTCATGATAAATACAATGAGAACTTACACAAAATAAATAAAATGGGAACTTACTCATAATAAGTGCACTGGGAACTGGAAAACCAGCCACATTTTGCCTGATATCTCTGTGTACACTCTCCCATCTCTAGAACTTGATGTACTGTCTTCTCCCCCTTCAGCCTTGTGCACCATTTACAACTGTTCATAGATTCATGGTTAAAGTTGCTTAATGGTTGGTTGGTTAGGCTGGCTGGGTTGGTTTATTGATTGGGTTAGTTGGATGGATTAAGTGGTTGGGTTGAGTTGGGTTAGGTGGTTGGGTAGCTGGTTGTGTTAGGTTGGTTGGGTTGGGTTGGGTTGGGTGGTTTTGGTAGTTGGTTGTGATAGGTTGGTTGAGTTGGGCTAGGTGGTTGGGTAGTTGCTTGTGTTACGTTGATTGGTGGGTTAGTTGGGTTAAGTGGTTGGGTTGGGTATAATAACTGCAGCCCATGACCGGGACCAGGGATGAATTTATACCTATCCATGGCACAACGACTGGGCTGAATTGTAGAGACTATGTGTTGCCCATTCAACATGATCGCTCTCTCAGCTGCTTAGTCTACTCCAGAGGAAAGGTAACACCAATACATCTGGAACAACACATACTGCAGAAGCTGCCATATCAGCAAAGCAATGCTCTATTTGTCAGCCTGTCAGAGCTTTGACCCTAGACCAGTTGCCAGCCAAGGCTTAGGGCCCGGTCTGCCCTGCCATGATATATAGTCTTCAGGTTGCATTTCCACGCACTAGGATAAGGCCTGTACCCTTGCAAATGTGCTCTCCCGCCCAATGTTATTGCCACAATGCAGGTTGTTGGGTTTGGTGAGCACTACCCAACATTCAGAGTTAACAGAAAGCAGGTAGTACTGTCTACTGTTATACAGTAGCTCAGTCATATGTGACTGAGACCTGATATACTTACTTACTTACACAAAGAAATAATACATTACTGTGGATACTTATCCAACTGAAAGTTCAACATGTTTATTTCTACTTCAAAACTTGTTTTGTTTTGTAAATAACCACCTTGAATGCATACATTGACAGCTCCATAAGTGTGTTAGCTCCATTGCACGTGCAAAAATTCACCAGCTGGGATTAGGCCACGATTGGTCATTTTTTGTTTACAGGTTTTAGGTACTTCATTGTCACCTGACTTCAACCCAATGCCCAGGAGGAGGTTACTCACACAAAGAAATAATTTTATTTTTTTTTTGCTCGCTCGCTTTGAAATCAAGCGTAGTCCATACACATTACTTCTAGTAGTGCTGGACTTAATTTAGCCTTTGGATTAGATTTTCATATTAACAGTGTCTCTCTCCATCAGCGAATCCACTCTGACTTCACAGGTAAAGAAATAATAAATTCTGTTGATATTTATCTAACTGAAAGCACACCATGCTTATTTCTACTTGAACTAGCTCCATAGCCTGTTTGAGAACCCAAACAAGTATATACCAGAACTGTATCTGCTATCAATATGCTACTGGGGGTAGATTTTCTCACTTTGAAAATTAACCTAGGTTTCTCATGAAAGAGACAGGAAAAAGCTCTAGACTTGCCCTATTGAAACATTTTGTGAGCAATGAACAGAAGATGCTTGTAGAAATTAGAACAAGAATCACAATGGCAGGTTTAATTCTAAGGAAGCAAAGAGTAGTAATACTGTAAGAAACAAGAGTTCAGTGAGCCTAATATCAGCATGCATTTATGTAAGGCTGTGGTTCCATCACCCTGCTACTGAGTTGAGTGCGTGGAGTGACACTGTGAGCTGTGGATTTCACGTGGAGTGCTTTTACATCTGTCTGCGGTTTTTTGTATCATGAACTGCATGTTCAACAAAATGGTGGCCAATTGGTTGCTGAACTAACTGGGTTTGCTTTACGCAGTAACATGTGGCTGCTGGTTTTCTAGTGACTGCTGCTTTAATTGGTGTCTAGTGACTGCTGCTTTAATTGGTGATGAACTGTATTTTTCGTGGGGGGTGTTTATGTTGGCATTCTGGCAGCGGCCTTATGCATGTATACCTGTGCGGGCTGTTGGTTTGTCGAGACTCCTGTCTATTCCACTTTTCAAATAGGGCAGTGAGGAGCATTTTGTGTAATATTCACTGGCACAGGAACAGAGCATTATGGGTCGACCATTTGCCATAAAGGTGGAACTGTGACTGACCGACTGAATTATGCAAGGTTTACTTTCTCTATAAAAAATTTAACCCAAAGAGCAGGCTCTGAGTATCTGTAAATCTTTCCTACCAAATTTGCCATGACAGTGTCTTACCCATGTGGCACCAGGGCACACACAGGAAGCAAAGAGTAGTTAACACTGCAATCAATCAAGCATGTCATAAGCAGCAACTGAGGAGTTCTGGCAACCTCATACAGTAGAAAACTGAGCCGTGAAATATTATTCAGCCTTCATTCATGCAATGGGAAAGATGCATGCTCTTAAAAAATCTAATTTTTCTAGGTCTATCTGTCCCACTCCACAATTTATTCAGCTGTTTTAGTTTTTGAAGAGCAATAGATACCCGTCTTTTAATTTTTTTTCATTGTGTCCCCATTGTTGGTAATTAATGATCCAAGATATTCACAATTTTCCACCACCTCCAATTTTCCCTCATTAACATATATTTCTTTCTCCATATTAGTTTTATCTGTATGCATTATCTTTGTTTTTGCTATACTAAGATATAAGTTGTAATTTTCACTATTCTTTTTGGTTGAGGTTATTAGTCTTTCTATACCATTCTGTGACGTGGATAGCAATATTGTATCATCAGCATATCAAATCTCTGGTATTTCATTAACATCGATTTTTATCGATATTGCTCTTTGCATATATCATCTCTGACATTTCTTATTATATTTTCAGTGTGCAGGTTAAACAAATAGGGTGACAGCACGCAGCCCTAACGGACTCCTTGCTTGATGTCAAATCAATCTGACGTCTCGCCATCTATTCTAACCTCTGCTTGTTGATCTAGATAGAGCATTTTCACTTTTAAAATTCCAATTTTATTACATTGTAGAATTCTACAACTAGACTCAAACTCAGTCTTCTCAAGTCTGAGGACGATGCTGTACCTCAAAATCAACATGCTACCCCACAACTGCACTTAACTTTCAATAACCTATGACCTTATATTTGGTGACTTCATGTCCCATTCTGTTTAGAGAGTTCATAATAATCATCCTGTACTATGTCAAAAGGCTTGGTTCACCAAATCACCATTTAACTTGGTGTTTTCTGATTAAATCTAGCGCTCCTGTAACCCCCACTTTAGTCCTAATTTCTTCAATTCTAATTTACTCTCATCTTGATACATTGAGTATCCTTCTCAGGAATCTCATTTCTGTTTTTGTAATTTTTCCTTTCTCTTTTTCTGTCATTGTCCAGGTATGGCTTTGGTAGCATAAAGTTGGTAGGAATATTGTGTTGTATGTATAGTGCTTTCTTAGTATCTATTAATACATATATGTTATTTAATTTTGGTGCCATTTGTCCAAAGAGTTGGTTTGCCTTATTGCATCTATTTTTGATCTCGTCTTCTGATTTCCCATTTGATGATATTATACTTCCTAAGTATTTGAAGCTCTTTACATTTTTCAGGTGGTGTTCTTTTAGATGAATCTTTGTTTTTTTTTTTTTTCTTCTTTGGTTATAGTCATTACCTCTGTCTTACTGATATTAATTTTCATGTTATGCCGTAGAATGCTGAAAATTAAATGTACAGCCAAAGTGAACAATCAGGACATTTAAAGGGAAGCTGAGTTGCAAAGACAACTTATCACAAACATCAGAAAGAGGCAGTCATTGTTTTTTGGTCACATTATGAGAAGACAAACACTGGAACATGTTGTGACAATCGGAAAGAATTACGGAAAAAGAGATAGAGGAAGACAGTGTGAGAAGTTTCTTGACAGTCTTGTGTCATGGCACGGAAGGGAGTCAACACACAAATTGACCCATGATATCGGAGATCGTAATTTGTGGAGAGGCATGATGATCCACGCCAGCCGGCAAGGCATTGGATGATGAGGCCGTAAAGTTGCAATTTGCGATTTTGATTCTTATTGTAATTTTGGTATTGTATGTTTATCTTCTGTCAGTGTTTGGTGAAGGCAGATGTGCCTTTATAACTGTTCCAATCTTTCATTATTTAGATAAATATCAATCTTTGAGCAAAGCACTGATAATCAGCCAGCTCCATGGCGATGGAGTTACAGATACAGTTCGTAATCTGGCATGCCGCGTTTGAAACACAGCTGTGGGCAATTTGGTAGCAGACCGCCTTGCGTTGGGTTTTTTATGAAATGGTATTGGTGCTGGTCGTTCAGAAAGCAATTGCAAATTACTGAACGTAAACTTGCCCAGGAACCATGAACAGCCAAAAAATGCTGGGGTTGAATATTATGTCCTGTAAAGGATATGCAACTAACTGATAATCAACTAAACTGACTTATTACCTGACAGAGCTGAAAATCTGAAGAATGATCAAAAACTGTAGACATGATTTCAAGGAAGACATTTTTGATAGTGTTAGTTCACCTGTCACCTAAGACAAGCCACTTTAAGTGTCATGGTGCAGCTGTAGTCTGAGGCTTCGTTTCTGCAAAAATCTGGAAATAAAGTTGATCAACATGATAATATTTTGACTCCATTGAGCTTAACTGGGACAAGAACACAGGCCTGGTCCAAGGCTCAGGTGATGATCATGTGACATGGTGAATATGACTGTCTATGCTTATTGGCATGGTAGATGATGATGATGGTGATGATGATGATGATGATACGATGATGATGATAATGACAATTATGATGATGATGACAATGATGATGATGATGATGATGATGACGACGGCGGCGATGACGATGATGATGATGATGGTGATGATGGTGATGATGACAATGATGACATCACAGCACTCAGGACATTCCCATGCGTGCTCCTTCCTCATCTGTAACAACCAGCAAAGAGTCCCAATAATAATTTGACCAGTAGCAACTTGATTATGTCACTGTCTGGCCTTTCCTCTGAGTTTTAAGTGCCAGCCAGATCCACTGGTCACTCCCTGCAGCAACATTCTCTCCAGGCTGTAGTGATCTATCGGTTCTTCCATGTTATATGCACGATCCCAAAAGGCTCCAACAACATCTGACTTATCATGCACCTATGCCTCATCCAGCCAATCTGTCCGCCTGCTCATTTCCCAATACACCAGCATGTCCAGGTGGAAAAAAAAATCCAATAGATGCAATTTTACGACACATTGGAATAAGGGATCACTCTTGTAGATTATTCTTCTTAAGTTGCATGAACTGGAGCAGACATCGAATCATCATGCTTCAATCCTCTCTGTCACCTGATATTTTGGTGATGGTGGTGTTGCTTATATTATTATTTACTGCGTTCCTCATAAATAACTATGTCTTCCTTCATCTCTCTTGCCTAGTATTATTATGGTGCATCTCATAAATTACTCTGTCTTCATGCATCTCTCTTACCCAGTATTTTGTGGATGTCTCATAAATTACTCTTTTATCTTCCTTCATCTCTCTTATCTAGTGTTCTATTGATGTACTTTATAAATTACTCTCTGTTTTTCACCACCTGCCATGTCTAGTGTCATTGTTAATCCAACTTATAAATTACTCTCTGTCTTTCTCTATCTGTAATGTCTAGTATTCTGTGATGCACCTCATAAATTACTCTCTATCTGACACTATGAAAGTTGGTTCATGAAAGTTGGACTGTGCCATTAAGGTCAGTGCAATTACTTTTAGACAGTGCCATTAAGTTCAGTGCAATTATATTCAGACTATGCTATTCAGTTCATTTCACAGAAGTCACGCTATTCTGAAACTTTCTACTACACTCATACACTTGCTGGATTGACAGGCATGCATCACCATACCAGACCTTCATTCACTGGTGAATTTATATAGGTTTCACCACTCCACAGATATTTAAAAAAAAACGGAAAACAGAACATTGCATGCCAAAAGTGGGGCAGCCATCTTTAAACTGTTCTTATTATGTCACCATGTTTGTCTGCACCATGATGTCATATGCTTAACACTCTTAACATCATTAGCAATAATACTGACAAGACACAAGACAATGACATGGTTATTTGCAATTTCTATAGCTCTTTTAAGGTTTTAATTTGAAGCCCCCTCGTACCTAGATTATTGTCAGCAAAATAAAATCCATGTGTCAGATAGGTATATTTTCTCTCTTTTTAAATGAAGTTGTTAAAGATGCAGTAGTTGCATTAGTGTACCTTATCTTGTCTTTTTTGTTTGCTGATGAAGGCTTTGTAGTAGCAACATTTAACGTCGGTCACATTTCAACATCTGATAAATTGTGACCATAAAGTTAACAAAGCAAAGAATTTTCTAATACTGCATTTGACAAACAATTCACAATTACTCAAATATGCCATGGCCTCAACTATTAGATGTCAAACACCTGTGTTATGCAGACAAAAAGACTTTACAGTGAGTCTGTGATTACCATGGGGATAACAAATGCTCCACTTCAAAAATTATCAGTGACTGTCTGTGTTATGTATTTAATCCTAAATATGATTAGTCTATTCACTTCATATAATATATTATAGCTTTGCAGTAGGCACCTCACGAGGTGCAGTGGAATATTGTTACGCAATAAGTTATGCAGTCTATTGTTTGTGACTTCTGTATATTCTTCTTTCTTCATATTCTTTCTCATATTTCTTTCTTCATATTAAATGTTATGATTAACACACAAACATTAGTATCTCGGCTTAGAATTGACGTGCAGACTTGCATTAGATACTGTTGGATTTGTCAAGAGATATCTGACTATGCTGGATGGAGACTTGAAAGGCAACTTAGAAAATGTGACTACTATATACATCGATCCAGCTTTGATTGTGAACTTACATATTTGACCCATATCACTTCTTTTCATTTCTCCTTTTTCTTCATCTAGGATGCAGAATTCTGCCTAAGTTCCTATGTCTGTTTGTCTGTCACATACAGCCTATGCCTATACTTAACTGATTCTCTGCCGCAGACCGATTGGTCGGTTCTGTAACACGAATTTGACGTCAAAAAACCGACCTATCGGTTCCGTATTACATTGGCACCTTGCTGTCTTGACAGACGATAGTTTGTGCTTTAAAAAGGCATAATAACGTTTACCTATGGCGGTAGCGAATGTGACTGATCAGGCCAATTTGCGCTGTAAATGTCCGTTCACAGTGGGTGCATGTGAACACATGGTCATTTCCACCATCATGCACTATCTTACCTCTCACACGCTCGGTGTGTGACTTATCTGCAATAATTTTCTCTTTTGTCTTTATTCCATTTCCGATGTTTGCCCTCCATGCAACACGTTCAGCGGCGACTTGCTCCCAATGTGCATTATCAATGCCTGTATCAATCATGTCCCGCTTACACACATCTTTGTATCGTAGTAGAGGCCGACCCTGAGATCTCTTACCCATCTGTAATTCACCAAAAAAAATTTTCCTTTGGTATTCTACCATCATCCCATCCTCCTAAGATGTCCTATCCATCTAAGTCTACGAAGACTGAGCATGGAATAAACCGTCACACAACCTGATCTTTCCAATACTTCAGTATTTGTGATTTTGTCTTGCCACTTAATACCAAGAATTCTTCGCAGACACCGCATATGAAAGCTGTTTAAATGTTTCTCTTGGTGTGAGTAAGCTGTCCAGGTTTCACTGCCATAAAGAAGAGTACTAAGAACACAGGCTTGATAGACAAGGACTTTTGTTTTGGCAGTAAGCTTCCTGTTCTCCCACACTCTTTTTCTTAACCTGTTCATTGTTGTTGCTGCCTTACCAATCCGGATGTTGATTTCCTGATCTAGGGATAATTTGCTATTTACCACTGATCCTAGATATGTAAAATGGTCTACCATCTCTAGTTCGGCGTCGTCAATAAAGATTGATGATACCCCATGTGCACCTTGTGACATAATCTGTGTCTTCTTTTTGCTAATTGTTAAACCAAATTCAGAACAAGCATTGGAGAATGCAGATAGTAGACATTGCAATTCTTCCTCAGAGTGGGTCGTAACTGCAGCATCATCTGCAAAAAGCAACTCTCTGATCAGTACCCTCCTAATTTTGGTCTTGGCCTTCAATCTCTGAGCACTGTAGAGGCTGCCATCTGAGCGTGAGTGAATGTATATACCACCATCCTGATCACGAAAGGCATATTTCAGTAGAAGTGAAAAATATATTCCAAAGAAGGTGGGAGCTAGTACACAACCTTGCTTAACTACACTCTTGATTTCAAACTCTTCAGAAGTTGCACCATCAAACTTGATTATACCCTTCATGCCTGTATGGAACGATTCCACAATGGACAGAAGAGTTGGTGGGCAGCCAATCTTCTTTAGTGCCTTGAACAGACCCTCACGATTGACCAAATCAAATGCCTTTGTGAGGTCGATGAAGGCAATAAACAGTGGTTGATTTTGTTCACGGCATTTTTCTTGCATTTGTCGCAATGAGAATATCATATCAATGGTAGACCGGTTCTGTCGAAAGCCACACTGTGATTCGGAGTAGATTTGATCTCCTAGGACTTGAAGTCTGCGCAGAACAATTTTGGCAAATACTTTTCCAACAATACACAGAAGTGAGATACCCCTATAGTTGTTGCAGTCGCTCCGATCGCCCTTGTTCTTGTACAGGTTATGATGCTTGAATCTTTGAAATCCTGTGGGACTTGTCCTTCTCGCCAGCATAGCTCTATTAGCTGGTGGATCTGTAGAGTGAGTGTGTCTTGCCCACTCCTGATAACCTCTATTGGAATCCCATCCTTACCTGAAGCCTTGCCAGATGCAAGTTCATTTATAGGACATCATCCGCTAGTTTGGTCTCACATGAGTAAAGCTCCAAATAGTGCTTTACCCATCTGTCCATCTGCTGTTTCTTATCAGTGATGATTTCTCCAGTCAAGATTTTCAATGGTGCACTTCTTTTGATCAATGGACTATAGGCTTTCTTTATTCCTTCATACATGCTTCTTATGTTTCTCTTATCACTTGCGATTTGAATGGACTCACATAACTTGATCCAATAATCATTTGCACACTGTCTGGCAGCCTTTTGCACATCCTTCCTAGCTTGCCTTAGCTCACTCAGAGTGTTACGCTTTGGTCTTTCCTTGTTTCTTAAGAGAGCTATCTTCTTCTTATCAATCAAGGGCTGCAGAGTCTCACTGTTTGACGCAAACCAGTCCTGCTTCTTATGAACCACAGCGCCGTAAACCCCTACGGCAGTTTTATAAAGAGTTTCCTTAAGTTGACCCCACTTTTCATTTACTGTACAATTTTCTGGTGTATCAGTGAAAGCGACTTCAAGTTGCTTTTGAAACTGAAAACACTTTTCAGGATCATGAGTGTTAATAATATTAATCCTGGGGCTAGATTTGTGTTTAGCTGTGTAGATTCTCTTTGGTCTCAGTCTAACCCTTGCAACAACCAAAGAATGATCCGTATCACAGTCAGCACTATGATAACTTCGAGTCAATGATTCGGTTCCATATATATAGTGGTTTAATTGATCCATTTCTCCGTTTTAGTCCACAATTTTTAGTGTCCCATTGAATTAAACTTTACAACGACAGATTTCCCTTCCGCCCGTGTGCAAAAACACGCATGGCCAACAAGATTAACACTTGAAAACACGCATGGCATGAGATTCCAAATGATTGTTGTGATTCGAAATTCGAAGTGACAATACCTTCTGGTTCTGGACCTCATATATTTTAATAAAATTACCGTTTTAAACTATTTTATATTATAGTTATTGTGATGTAAAGGACTTTGTGAAAGATTCTAAAACTAACCATGTGCAAGTAGTCAGTTAATTATTTAGAAGACGGTCATAATATAAAAAGAAATCTAACAGTGACAGTTCCTCAGAATATGATGGCACATGCCGACTTATGCTTGCGCTAATGGGCCACACTTGTGCCACTAAATTTGCTTTGCCTATCACAAAGTATTTAAGGAGTATATAAATAATTAAATTTAGAATAATAATAATAATAACTAAATAGAAAATAGTGTTATATTGTTTCTCAGTACTCTACTCCTCAGTAATCTGCCTGATGTGTTCCTGACATTTTCCATTTTGTGTGAAAATTATGTGCTTCAAAATTTAATGATTTCATTGTGTTTTATTCGTGTTATGGAGCAGTTCTTGTGATATTCTTGAACACAAGTGGTGTGTGTACCATTATTCACTAAATTTAACTGGATTAGCTGCTGCGAATAGAAAATGACACCTTGGTAAGTGAATTTTTTTCATAATTTTTAACACTTTAATGTCAATTGTTATTACTAAACCTCTCATTATTGTCATAATATTTGTAGACAATCGTCATTACTGTGCGAACATGTGTATATTTCAGTTTGGAGGATTTATCTAGTTAATTCACGTAAGTTGTGTGATTTCTGCAGTATGTACCTGACGAGATGCAGCGAAATATGCCAGGCAATAAATCATGCAATCTATTGTTTGTGTCTTCGTTATTCAAAATAATATTTTTAACCTATCAATTAATTATTAACACTGTCATGTTCCCTGTGCAATCCTCTTTAATTTGATATGTAATACAATACATCTGCTACCATTTTAACCATTTTAAAAGCATTATTGTCACATGCCCCTACTTCAGATTTTCTGCCTTGAATTGCTGTTTGGTCAGGACCGCTTTTTTGTTTGCAGGCAATCAGTTAAGTACCATGCGGTGTAGGACGGGGAGGGGGGTGTGGGGGGGGGGGGGGGGGGTTAGCCTGAGGAATTAAGGCCGCCTGGCTAATACAGCCGCCGCAAACTGTGCATGTTAGTATTTTCTCTTCGCCCCCGACAGGAAAAAAATCCACACCTTACTGGCTTAGTAAC
Organism: Cepaea nemoralis; assembly: GCA_014155875.1. NCBI lineage: Eukaryota > Metazoa > Mollusca > Gastropoda > Stylommatophora > Helicidae > Cepaea > Cepaea nemoralis. Next base: position 570,902 of record JACEFZ010027813.1, on the reverse strand, counting down.
AATGTAACAATTGAAGTATGAACTGAACTCTTCCTTAGTTACTAACTTGAAACTTCTTTGTTTTCAGAACTTCAGAAAGTTTGATGAGAAAGACACTTGAAACGCAGCACAATAATCCACCTTATAGATTAAACTGGGTATCGACTTCAGTACACACACTAGCATCCCCCAAAGAATGTTATAGTTATATTAATCTTTTTAAATGAACAAGTCCATTTCTAACTCAGCTCCAGAAATGTTTGTGGCCTTACCTTGTCTGCTATCTCCAGGCGTTTACCAAAAGTCAGCTGGTTGGGATGTGACACGCCCCGGAAGTTTATCTTGTCTATTGTGTCGTAGACGTAAATAACATATTCTGTCGGGCTGTAGACACACGTGTTACATTTTATCGAGCTAGTATAAAAGATGCCGCCTCCGTGGCTTGCGAACGCGATTCGTGAGCCGCTTACCACGCGCTCGAAACTCTGCGGTGACAGATTTGGCAGCAGACCGTGTCACGCTGGGGTTTTAACGTGTTGGTATGGGAGCCGGCCGTTCAGAAAGCAATGGCAAACTTTTTTTTTTTTTCATATCCTTTACAGGACATTGCTGTCAACACCAGCATCTTTCAGCTGTATGTTGATTTCTTGGCAAGATTACGCTCAGTAGTTTGCCATTGCTTTCTGAGCGGCCGGCTCACATACCCCGTAAGTTACCGATGCTATTCGAACCACTTCTGATTCTCACCGTCATCACGTTACCCACGAGAGTATACGAGATTACGGAGAAAAGTCATAACCTCTAAGCCACGAAGCCGGCAATGGCAAACTACTGAACGTAAAACTTGCCAAAACATCAACAACAGCAGTAAAATGCTGGTGGTGACAGCGATGTCCTGTAAATAGGATATAAACAATAATAAAATATATCTAAAGAGAAACTGTCAAACTGTCATCTAACTTATAGTACCGTGCAGTGTAGGACAGGGAGGTCTTGAGCCTGAGGAATTAAGGCCGCCCCTAACTACTGCAGTCGCCGCAGACTGTGCAGATTAGTGTGTTGAGTGTTGTGTTTACTCCCGACAGAAAATATCAAGAAGACATAAACAACAACTTACATGTGTGAATAGGCATGTGCTAATTTTATATATATAATATAAACTAGCAGACATGTACAACAACAGTATAATATTAATAAGGGGTGTGAGTATCAAGGAGGAGTGGTTATACAGCTATCCGATTCCCTTGCCGAAGCCTGGTAAAGACCAATAAAAAATTCAGGGATATCGAGTAATAACCATGCAGAATACAACAGGCAAGCTGCTGGAGAAGTTAATTGCCAGACAAATATCAAGTCAGCTAGAGAGGCAAGGTGTTTTCCCACCTACCCTGGGAGGGTACAGTCCAAAAAGAGAAAACCGGACCAATGCAGCAGTTTTTGTAATATATATAAGGTGAACATGATACACGGAATATCAGGCATGATGTGATTTCCTGTTTTATGTACAGTTTTAGAAATGAATGGAAAATTAAGCACTTTGTGATTGTTTGTCTATTTCATGTGTGTTTTTGAAAGATGACTGGAAGATAGGGCATGATGTGATTGTGTGTCTATACTTGTACATTTGTGAGAAATACGTGGAACATGGAATATTTTTGTGTATCTATTTCATATGCATTTTTGAGAAATAAATGGGAGATTGTTTAAAAAATAATGTCCCATGAACGGCAAGTGAGTTGAATCTATTCATATCTTTTATATTCTTTCTCTGCATGTTTGATGTTGATTTAAGTGTAGTCGATCGATTACGTGAACGTCCTTTATATGTACTGCTGGTTCAGTGACTCGCATTTTATGTACCAGCTTCCAATATAAGACGAGGACTTTAAAAATAGAATACATACACACTAAATAAATGTATCGAGATATATTGTAGATATAATAGTGAAGCAGGCGAATTATCAGACATGCAGATATACACCTAAACAGACAGATAGGTAGGTACATAGGTAGGTTGGTGGGTGGTTGGGTGAGTGGGTATGTAGGTAGGCAGGTAGGTAGGTAGGTAGGCAGGTAGGCAGGTAGACAAGCAGAAAGAGAGAAAGAAAGATAGAAAGGCTCACCTCAACTCAACTCAACAACTCAATTCAGCAACTCATCACAACAACTCAATTCAACAATTCAATTCAACAACTCAACTCAGCAACTCAACACCTCAACTCAACTGCTCAATTCAACAACACTCAACTCAACAACTCAACTCAACTCAACAACTCAACTCAACGTTATGAATACACAATACAACCACTATGGACATACTATCCACCATATGATCCTAATTCCTCCCCCCCCCCCCACCTCACCTCCCCCCACTACAACCACCCCTCTCCGCCGTGCACCACCCCCTCGTGGACTACTCCTCTCTACTCCCTACTTAATGTGCTAACGAATTCCCTCAGAAGGAAACAGTGTTACCAAGATGTTACACTTAAATGCCTAGGAGCATGCATAACATCAGGTGGAAGATGCGTGGCGGTGATTAAGCGCAGAATAGGTCAAGCAAAAGTTGCATTTCAGAAAATTAAAAGTATTGTGTGCATAAAAAGTCACTGCCCTTGAATGTCAGAAAAAGAGTACTGAAATATTTTGTTATATAGAACCTGTTATACATGTATACCATATCGGTCTCTGTGGCTAAGGGCTTGCGAACGCGGTTTGTGAGCCCGTATACCCGGGTTCGAAACACGGCGGTGCTGGTTTTTTCGAAAAAGGTATAGGAGCCGGTCGTTCAGAAAGCAATGGCAAACTACTGAACGTAACACTTGCCTAGTACATCAACAGCAGCTGAAAATGCTGGTGTTGACTGCAACGTCCCGTAAGGGATACGCAACAAAATTATATTATATACTGTAAGGCAATTTTGTTTTAGTTTTTTTTTCTTTCTGTTATTTATTTATTTATTAATTTTTTAAATTTAGCGTTCGCTCGCTTTGAACTCAAACGTAGTCCATAAAACATGCTACAACATCTAGCGCACCGGATTGAATTTTGCTGTGGATTAACGTTCCTTATTACCAGTGTCCCTAGCCATCAGGCGAACCCACTCTGACTTCTGAGGTACTTAATTTACGTCCGCAAGTCAAGGACGAGAAGTCAACATTTTAGTCCAACTGACTGACGTAGGGGTTGGAACCGCCACCTCGGCATCAGAACATCGGAAGTGTAAGATCGAATGCTCTTATCCAGTCGGCCATGCTGACCCCCTATCTGTATGGCAGTGAACAGACTGATAGGCTGGCAGGGGAATGCACTTTTTGGTGGTAGATTACTTATGGACAAGGGAGAGATGGTCGGGCGACTATGGGACCAGGGGGAGAAAGCAGTGGAACAGACTGAGAACCCGTATGTAGAGAGAATGACATGACGGGGGATCGGCAGGGGTTGTGGACGAATCTCAGAACTTTCGATGAGATAGCGGAGAGAACGACTAGCAGTATGACTCTTCATGGGCTGTTGGAGGGAACGGAGCGCGAATGGGAATGTCCTCAGTGCAGTGATGTTGGACCTTAGCTCAACTCAACTCTACAGTATTATAACAGAGCACCATCTATGTTAGTGGGTTAATATGGTGTGCAAAGACTAGGCACGGTTGAGCATCCCGTTAAAACGTAACTAGGGACGCTCAAGCCGTGACGCGGGGTTAGATATAGTTAGTTACTATCTGAACCTTGAATCGGCAACATCTTTTGTAATAACAGAAAACCTGTTGTATGCTGCTTTATATTATACGATGTATTCAGTCAAATTAAACATATGGAAAATACAGCCAGGACTTTGTTTGCATCTGCTATTTAATGTACCATCACTGTTACATATACAGTAGATTTGGTGCCGCTATCCCAGGATTTCGGACTTAGATTGTTGCGGACAAAACGTGAAGAAAATAGAAGCATACGGCACAGCAGAGAACTTTTAATAAACACGCTTTCAAAATGGTTGTGGTTGCTACAACAAAGAGCCACAACAGCTGTTTCATCAGATGAGTCGCTGCTGTTATACGACCTTCTCAGGTTTTGTTGGATGAATCGCCGTTATACGACCTTCTCAGGTTTTGACAGATGAATCGCCGTTATACGACCTTCTCAGGTTTTGATAGATGAATCGCTGTTATACGGTTTTCTCAAGTTTTGATGGCTGTTTTTCTTAATATAACTTTAAAAGTAAGACTTGCAACCACCAAAAGCCCGTCCAGGGGTGGATGGTTGTGAGTTTGTTTGTGATCATGCCCTATACGACTGAGTCAAGAGGCTGCTTGAGGTCATCGTGTCGTTGAATTAACCTTGGCTGCCTGAAGTGAGGTCACTTACTGGAGCTGTCCCAGACTGAAGAAATTTTGCTTTCGAAAACAAAACAGCCGCAACTAACCTGAACTTTGGGAGAAACAATACCTCATCAAGATGTCTGTCATAGAAAGCGATTCCGTTGTTGTGGTCTCCTCGGACGCGGGTGGGCATAATGGGTTGCCGTCCTGCTGAAGAAGAGAACCTATTGTAATCGCTTCGTTTTTGAGCTTGAGCCGTTTCAAATCCAGACGTGCCCTTTTTCGGGTGAAGTCCAGACGAGCCCACCAAGGGGTGAAAAGAAGCCACAAATCCGAGGAGCCCGCCAATGGGTGAAATGAAGAGTCCAGAAGTTTTTCTTTTCCCTGTGATGGAACCGAAGAAGACAACACGCTCGTTTTTCTATGAAGCACGTATGAAGTCTGTCTGTCAAGAATAATCACCAGTTCGCACATTTGGACCTTCCTTATGGACTCGTGGACGATATATCCAAGGAACGGTATTTAAGAAATTGATTTAAAATAATTGATTAAGCTAATATAGCGTTATAATAAGTGAAATTGATTTAACTAATATAACATAACATTGTGTGTTAAGTAAAAATTAATTAATTAGAACACTGGATTTTTTTTTTAAAGACGGAAAAACAGATGCTTACGTCCCTTGTCTAGTTCAAATACGCCTGCAGTTGTATACTTATTGATAACTTATTAACTATATTATAATTGTGAATTTGTTTATATAAGTTGTATAGACAAAACTATTTCAGCAGAGCTCAAGACGAGGTTTTGTTACAGATACCAAGAAATATATAGAAGAAGAAGTAGGCATATTGTTTTGGCTTGAGATAAATTACAGAGAAATAAGTATGAACTACCTACATACAGAATTAAAACGCGTCAGTGCATGGTTGGGAGAGTTAAAAGTGGCAGTTAGTGAAGTAGAGAATTTTGTGGAAACGTTACTGGGAAGAACGACTAGACAAGAGGCTTATAGATTTAAGGTAGAGTGCAATGGAATAGTAAAGAATAATAGGAGACAGACAGTATCTAATGAAACAGAAGACAACATAACGTGGTATATAGAGACAGTTATGGTGAACCAGATAGGACTAAGTCCAGAAGCAGTTATAATGAACAAAGATATAGAAACCTTCCCAGGAAGCAGTGGAATTGGCCATCCAATAGTATGACTGCTAGAAAAAAAACGTGACGAGTGGTTTGAACAAAGACGGAGACAGTATCTGAAGTCAGGGTCAAAGAACAGGGTAGAACACATAAGTAGAAATTCAACTGCTCCTAAGGTGGTTGCGAATGTGACTGTTAGACAGGAAAAGAAGACGACGGTATTAGTAAAGAAAATAGACAAAGAGACTCAGACGCAGGTGATTGAAGTGGTAGAACGGAACACACAGACACAAGTTGATACAATAGAAAAGAAAACCCAGATACAACCAGCCAACAAGATAACAAAAGCAAGTCAGACTGAGTTAGTGGAAATTATAAAACCTCCTCATGAAAAAGGAGACACAATTGAAATAAAGGAAGATAGACAGACGAAAACCCAGGACGTCAAAAGACAGGTGAGGAAAAGTATTAGGGAAAGGAATACAAATAGTCTGATAGTTAATAGAGGTACGACGACTGGTATGTCAAGTTCCTCAGGTAAAGACAGAGAATTCACCCATGACCGAAGTAAAAGAGGTACTAGTTCAGGTTATAGAGAGGATGTTTCCGCCTCTACCGCATATTATTGTAAACGCCGGACTGGTGGGACAACTATAGATACTGATGATTCAGGGGACGAGTTGAGTAAATATAAACCATATAGAACAAGGACAGATACGGCAATCGAACAACAATTTAAGAGGAAGAAACGAAAAAAAGGGTGTCAGGAATTTCTATTAATCCGACGTATACGGAAGAAGATTAAGTGAGGGAGTTCAGAGAATATATGCTTTCCAGACCTGATTTATTTACGCTTACAGATATCGAAGAAGAAGAATTAGGAAATCGGATCTCTAGAAAACTAGACTGATAAGTGACGTGACGAAATACGTTGAGAGAATCTGACTCGTTAATAGTGTGGGATGAAGTGATGAGGTTGTGCAGAAGTGAGTAGTAGTTGACTGTCGGAGCAGTTTGCTGTAGAGAATTAGGTAGGACAAAGAATGCAAGCGTGCATATTTTTGTGTTTGGTTGTGATGATTGGATGAATTAGAGCTTGAAACATGGAATGTTTACGTTGAGTGAGGTGTGCTAGAGCAGTTGACATAAGGTAATACTGGCATAGAGAGATATAGGCTAGTTAGAAATGTTGGTTGTTAGAGATAATGTGTTGTTTGAACAGAATAGGCTCTGACTTATTAAAAGGGAGCGAATGTTGAAGTGAGGAAGTAGTTAGATGGTGAAAGTCCTGTGGCAGATATTGAATTAAAGTTCCCCCTCTGCTGTGTGTCCACCGTGACGAGGTAGAGGGGCTTGTGCGTCCCAATGACCCCAAGAGCTATGCCGACGGTAGCACAGCTACTGGTAGGGCCACCCATGTCGGACAGGTCAAGGGAGAGGGACCAGACGAAGAGACACACAAACCTGCTGCCTTGTAGGTAGACTGGGGACAGTCAAAGGCTAGGGAAAGCACCCCGAATACATGCTTGTCGAAATCGGATGTACTGAGCCACAGGCTTGACAAAGCAGTGCAACGTAAAACCTGCTGCCTTGTAGGTAGACTGGGGACAGTCAAAGGCTAGGGAAAGCATCCCGAATAAATGCTTGTCGAAATCGGATGTACTGAGCCACAGGCTTGACAAAGCAGTGCAACGTAACTTAATTCATGATGTCACAAATCAAAATTAATCGTTATGGTGCTAATCCCGTGAAGTCCCATCAGGCGGCGATAGTGCCGGGCCCCCTGCCTCGAGGGGGTCCACCCATGACTACTGGTGGTCACCTTCCCCTGTGCTGTGGAGTCAAGGCACAGAGGAGTAGGTTAAGAGCTATTGACCAAATACCCCGGACACTCAACATACTACAGTGGAATGCCGAAGGAGTTTACAAGAAGAAAGACTCCCTAACACAGCGTCTTCATAAAGATAGAATAGATGTGGCATGCATTCAAGAGACACACCTCAACGCCAATCACAAATTCTCAGTCAGAGGATATCAGGCCACACGTTTCGACCGCGAAGGACACAAAGGAGGAGTTCTAATACTTACACGAAATACAATACCTTGCAGCGAAGTATCTGTGATCTCTGACAACCAAACGGAAATTATAGGTGTTGATATAATGATAAAGGACGTGAAAATAAGAATCTACAATCTGTATAGCCCAGCAGATAAGGACCTTACACTCTCAAACATGAAAATAACTGACACAAACTGCATTATTGTCGGAGACTTTAATAGCCGTTCAGAAAGATGGGGATACCCAGATACTGACAAAAGAGGAGATAAATTGGAGGACTGGGAAATAGACTCAAATCTCCATCTACTCAACAAAGCGGATGACACACCGAGCTTCTACTCCAGAAGATGGCTTACCACTTCTACTCCAGACTTAGCTTTCTGCACAGGAGACATCCTCCACAAAATCGATCGCCATGTGCTGGACCAATTAGCAGGTAGTGACCACAGACCAATCAAGCTTGTAATGAATATGGAGTATGTTCCACAGGAGCAAAAGCCCTTGCCCCGCTGGAATTACAAACGAGCAGATTGGGACAGATTTGCCATACTAACAGACAAATATTGTGAAAACATAAATACACGATATGGCAACATAAAGCAAATGGTGGAAAGTCTAAACAGAGCGATAATACAGGCAGCCACTGAGTCCATTCCTAGAGGAGCGAGGAAAAATTACAAACCATACTGGACTGAAGAACTACAAAGTTTGGAGGACAAAGTTGAAGATGCCAGGAAGACAGCAGAGAGAGAACAAACAATTGAAGCGAATATCTCTCTCAAAGCCATCTCAGCAAAATATAAAAGAACAGTAAATCAAACAACAAGAGATTGTTGGAGGGAAAAAACAGAAAACCTGAATTTTGACAGGGATGGAAACAAACTATGGAAACTAGTGAAAGCCATGAACAATGAAGGACCTAGAAACAAACAAATAACAATTAAACAAGGAAATGCCTTGCTTACAGGAAAAAAGGCTGCAAATGCACTAATGGAACACTATGCAAATGCAAACCACATTGATATTACAACCGAACAGAAGAAAGCAATCAAAGACAAACAGATACATCATAGAAATACAGAGACAGCAGCAGAATATATGATGGCAAATCTAACAATGGAAGAAATGGAACAGGCAATGAATACCCTAAAAAAGAAGAAATCACCAGGAAAGGATGGAATCACAAATGAAATGCTAATAGGACTAGGCACCAAGGCAAAGAAGAAACTACTAGCAGTCCTAAATAACAGCTGGAAGAGAGGAATAGTCCCACAGGCATGGAAGGAAGCTATACTAATACCAGTCCCAAAGAAAGGAAAAGACCTGGAAGAACCAAATGGCTATCGACCTATCAGTCTACTTAGCTGTGTAGGAAAATTAATGGAACGCATTATCAATGGCAGGCTAACATGGCATCTGGAAGAAAACAAACTCTTAACACCACACCAAGCAGGATTCAGAAAGTACAGATCCACTGAAGATCAAATAACCTATATAGCTCAGGAAATAGAGGATGCCTTCCAAGAGAAAAAGCACACACTAGCAGTCTGGATAGATTTAGAAAAAGCATTTGATAAAGTATGGAAGGAAGGACTGAAAGTAAAACTGCAAAACATGCATGTTTGTGGAAAAATGTATAAATGGATCAGCCACTACCTTGAGAACAGAACTGCCAGGACAAAAGTACAAGGACAAACAAGCAAAATGATGCTGCTGGAGCAAGGTGTCCCCCAAGGAGGAGTTCTTTCACCAACATTATTCCTAGCATATATAAATGATTATTTGGTTGTTTCGGGATTTGAAATTTAAATATTGAGCACACCCCACTACTGGCAACGCCGATCGCATTCCGGCACGAACCTAAAGCCTATCCACGTCATGGAAGCACCATACTCGAGTTTCGCCCTCGTTTGAGCTCGTCAGTAGTGCATATCCCTGACCGGATCCGGAAACAAGCCCCGGATCACGCGTGTGAAGCGGGTGAGTAACCACGCAGCACACACTGGACACGCCAAATTATCACACCGGAATACCACAACGCTACCCATCGTAGGCCATGCTCAAGATTGCCCAATCGCCGCGACTGACATCCGTCAATCGATGTGGACCCGAACGATCAGGACTTCTCACTGGCAAGGAACACCAGGCCTCCTAAATCCAGTGAGCAACGATAAAATTGATTATTTGGTTGTTTCGGGATTTGAAATTTAAATATTGAGCACACCCAGTACTGGCAACGCCGATCGCATTCCGGCACGAACCTAAGGCCTATCCACGTCATGGAAGCATCATACTCGAGTTTCGCCCTCGTTTGAGCTCGTCAGTAGTGCATATCCCTGACCGGATCCGGAAACAAGCCCCGGATCACGCGTGTGAAGCGGGTGAGTAACCACGCAGCACACACTGGACACGCCAAATTATCACACCGGAATACCACAACGCTACCCATCGTAGGCCATGCTCAAGATTGCCCAATCGCCGCGACTGACATCCGTCAATCGATGTGGACCCGAACGATCAGGACTTCTCACTGGCAAGGAACACCAGGCCTCCTAAATCCAGTGAGCAACGATAAAATTGATTATTTGGTTGTTTCGGGATTTGAAATTTAAATATTGAGCACACCCCACTACTGGCAACGCCGATCGCATTCCGGCACGAACCTAAGGCCTATCCACGTCATGGAAGCACCATACTCGAGTTTCGCCCTCGTTTGAGCTCGTCAGTAGTGCATATCCCTGACCGGATCCGGAAACAAGCCCCGGATCACGCGCTTCACACGCGTTCCGGGGCTTGTTTCCGGATCCGGTCAGGGATATGCACTACTGACGAGCTCAAACGAGGGCGAAACTCGAGTATGGTGCTTCCATGACGTGGATAGGCCTTAGGTTCGTGCCGGAATGCGATCGGCGTTGCCAGTAGTGGGGTGTGCTCAATATTTAAATATATACATGACATCACAGAAAATTTTCCAGCCAGAGTACACACATCCTCCTTTGCAGATGACCTAGCCATATGGACATCTGAAGAATATATTAGTACAGCTAACAGCAGAATACAGCAAGCCTTATTAGCGCTAGAGGACTGGTCAAAATCATGGCTAGTGAAGATAAGTGAGGAGAAAACAACATGCACAGTGTTCTCCCTCTCAAATAAAACTCAGCAACCTAAGCTGGTATTGAATGGAAAAATATTGCGCCATGAAGAAAATCCAAACTATCTAGGAGTCACCTTTGATCGTCGCCTGACATGGAAGACACAGGTTGAGAAAAATCGAACAAGAGCAAGGCAGAGAATGGCAATCATGAAAAAGCTTGCTGGTACAACGTGGGGAGCAGATGAGAAAGTTCTCAAGAAGTTATATACTGGACGGGTGAGGCCAGTACTGGAATATGGCATTGCAGCTTGGGCAACAGCAGCTAAGTCAAACTTTAACAAAATAAGTAGGGTCCAAAACCAAGGAATGCGAATCATAACTGGAAGCCTGAAGACAACGCCTATTAATGAACTAGAAAAGATCACTTGTTTACAACCAATGCAGGACAGAAGAGATAGCAGAGCCCAGCAACAAGCAGAAAAATTTAGAAGATTGACAGACCACCCTATGTACAACAGATTTAATGGTTTTGGAAAGGGAAGACTGAAGCGTAGCAACTTTGTAGAAACTGCAAAACGAAGGATTAGGGCAGATCCTATACTTAACATATCAACAGTCAAGCCCATATACAATGCACACAAGTTCCCAGCTTGGAGACAGCAGCAACTGCCTGAGACGATAGAAAACATTCCTGGTATTGAGAAAAAGAACACTCAGCATGAAACCGAAAGAAGAGAAATAACCCTAAACTACATAAAAGAACATTACCCAAGCAGGAATTGGACCCATGCATATACAGATGGATCAGCCAAAAATTCAGTAGAGAATGGAGGAGGAGGAATTCTCCTAAATTTAAAAAATGGAGCGAAAAAAACACATTCAATGGCAACTGGAAAATTTTCAAGTAACTTCAAAGCGGAGGTAGAGGCTCTGAAAACTGCAGCAGAAATGCTCCTGATGGAGGAAAATAAAGAGAAGCAAATAGCTATCTTCACAGATGCAAAGTCAGCTGTCTCAATACTGAAGAGCAATAACAGCACAGAACTAACTGACCTAAGAGCAGCACTCCATGGTCTATGCCAGAAATCCAAAAAAGTTGTAATACAGTGGATCCCATCACATTGCAGTATACCTGGAAACGAAGAGGCTGACAGACTGGCAAAAGAGGGCGGACGACTACCACAGCCTGACATAGACATAACCTATAATGAGGCAAAGAGGTTTATAAAAAGCACTTATAGAACCAAATGGGAATCAGAGCATCCAGGCCATCAGAAGGATGATGCATATTACAAACTCGACCGAAGAGAACAAGTAGCAATCTTCAGACTCCGCACAGGCCATAATAGGCTGAAATACCACTTGTTCAATAAACTAAAGATAGGAGATACCGATGAATGTAATTGTAGAACTGGAAAAATGACAGCAAAACATTTGATGCAGGATTGCCCAACGTATGCAGAACAGAGAAAGATATGTTGACCCACACCTGCTTCATTTGAGGACAAGCTCTATGGAGATATCAACAAGCTCAAGTTGACCGCAGCTTACTTTAACTACATACAGGTTGACATTTAAAGGTGCATGAAGACCCAGAGGCATGAAATGGAATATTGCTTGGATAGCAAATCCATTATGTGGAAAGTCCAAATCAAAAGCTCGCTGTGTGGGCTTCAAAAAAGGTGGAAAAGTGTCCTAGTGGCACGAAATGGAATATTGCTTGGATAGCAAATCCATTACGTGGAAAGTCCGAATCAAAAGCCCATTGTGTGGGCTTCATAAAAGGTGGAAAAGTGTCCTAGTGGTATGAAATGGAATATTGCTTGGATGGCAAATCCATTACGTGGAAAGTCCGAATCAAAAGCCCACTGTGTGGGCTTCATAAAAGGTGGAAAAGTGTCCTAGTGGCACGAAATGGAATATTGCTTGGATAGCAAATCCATTACATGGAAAGTCCGAATCGAAAGCTCACTGTGTGGATGTCATCTGCAGACTGCATACTTCTGGTTTCCGGAAGAACAGCCTATGGTGAACGGAAGGCCCAATATACGGAAGTGAGGCTAAGCAGCCATGTGCAGGACGTGACGATTCCTTGGGTGAGCCCAGTACCAGAGCGCCATGTATCGGCTCTGCAAGTATGGAAGCCTCCTTGGATGGCGGGGAATGTCCATGGTCTGCCCCTGCCTTCCCTTGAGGGCTGACCAGGATCTTTGGCTGTTCTATATGGACCAGCTGGGATGGGGGATAACACCACAACAGTGAGAGTCAAACGTCCTAAGAAACCCCCGGGAAGGTTAATCCGGTCAACAAATGCCCGCAGAAGTCGGATGTGTCGGCCTAACGGCGCAAGAACGCAGCTCTGCTGTAAACAGGCACAACGCATTCACATCCGAAAAAAAACTCCGGATGAACGAAGAAGAAGAAGAAGAATTAAAGTTCCGTTTGTCGTTTTAGGAAACAGATCTAGTGTCGTTTGGCGGAATTATGTTGGAAATAGATTGCATGATGCAGAGAAATGAGATGGGATTAGTATGTCTTGTCAGAGTGAGAATTGTTGAGAAGAATCGGGTGTCTGTAAAGAAGATAGACAATAAGGAACCACATTATCTAGGTTGTTAGCGTATGCGGTGCGGTTGTTGTTTCTGAAAGAGTTCCGATAAATGTGACTGGTTTGACTATCATCGCGCTGTGAGAACGAAGCTAGGAGGGAGTATAGCTTAGAGTTGTTGTGGTGAAATGTTGGAAATTACTGATGCAGGAGAATGAAATGTTAGTTGCGTCGGGTGGACGAGAGACTTAAAAGTAGAATTAGTTATTGACAAATCTAGTAGCTAGATGTGTTGGTGATGTCTATAGTAAATAGACATTTTTTGGTGGTTGTAGCATTGATACCGTAGTAAACGGTAATGTTTAAGAAGTTATAATAATTCTTGGTACAAATCAAATCCAAGGGAAACAACTGGTGTGCCGAGTTACAATTTCCTTTAGTAGGTAGATGAATTGTGGTGTGCTGAAATAGCTACATTACTTAGAAAAGGAAGCAATTTGTGCTGTAGTTAACAGTAATTGCTTGTTTAATATTGCAAATACAGTGGTGTTACTTTGATTTAGTTTGGTAATGTATGGAATATTATGAAGGGGGATAACTCTTCTCTTTAGCGAGAAGACAGTTGGTTTTAATTGAATGTGATCTTTCAATGCATCATATATGGTATGTTATATTATTTTTTGATTGACTTAGTTCTGTAAAACGATTACCATTTGATTTTAGAATAGGATTGTTGTGTTTTCAGTCTTTTACGTACAAACTACTGGTCCATAAAAGAGACCAGTAGTGTTAGATAACACTAGATAATTTTCTTTTAATTTAAATTGATGCTTTTTTTATTTTGAAAAATGTTGGGGATAAATGGTTGAAAATCAGGGAGGGGTGATATTGTTTTATTTTGATTTGTCTTGACTCCAGTTATTCATGAATTGTAGGTTTATTTAGCTTACTTTGGTTAAATATTAGCATATTACTTTGTTTATTAATTTTCAGTTGCAAAAGTTATAATGATGTTACTTATTGAGTTGCCCTCACTATGTTTAAATTAGTTTTCGTTTGACGTTCAGTTGTGGGGACTTAGAAAATTAAACAGGTCCATGTTAAAGAGAGAAACTTAGCAAGGGGTCCTTGGGAGTTCTGGATACATATTTACGTTCAGAAAATATGGTAAGGAGAAAAACATGAATTGAATGCCATGTTTTAGTCCGAAGAGTAATCATACAATAGTTGGCAGAATAGATGATGTATAGTGAATCATGAAGGGTAATGGCTGTGGTTATCAGCAACGATGGGGATAAACATGGACTGAGAGCCATGAGGGGTGGATTAATAATATATGAATGTTATTTTTCGTGCTGTGATTGCAGCATGGGACGAGATGAATATAGTTTGAATGACAAAGAATAGAAGTTAAGTTCACAATAAGTGAACAAGCGATATTAATTTTTGGGTAATAATGGAATGTCTATAATAGATAGACAGAGATATGATAGGGTAGATAGCTTAGAAGGTCACAGACATACGTTCAGTTGCTGTTGATAACGGCATAAAGTGACAAGTGGAGGTTTTGGGAAGTATTGCCCATAATAAATGGACATTATTAGTAGTTGCTGAGGCTTTCAGAACCTGAAGTATGTAAGGGTCGGAGATTAAGTTTATAAGGTTGGAGGAGGTTTTGAGTGTGTCCTCGAGATATGTTTGGTAGTTATGTTCAGAGACATAATATCAGTAGTGTCTGTAATATATAGACATTTAGGGGTGGATAATATTTTTGGTATTTGATGCTGGGGATATCAGCGCAAACTGCATTAAGTCAGCATTTATTGAAAATATATGGATTAGATGCCATGTTATATTAAGGAAGAAGAAGTTAACGTGACTAACGTCTATAGGTGGTATAAAAAGAGGCTGCGTTAGTCAGCATCAATGGGAATATAAGGAGCTAGTTAATTGAGAGTGGACATTAATGGGGCTGTAGATAGCAGTACATATGGTTTAGTACAAAGTTAGATACGCCCATGAACAAGGATGGTTATAATGGGATGTGAGGGGGTATATATAGGAGCTGTAATAAGCAGCGTTAATTGGTTTAAAGTATGTTCATAAGAAATGAACATTGTCAATATTATTTTTTATGGTTTCATGATTGAACATGAGCCATGTGAAATATAGTCATTAATGGGTGTGGATGGCAGCACAAATATTAATATTGAGTATATAAGGAAGAAATTTTGGATCGACTTAATTTATAACAAACAGAAGCATATGTTCATGGATTATAAGATGCGTTTTTAAAACTTTATTTATAAAGTTTTTGTGTTTGCAAGGGAGGTAAATGTGATTGCTTTCTGACTACTTCTTTATATCTTTATAACTGGGTGCGCACCCCATCTTTTCTGTCTATCCTGTGTTGTTGATGTTGAGAGAAAATGAGAAGTTGCATAACACATGATAAGTTTCTAATTATATACCAACGATTTTGATGAACATATGTATATATGAAATGAAATATCTAGGTAATTTTTTTTGAGTGAAACCTTGTAGGCTCATATACAGAAACGAAGAAGAAGTATCACTTCATGAAGATCTATAACAGAATATAGCTGTTAGCTATAAGAGATAAGCGGAGAAGTGGACTCGAAGGAGTAGAAAGGGTAAGAAATAAAGTTCACTGGTTAATAGGGGGCTGGTTTAAGATGGGTCGGAGAAATAATATTGGGGCTAAGATTTTAGTGAGGGAAAGAATAAGTAGAATAAGTAGATTAGGGATTAAGACTTTTCGGGAAAAGTCTTCTTAAAGATAGGGAGGAATATAACAGAGCACCATTTCTGTTAGTGGGTTAATATGGTGTGCAAAGACTAGGCACGGTTGAGCATCCCGTTAAAACGTAACTAGGGACGCTCAAGCCGTGACGCGGGGTTAGATATAATTAGTTACTATCTGAACCTTGAATCGGCCACATCTATTGTAATAACAGAAAACCTGTTGTATGCTGTTTTATATTATACGATGTATTCAGTCAAATTAAATATATGGCAAATACAGCCAGGACTTTGTTTACATCTGCTATTTAATGTACCATCACTGTTACAGTATGACAGTGAATCTTGGAACGTGAATGAATAGATTATGAAGAGCTCGGAAGCAACAGAGACGCGGTTCCTGAGACGAATATTGAGAATAACTTGGGCTGCTTCAGTAACTAACAATTATTGTCTGGTAAAGATACAGCTACGAGAATGATGAAGAAGATATTTTTTTTTTTGGTCGGAGGGGGGGGGGGGGGGTCCCTTTCACTCGTTTATGAACTCAAGCGTAGTCCATACACGTGCTATTAATTCTAGTGCACTGGACTGATTTTTGCGCGTGGATTAGCGTTCCCTATTACCAGCATCCTTCGCCACCAGGCGAACCCACCCGGACTTATGAGGTACTTGTAATTTACGTCCCCAAATCAAGGACGAGAAGTCAACATTTTAGTCCAGCTGACAGGTGTAGGGTTTGAACCCGCCACCTTGGCATCAACACACCGGATGTTTAAGAACGAGCGATCTTATCTATTCGGCTATGCTGATCTCTTATTTTAAATATTGATTTTTCAAACAGGAATATTCCATCCTGTACTTTCGATCTAATATTAGAAAGCACACAGGCAATGAAAGAACGACTGAAATTTAGAATAAATTATGCTATATACTGCATATAACATGCTATTTTTAATTCAAAGGTCATATTTCATTGAGTCAAGGTTGAACACACACACACACACACACACACACACACACACACACACCGGTACCAGGAACCATTTGTAGGGACGTGAAGTGTTGAGGCTGGCGCATTATTTCAGGCATGAGTGCACTGACCAATAAAAAGATGCCAATTGCAACGAGAAAAAGAGTGTTGAACTGCTACATAAAACCTGTACTTGTGTATGGGTGTGAGGCGTTGATAATGAGCAGACACGCTGAAATACATCTGATGGCTGTGGAAATGTGGTTTCTGGGGGAAATGCAAAGGATACCATGGACAGACAGAAAAACCAAAGTAGCAACTCCTACAAGAAACTAATGAAAATAGAACACTGATTAGAGAAGTTAGACGTAGACAGTCAAAAGTTTTTGGTCACGCTATGAGAAGAAGTAATTTGGAGAACTTGATGACAACTGGCAAGATCGAGGGGAAGAGAACAAGGAGAAGTCCGAGAAGTATATGTATATACTTAGATGGCTTGGCGTGGTATGATCGAGACAAGAACACTGATACACGACTCTTGTGATCGTGTGAGATGGCGAACCATGGCCGCTCACGCTTATCGTTATGGCACATGATGATGCTGATGATGACGATGATGTGCATGGAGGTATAGACTGATAGTAGTTTGGGGCGAGTGCAGGGATCTAAGCCTTGCTCGCCTGCGCTCATGCCTGTGTCAGTGCAACTTCGTAACTGTTACACAAACGCACCCGCTATATAAGGTGAGCATAAGTCAAACACTGACTATATAATCAGCCATTACATTCTTTGGACAACAATCAACTTCAAATTAATATCTTATTTGTGGCCGACTCGGTCACAGAATTATTAATCTAAGCCAGGTGATGTACCCTAATACAAGGTGTATTTTTAACGACTGTGCAGTGTTTAAAAATATTGCCGTTCTAATTTTTGTTTATACCTGTTATGTTGCACGAACTCCACAGAGGGCGAATATAAAACTTGGATCGACAATAAAAATTCGACAATATTTGGATCGACAATATTTTGATTATTTTTTAAATTTTCACAATCATTAAAAATACACCATATATAATCTCTCTTCTGAGGTTGAACGGGGTAACGGTAATGATATAGTGGAATGGAATGGAAACAGTAACCTCGGTAAAGTATAGGTCAATGCGTGGAGTATAACATATTGTTTGTTTGTTTGTTTGTTTTTTGTTGTTGGTTTGTTGGCTTGTTGATTTGTTTTGCGCTAGCGTGGTGGGTAGGCGTTCGCCTGCCAGTCTGGTGGTCAGGGGTTCGATTCGCAAAGAGGCGAATTCACAATTTGTTCAAATTGATTTTGACTACCATGTCGACCCAGCCTGAAATAGGTTCCAGGAAATACTGGGTGTATTTTTAACGACTGTGCAGTTTTTGAAAATATTGCCGTTCCATGATTTGTAATTACCTATTATGTTGCATGAACACCACATTAGGAGAATACAAAACTTGGACCGGCAATATTTTCAAAAACTGCACAGTCATTAAAAGTACACCATGTATCTTGACAAGAAAAGGTGTTAGTGTAATATAGATCAGATTACATTACTCCCCGAGAGCCGATTGGTCTATTAAAAATGGGGCTAGCACAATATACCCAATACACATGGAGGCATGTAAAAATGGTCCATCATTACTTTACAATAGCCCAAGAATTAATTACTACCCAAATATCTATATCTATAAAACAGAGTGTATGTTTGTTTGTGGGTTTGTGGGTCTTGGATGCGTTCGATAACGGTACATCCGATCGAGATGAAATTTTCTACACGTCTTCCTTTCATTCCTGTGCAACCGACTATAATAATTTCTTAATGTAAAATCTTCTACTTATTTAATACCATTTACTTTTCCATTTTCATTATATAATGTCTATATAGCAGGGGGACTTCACTCTAGAAAAGTTATTTCAAGGGGCATAACTTTTAATAACATTTCTATATACTTTATAGTCATATTGTTGGACTTACCTGCACTATTGTTAAACTCTTTGTCTATAGTTATTTTTAGGCATATGAGTTATATTAAATAATGATATAATCTTTAAGGTATTTTTAAAGTTTGCATAAAAATAATGCATTATGCATAACATTTTAACCCATCTTTTTCTGCTTACAAAACTTATCAACTGTCATGTCGGTGATTAAAAACAGTTTTCATTAAAAATAATGAATGGTGTGTGGAAGGACATTCTTTTAAGTACTGTGCGCCAGGAGCTGGGCGAAACCACGCCGGGTCAGATAGATAGACAGACAGTCGGGAACGGGAGAGCTTATATGACTACGTATATGAATTACATGAGATGCTCCCCACCAGGGACTGGGTGAAGCCGGGCCGGGTCAGCCAGACAGACAGACAAACAGACAGTCGGGAACGGGAGAGCTTATATGACTACGTATATGAATTAAATGAGATGCTCCCCACCAGGGACTGGGTGAAGCCGGGCCGGGTCAGCCAGACAGACAGACAAACAAGCAGACTGATAGATAGATAGATTCCCTCCAGGGCCTGGGCGAAGCCGGGTCGGGTCAGCTAGTATTCTATATAACTAAGGAAAACTACTGAAAGACTAATAGAAATATCAGTAAAGACGCAGAAAGACATATATTTGTGCTTCATAGGATTATACTAAGGCATTTTATAAAGTAAAACATGATGAACTGATTAAAATAATGGAAGATATTATATATTAACATTGATGGGAAAGATCTAAGAATAATACCGACTATTTATTGGAACCAAGTAGCAGCCATTAAAATGGGAAATAAAGAAGGCAATTATGAACAAATAAAGCTAGGAGTACGACAGGGATGTGTCTTGTCACAGGATCTCTTCTTCCTCTATAGCGAAATAATAATGAGAGAGATCAAAGAGAAGCCAAGGGTACTAATCGGAGATTATAATATAAACACTATACGCTATGCAGATGACACAGTATTGGTGGCGGATAATGCAACAGACCTTCAACAATTGTTGGACTTTGTAGTACCAGAGAGTGCCAAGAAAGGACTCGTCTTGAATAGCAAGAAAACAGTAACAATGGTGATTTCAAAGAAAAAGGTGATACCAAAATGTGTAATGGAAATAGAAGGGTAAATTCTTAACCAGTTGGATAATTTTTAATGCTTTGCGGCATTTATAACATCAGATGGAAAATGCACAACATTGATTAAGAGCAGAATAGGGCAAGCAAAAGCGTACTTATGCAATAAGACACTATCATTGAATGTGAGAAAGAGAGTGCTGAAATGCTATACAGAACTTGCTTTGTTGTGTGGCAGTGAATCTTGGATTGGAAGCTGCAGAGATGTGGTTCCTGAAACGACTCTTTCGAATTCCTTGGACTGCCAAAGTAACTAACAGCGATTGCCTGAAAGATGCTAATGAAACTAGAACATTACATACAACAATAAGAAAGAGACAAGCAGCTTTCTTTGCTCATGTGATCGGAAGAGAAGCACTTGAGAATATCGTGACAACTGGAAAGATCGAGGGGATGAAAGGCAGAGGCAGACCAAGAGAAATGATGCTGGATGGATTGCGACGGTGGCATGGAGGAATATCAACGGTAGAGTTGATCCAGGAAACCAAAGACCGAGATCTGTGGAGAGCCGTGAACGCCTACGCCAGTCGGCATGGCACTTGATGTTGATGATGAAAGTGTTAAAAGTAGAAGATGAATATAGCCTTCAGAACAATCTAAATCAAGTAAAATATATTGCCATGTTTACACATATTTACATGTATAATAAGAATATCATCACCACGTGTCCTGCCAGCTGGCGTAGGCTTTCATGTCTCTCCACAGATCTCAGTCTTTTGGTGTTCTGGTTCAACTCTGCTGATGATATTCCTCCATGTCACCGTCTCAGTCCATCCAGTATCATATATCTTGTTCTGTCTCTGCCCCCCTCCCCCCATTGATCTTCAATGCCTTTCTTCTCATCACATGAACAAATAAAGGATGCGAAGAATAACATTTTCAAAAATCTAAGAACGAGAATAATACAACTCTAGTGTGTTGAAATACTTACCTCCCTTTGGTTGCCAAAATTATATTTTTTTTGGGTTCGCTTATCCCTTACAGGACATCGCTGTCAGCATCTTTCAGTGGATTGTTGATTTCCTGGCAAAATTACGCTCAGTAGTTTGCCATTGATTTCTGAACGACCGGCACACATACCCCATAAGTTATCAACGCGGCGAGAAACGCTACAGATTCTCGCGCAGGTTCCGTTCCTCACGTAGATATACGGGATTACGGAGAAAGACTTTAACACCTAGGCCAGAAAGACCGGCACAATTAATATTATGAAATATGCAATAACAGGAAACAAAAATGAAGAGAGTCAGCTGGTAAGAACACAATAAAAAATAACGGGGATTTGAGGCCAAAGAGACCTCATCAGAAAATAGAATTAAGAACCGTTGAAGATTAAAAGGAATCTAAAATAATACAAATATAGATATAACAATGTTTTTGTACGATTAACAATGAAAGAAATTGAAAAGGAATTAAATGTTGCCTGATGTGTTATAATAAAAAATGTTTGTAATTCATTTGATTACATATGTTCGTGTTTATCTCACACGTCTACGCTTTATGTAAATAGACAGTTATGAAAATAAATTGTCTTTTTTGTCGTTAAAAGTTGTTGATTGTTATTTCACGATGAAAGATTAACACCGTAACGTTGTTTTTGCAAACTTATCTTATCCACTTGTTGCGACCGGCATGATACTAATCTTATCGTTAGCCTCGGGGTAAGCATGGCAGAATGGATAAGAGCGCTCGCTCCTAAACTTCCGATGTGCTGATGCCAAGGTAGTGGGTGTTTCAACCCCTACACTGGTCAGTTGTACTAAAATGTTAACTTCTCGTCCTTGACTTGGGAAGGCAAATTACAAGAACCTCAGAAGTCGGAGTGGGTTTGCCTGATGGCGAGGGATACTGTTAATAGGGAAAGCTAATCCACAAACAACAGTCAGACCTGTGCATTAGAAGTATGGGGTGTATTTTAATGACTGTGGGTTTTTTGAAAATATTGCCGTTCCAAGTTCTGTATTTACCTTTTATGTTGCATGAGTTTACATAGGGTAAATACACAACTTGTAACGGCAATTTTTTCAAAAAACCCCACGAGTCATTAAAAATACACCGATTATTAGCATGTATGGAGTACGCTTGAGTTCCAAGTGAGTGAACGCACCACACACACTCACACACACACATACACTCACACGCACACACACACACACACACACACACACACACACACACAAGTGAAGTGCCGATTAGTCTTTTACAAATATACAATAAGCAACATATGCAAATGCATCTTAACTGATCCAGTGGCATGGGATGACTTATCGCCTTAAGCAACTTCGTATTTGCCATAGCTTACATACAGCAGTTTTCTTAAGCAATTCCCTTTAATTTAATATATAATAAAACATATCTGCTACCTTATTAACAACTTTTAAGTCGTATCTGTGAAACACCCCTACTTCCCATTTTCCGCCATCTATTTTTGTTAGTTTCAAACCCACTTTTTGTTTGGCACTGAAACTGTTAAATCGTGTAAAAGGATTCCTTACTTTGTACTCATCAACTTGTTGCTTTATTTTTTTTTATTTCGTTCCATTTTGGTAGCTTTACATATGATAACATAATCCTAATTTCCAATAATACAAATTAACATCCTAGCAGAATAACTAAATATAACAATATCAACGAACTGACTTCAAATAAGGAAGGAAATTGCATGACTAAAATGCCCACGTGATTTCCCCACAAACCGGACTTCTCCTAATAAACGGTTTCTTCTTTCTCTGTTAACTACACTTAAACTATATTTAGTTGTGGAAGTTAGGGTTAGAACAACATATATTCGAACAAACTGGTAGTTAGGATTAGAACAATATACATTCAAGGGAACTGATAGTTAAGATCAGAACAATATACATTCAAACAGACCAATTTGAAAGTCGGATCTTCTTGATGGCAGTGACTCTACCCAGAAGACCTGCTATTGCGTAAGTTGTTTTCTTTTATTCTGTGCGTCACGATTTAGACATTATTTTGCTAAATTCCGTTCGACTGTTTCGTCAAGCCTGCGGCAGTACATCCGACTTCGACAAGCATTTTTTTCGAGTTCGCTTTCCCTAGATGTTACCAGTTACTTACAAGGCAGTAGTTTTGTGTATCACTACGTCTGGTCCTTACCCCGTGATCGGTCTGACATGGGAGACCCTACCAATAGCTGGGCTACCGTCGGCATAACTCTTGAGGTCACTGAAATATACAAACCCCTCTACTTCTTCAAGGTGGGGACACATTTAGAGGGGTGCCAATGAATTAAGTAATTATTCCTCTTCTTCTTTCGTTCGCTTGAAATGTTTCTATCATTGCAATAGACTTATGATTTCTTTTCCTGTTCACGCTTCCGGATATAAGCATATATTACGTTATAATTAAAATAGTCTTGGTCCACAGGAGTTAAAGTAACAACAGCTCTATTGCTGTATGTGTTAATGGTTGTATGTGTCACAGTGACAACTGTACAAAGCTGAATGAGTTAAAGTGACAATTGTACTGGACTGAATTAACTAGTGACAACTGTACAGGGCTGAATGAGTTAAAGTGACAATTATACATGGCTGAATGAGTTAAAGTGACAATTACACAGAGCTGAATGAGTTAAAGTGACAACTGTACAGGTCTGAATGAGTTAAAGTGACAACTACACAGGGCTGATTGAGTTAAGGTGACAACTATATAGGGCTGAATGAGTTAAAATGACAACTACACAGGAACAGGACTGAATGAGTTAAAGTGACAACTACACAGGAACAGGACTGAATGAGTTAAAGTGACAACTACAACAGGGCTGACTGAGTTAAAGTGAAAATTATATAGAGGTAAATGAGTTGAAGTGACAACTATACGGAGGTAAATGAGTTAAAGTGACAACTATACGAGGGTAAATGAGTTGAAGTGACAACTATATGGAGGTAAATGAGTTGAAGTGCCAACATATAGAACTGAATGAGTTATAGTGACAACTGTACAGGGCTGAATGAGTTATAGTGAGAGCTATATAGGGATGCTTGAGTTAACGTGACAACTATACAGGGCTGAATTAGGTAAACTAACAACTACAAAGCGCTGATTGAGTTAAAATGACAACCAAAACTGGAACACGTAAAGTAACAATTACAACAGAAACATTCAAAGCATCTATAATAGAAACACATAAAGTAACAACTAGGACAGACAAATATAAAGTAACTTAACAGATGCAACCGGTTTAGGGGGAACAAACTAAAGTGTTGCAATAAGATTAGACAATTCAAGAGGATCTTTCATTCTTCTTTCATCTCCTTTTGCCCGATATCCCCCTTTAGTAAAAAGTCCTCAACCAACTCACTCCAAGCCCCCTTTTCTTAAAAAAAAGTCGCTTAAAAGTCGACAGGGTCAGGGTCGACTTCATTGCACCGAGATTTTATTCCATAAAGCTCAGTCTCTTTCCGCAGCGCGGAAAGCGTCGCACATAGCCCGTACTCCGTAGCTCCAGCGACGACCCTCAGGAGTCTCCAAAAAAATTCACTCATGAACCGAAGGATGCGGCCCGGAATCGAACCTACAATCTTCAGAACCCGAGACAGACAGCTTGACCACTTGGCCACGGAGACTGCCGAAAACCTCCCCTTCTCTTTAGTTATCCCTTGCTCTGTCTATGTCCTTTTCATATTGTTCACTTCTATTTCTGATTCTCTTCTCCGTGAGTTGGTAGATCTTCCTCTGTTTCTTTTGCCGTTGGGATTCCAAACAAAAGCTTTTCTTGTTAATAAACTATTATCGGATTTTCCCAATGTGTGACCAATCCATCGCCAGCGTCTTTTCATTTACAAAAATGAGAACAGAAACCTGTTTTGTAGTATGCCAGTTAATCTTGGAAATTTTCAAGTTAGGAAGAACATGGAAGCAATGAAGATGTGGTTCCTGAGACGAATGTGGCGAATTCCATGGACTGCCAGAGTAACTAACGACGATTGCCTGAAAGAGGCTAATGAAACTAGAACATTATATACAACAACAAGAAAGAGACAAACAGCTTCCTTTGTTCATGTGATGAGAAGAGAGGCATTGGAGAACATCGTAACGACTGGAAGGATCAAGGGGAAGAGGGACAGAGGTAAACCAAGAGTATGTATGCTGGATGGACTGAGACGATGGCATGGAGGAGTATCAGCTCCAGTGTTGACCTAGAAAACCAAAGACAGAGATCACTGGAGAGACACGAACGCCTTTTCCAGCTGGCAGGGCACTTGGTGGTATTCATTAGAACTGACAAATGTAAAGCAATAAGTAAAACAGACAGTGTAAAGTAATAACTAGAACAAACACATGTAAAGTAATAACTAGAACAGACACATGTAAAGTAGTAACTAGAACAGACACATGTAAAGTAATAACTAGAACAGACACAAGTAAAGTAATAACTAGAACAGACACAAGTAAAGTAATAACTAGAACAGACACAAGTAAAGTAATAACTAGAACAGACACAAGTAAAGTAATAACTAGAACACACACAAGTAAAGTATTAACTAGAACAGACACAAGTAAAGTAATAACTAGAACAGACACAAGTAAAGTAATAACTAGAACAGACACAAGTACAGTAATAACTAGAACAGCACACAAGTAAAGTAATAACTAGAACAGACACATGTAAAGTAATAACTAGAACAGACACATGTAAAGTAGTAACTAGAACAGACACATGTAAAGTAACTAGGACAGAAGCGAACTGTTTCGGTAGCAATGTCGATAGAGAAGGGACAACAAACAAAGGTATTAAAATAAGAACAGAAAAGGCAAGGTGATCTTTCATAGCAGTATGTGGGAATATGTGGGAGGACAATGAAATTAAAACGAGTACCAAATATAAAATATTTACCTCTAACGGTAAATCAATACTGGCTTCTGGTGGAGGAGGACAATTGGGAGGGTACAAGCCTTATCCTGGTGCAAGG
The DNA here is from genome assembly GCA_014155875.1 of Cepaea nemoralis. Lineage (NCBI taxonomy): Eukaryota > Metazoa > Mollusca > Gastropoda > Stylommatophora > Helicidae > Cepaea > Cepaea nemoralis. The sequence goes on along the minus strand of JACEFZ010027813.1, from coordinate 544,944 downwards.
AAATACAACCTAAAGAATACATTTCATGGCAGAGCAGACCTGGCCCTAAGCCGTGGTCGGCAACTGATCTAGAGCACTGCTTTGTTGATCCGGCTGCTTCTGTAGCTTGTCTTGTTCCAGATGTATTGGTGTGACCTTTCCTCTGGAGTAAACTAGGCAGGCCGAGAGGGGAACCATGCTGCATGGGCACCACATGGTCTCTGGAGTAAACTAGGCAGGCCGAGAGGGGAACCATGCTGCATGGGCACCACATGGTCTCTACAATTCATCACGGGCGTTTTGCTATGGAGAGGTTTGTATGCCCTTTTGTTAAAAGCACAATGTAACAAACTATCGTCTGTACGAATAACAACCAAACACTTTATTCTAATGCGAACTGTTACGTTACATTGCAGTAACGACCAGCATCAACGTCGTAGTAAATCGCCAACACCATGTCCTTCCGTCTGTGGGAAAGTTCTAGAACTCAGGCGCTCACATTCACACAGCATTAATGATGACAACAGGACCTTCCTGGCAGCTGACTTCCTGGTCGGAGAAATTCTAGGTCAAGGGTTTTTTGGACAGGCAATTAAGGTTAGTTGCAGTAACTGTTTCTTTCTCTTTCGCTTTTGAACTCAAGCATAGTTCATACACGCGGGACTACTTCTAATCGCAGTGCACTGATTTTTTGCACGTGGATTAGCTTTCCTTAGAATAATAATAATAATAATAATAATAATAATAATAATAATAATAATAATAAGAAGAAGAAGAAGAAGAAGAAGAAGAAGAAGAAGAAGAAGAAGGGGAGGAGGAGGCGGCGGCGGCGGAGGAGGAGGAGAAGAAGAAGAAGAAGAAGAAGAAGAAGAAGAAGAAGAAGAAGAAGAAGAAGAAGAAGAAGAAGAAGAAGAAGAAAAAAAAAGAAGAAGAAGAAGAAGAAGAAGAAGAAGAAGAAGAAGAAGAAGAAGAAGAAGAAGAAGAAGAAGAAGAAGAAGAAGAAGAAGAGTACATGTGTGGATAATGTAGTAAGAATGCTTTTCATGTACAATTGGCATACAGAGATAATATTTCATGTACAACTGACAAACATAGATAATATTTCATATACAACTGACATACAGAGATAATATTTCATGTACAACTGAATACAGAGATAATATTTCATATACAACTGATATAAAGATATTATATTTCATGTCCAACTGACATACAGAGATAATATTTCATGTACAACTAATAATATAAAGATATTATATTTCATGTACAACTGACATACAGAGATAATATTTCATGTACAACTGACATACAGCAATAATAATTCATGTACAACTGACATATAGAGGTAATATTTCATGTACAACTGACATTCATCCATCATGTGCATGCCGATAAGCGTGGGCGGTCATGTTCTGCCATCTCATTCGATCACCAGAGTCGTGGATCAGCTCCGTGTTCCTGTCTCGACCATGCCACGTGGCCAAGCCATCCAGGTTTTTCCTTCTCGGTCTTCCCCTTGGTCTCTTCCCTTCGACCTTGCCAGTTGTCACCAAGTTCTCCAAGTCATTTCTTCTCATAACATGCCCAAAACATTTTGACTGCCTACGTCAAATGTCTCTAATCAGTTTACGATCTTCATTTGTTTCTTGAAGGACTTATTCATTGGTACAAACATATAAGGTTCTATGTAGCACTTCAACACTCTTTTTCTCGTTTCAATTGATATCTTTTTATTGGTCAGTATGTTTGTTATCTTGCAAAAGGCTACCTTAGCAATGACAATTCTTGTTCTAATCTCTTCAAGGCATCTCCCATCAGATGTTATGACTGTGCCGAGATAACTGTATCGATTCACTTGTTTAAGAATATTTCCATCTACTCGTATATCACATTGTGATATTTCCTTCTTCCCAATGACGACCATAATCTGTGTCTTCTTACTATTCAGTTCTAACCCTAGTTGTTTACTGTGTGCAACAACCGCATCTACTAAATTTTGCAGGTCTTGTTCATTATCGGCAATCAAGACTGTGTCATCTGCATATCTAATTGATGTATCATCCCCAAATGTTGACTCCTTCCATATCTTCTATATTTCTGAAAATATTTTCGCTGTTCAGAGAAAAAAGATCTGGAGACATTAACATCCCTGTCTCACACCTCTCTTAATAGGCTGATATTGACCTACATCATTATCAATTCTGATGGCAGCTTATTGTTTCCAATATATGTTTATTACAAGTCTAAGGTCTTTTCCATACAACTGACATACACAGATAATATTTCATGTACAACTGACAAACACAGATAATATTTTATGTACAACTGACATTTACAAAAAAAATGTTGCATATCCATTACAGGACGTTGCAGTCAACCCCAGCAGTTTTTTGTTGTTCGTGATTTCTAGTCCTAATCGTGATTCCGATTACAATTTTACGTTCAGTCGTTTTCCATTGCTTTCTAAACGACCGGCACCCATACCATTTCATAAAAAACCAACGCAAGGCGGTCTGTTGCCAAATAACCCGCAGCCGTGTTTCGAATGCTGTATGCGGGATTACGAACTGCGTCCGTAACACATTCGCCACGGCGCCGGCCGTGAGTTGTCTATGGGTTTTCTTGACAGAATCCGGATACTTACTGGACGACTCTCGTGGTAACATTGACAAACACACAAATGTACCACTTCTACACGTATTTCTTGACACAATCCGGATACTTACTGGACGACTCTCGTAGTAACATTAACAAACACACAAATGTACCATTTCTACACGTATTTCTTGACACAATCCGGATACTTACTGGACGACTCTCGTAGTAACATTGACAAACACACAAATGTACCACTTCTACACGTATTTCTTGACACAATCCAGATACTTACTGGACGACTCTCGTAGTAACATTGACAAACACACAAATGTACCACTTCTAGGCGTATTTCTTGACACAATCCGGATACTTACTGGACGACTCTCGTATTAACATTGACAAACACACAAATGTACCACTTCTACATGTATACTCATTAACCAGGTCACCCATGTCCGTACCGGAGAACATCTGGTGCTGAAAGAACTCCTGTCCCACGACGATCAGGCAGACAATGGATTCCGAAGAGAGGTACGTATCTGTGGGGTGGGGACGTTTTCGGTTTTCATCCAATTGCCATTTGGATATTTATAACATGATTCACGGGCCGTCATCATCATCATGTGACATGCCGATATGCGTAGGCGGTCATGTTTCGCCATCTTACACGATCACCAGAGTCGAATCAGCTCTGTATTTTTGTGTCAATCATGCCACGTTGCCAAGTCATCCCTGTGTTCTTTTCCCCCTCAATGTTACCAGTTGTCACCAAGTTCTCTAGTTTATTTATTCTCATAACGTGTCTAAACAATTGTGACTGTTTACGTCTAATTTCTCTAATCAGTTTACGGTTTTCAAACGCTTCTTGGATGACTTGCTCATTGGTTGTTCTGTCTGTCCATGGTATAATTTGTATTTTCCTCAGAAACCGCATTTCTACTGCCATTAGATGTTTTTCAACTTGTCTGCTTATTGTCCACGTCTCTCATATATACAAACGTGCAGGTTCTAGTGGGTTACATGCAATGATCAAATGATAAACTAGCAACCACAGGTGTACAAAATTTAAGATTGACGAATCAGCCATGAGGACATGTGGATTGGCGCGGCAGACAGCAGATCACATACTTCCAAACTACCTACAATTCGACATATCTAAGGAAAATCTTCTAGAGAAACAACATTGGAAGATAAACTCTATGGGCCACTGAATGAACTAAAAAAGACAGCGAAGTTAATTCAAGAGACAACATTACAGATATAGACAAATTTCAAGCGAACGAAAGAAGAAGAGGAAGAAGAAGAAAAAACTAACCTGCTTTAATTGGTCAAATATTTCATTAATTCACCCCTAATCTGATGTCTCGAACTGCTTCTCTCTCGGGTGAGGCGTGTGATATTATCTGGCACTGATGATGTTGCTCCTGGCAACTGTTTTCCAGGTTTGTGCCGGTCAAATCTGCAGCGGAGTCGACTCTTTGTGATGGACAATTTTGAAAAGAACTACTCCGAGCAGTAAGTTGTTCTAAACACAGGTGCATATTTCAATGCTACCTCATCATAGACACCAGCGTACTGGTAGGAATATCGACAAGGTTACATCCTAGAAACCATATTACTGGGCTGAATCCCGACCTTATTGCATTCTAGAAACCATATTGCTGGGCTAAATCCCTGATACGAATGCAATTCATAATCCCGCATACCGCCTTGCGTTGGTTTCCATGCAATGGTATGAGTGCCGATTGTTCAGAAAGCAAAGGCAATCTACTGAACATAAACTTGCCCAGATATCACAAACAGCCCAAAATGCTGGAGTTGTCTGCTACTTAGTTGTAAAGGATATGCAACTAACTTTTAATACATATAGGTATCTTTATATGCGATAGAAGAGGCGCTTGTTGTCCCAGTATATGATTTGCCTTCACACGACAAGAATTCATTAAATTAGTTACAATAGTCACTGCTGTGGTCTAACGCTGTTTTAAGCAAGCTGAAAAGTACAAATGAAGTATTCATTAAAACAGGTGTTTGGAGTACAAAGAATTACCCCAGCAGAGAACAGCCATTCGCTGCATATTGTTTCACGATAGTCTGGGAAGCACAGTTTTTGATGACATCATGTACTTCATTTTTCAAATTTGTTCTACATACAAAGTGTAGTGAGATTTTACAAACACCCGGTATAAACATGTATAATATTTCAGATAATCATCTTGAGAAGTCTATCGCACCCCTGCTTGCTCAAGTATCTCGGGGTGGTATACAGGGAGAAAACACTCAGTCTCATAACAGGTAATCATTAATTGTTTTGTAGTCGTTTGCTGTTTTTCAATGACCCGAAGCCCGGGAAGGTTAACCCAGTCAACGGAGGCTAGCATGGCCGAATGGATATGAGAGATAGCTCTTAAACTTCCAGTGTGCTGATGACGAGGTAGCGGATTCAACCCTCACACCGGTCAGTTGGGCTCAAATGTCGACTTCTCGTTCTTGGACTTGGGGACGTAAATTACATGTATCTCTGAAGTCGGAGTGAGTACGCCTGATGGCAAGGGACACTGGTAATAGAGAAAGCTAGCCCACACACACACAAATCAGTCAGTCTAGCATGGACTACGCTCGAGTCATAGTGAGAAAAAAAACGCATGTTAACAAACACCCGAAGAAGTAGGATGTGCCGGTCTAAAGGTGCAGATATCGCAGCTCTGCTGTAAACAGGCACAACGCATTTACGTCCAAAACAAACATTTCAGACTAACGCATGATGAACATAACACATAAGAAAAAGCAATGGCAAATTACACAAATAAAGTACTCCTATTTGCCGACGATTAAACACTAATAGCAAAATCAGAAGCATAATTACAAGTCCACATAAAGTCTAAACCAGTGGTTCTCAAACCTTTTTGCCCATTGCCCCCTTGGACCATAATTTTCACGATTACCCCCCCCCCCCTTCCTGATCAAAATTGGCCCGTTCCCCTTGCACGGCATTTATGAGAAATATCCCACACCCCCAAATCAGTTCCTATCTAAAATGCCTCACCCTCGAGTATAGTGAAAGAAGCAATGTAATAGCATATACAAAAAGTCTAGACATCCACATAAAGCAGTTTTGGGTCTACTTACTAGGACAACATTTAGCAAGATGAAGACATTCATAACTGTAAATATAAGAAAAACTTGTCAATCGGTTCTTGTATTAACACGATCTTGAAATGGTACTTCATTCCCCCTGGAAACCTGAATTCCCCCCGGGGGGGAAATTCCCACCGTAGACCATGGTCTAAACGAAGTGTGAAAATTATCATCAGTAAAATAGAGGTAATCAATATAACCAAAGAAAAAATAAAACAAAGTTTCACCTAAAAGATCACCCTTCCCCCTTTTCCCTGAAACAGGTAAAAGCTTCAAGTACTTAGGGAGTATAATATCCTAAAATTGTAAATAAAGACGAGATCGAAAATAGATGCAATAAGGCAAACCAACTCATCGGACAAATGGCACCGATACTAAAGAACAAACATGTATCAATAGATACTAAGAAAGCATTCTACAACACAATCTTCCTACCAACTCTATGCTATCAATGCCAAACCTGGACAATGACAGAAAAAAAAAGAGAAAAGAAAAATCACAGCAGAAATGGGATTCCTGAGAAGAATACTCAATGTATCAAGAAGAGAGAAAGTCTTAAATAATAATTTTTAAAAAAATCAGGACTAAAGTTGACCTTATAGCAACGCTAGATTTCATCAGAAAACAGCAAGTTGAATGGTTTGGCCATATAACTAGACTACCAACTAACAGTATGCCACAGCAAGAAATAATGTACAGACTAAATGGAACCAGAAGAAGAGGCCAACCACCTAAACGATGGGCAGAAGGAATAGCAGAGTCCATGGGAATCATTATATATGAAGCCCATAAACGGGTCCTCTCCCGATATTTATGCTTCACCTCGACACCGCAAAGTACAAGAGGAACAATATGAGATGAGACTTTTAAAAAAAATTGTTACCGTGTACCTGTCTCATTCAGTTAGATTACATTTAAGCCAGTTCACTGACATATTATCTGTTATCTTGTTCATCTACATTCTGTTGTCTTGTTCCTTTTTCTATTGTATTGTTCGTCTATTATCTATCATCTGTTATCTTGTTCCATTCACACAGAGTATATGGAAGGCGGCTCACTATCAAACATGCTGCTAGACCTCACTGTGCCCTTGTCCTGGACACGGCGGTTATCGTTTGCTAGGGATATCGCAGCCGGGATGGTAAGAGCTGCATGCGCGCGCGTGCTCGTGTGTGTAACATGTGTGTATCTATGTTTACAGGTATATGTGTATGTGCATGTTGACAGGCTGACAGGTAAGGCTACTGTGGAGGGTGGACGAGCCATGGACCAGGTTGATAATGATATACTGAATGCTGTACGAGAAGTAAGTCATTGGCGATGTGATGATTGTGAGTCTACAATCATGGCCAGACTGCCCGAACAGCAAGTTAAAAGAGGTGTGGCCAAACAAGATCAATGTGCAGGAAGCCGCAGAAGATTGATAAACCAACACAGAACTGGTGTCGTGAGCCGCTACACGCTGCGTCACGGGGTATGTGAGCCGGCCGCCCAGAAAGCAATGGCAAACTACTGAGCGTAATCTTGCCAAGAAATCAACATACAGCTGAAAGATGCCGATGTTGACAGCGATGTCCTGTAAAGGATATGCAAACAGATCTCGGAGCCCAGGACATATTTTGTAAAAATCGCGACTTGGATACAACGAAACATTCCAGGCATTACATTCTGCAATATATTGTTTGTGGCTTCATTATTCAAATGTTCATATATTGTTTACATTTCATGTAATTATTTGCAAAGTATGTTGTTTTAAACAACTATGGATTGTAGGCATGATTATAAAGAGAATGTTTAAGTCAGGTTTTTTTTCAGGTATGACTGAGCTACCGTATGACAGTAGATGGTACTATTGTTTTCTGTTAGAGCTGAATGTTGGTAGGTGCTCACCAAACCAGATAACCCATACCCTACATTGTGCCAACGGCTTGGGGTGGAGGAGCGCAATTGGGAGGGTACAAGCCTTATCTTGGTGCGAGAAAATGCAACCTGAAGACTAAATGTTACGGCAGGGCAGACCAGGCCCTACGCCTTGGTCGGCAAGTGGTCTAGGATCGAAGCTCCGACAGACGGACAGTTAGAGCCTTGCTTTGCTGATCCAGCAGCTTCTGCGGCTTGCCTTGTTCAGATGTATTGGTTTAGAAAGAAAAGGCAAACTAATGTGCAAAGAAATCACAAACAGCCAAAAACTGCTGGGGTTGACTGCTTACTAACTTTCAATGAGGTTTCGAACTCATGGCCACCAGGGTTATAGACAAAGGTGCTAGATGTATTGGTGATTTTACCTTTTCTCTGGAGTAAACTAGGCAGGTCGAGAGAAGGATCATGCTGCATGGGCAACACATGGTCTCTACAATTCATCCCAGGTACAACTCCATTTTACACACTATCGTCTGTCAAGAAGACAAGGTGCAAGTCATTTAAAAGTTGTAATCAGGACAAATGAGACTCAAGAATTGGTAACTGCTATCTGCCCTTAATGATGGTGTCAAATTAGGACATTTTGAATTATATCTTTGATGAGTTCATGATATACCTTTGTTTTGTCATTTTTATCAGAGCTACCTGCATTCTCTGGGTATTATCCACCGAGATTTGACTTCGCACAACTGCCTTGTCAGACAGGTGAGTTGTGACACATGTGGCTAAACATTAGAGTGTAAATAAATAGAATTAAAGATTACAGGTTACATAAATAGAATTCATTCATTCATTCATTCATTCATTCATTCATTCATTCATTCATTCATTCATTCATTCATTAGTATGTCCCTTGCAGAACTTCGCTCCACGAAACAACCATCCGGAAAACTTCTCGGTCATAAGCAAATTGTCCCGCGTCCTCTTTATTAGCCAAGCGTCTTCAATATTCAGTTATTGTCGTATGTATGCATTTGTTCTTTTCTGTATTCAAGATATTCTTAGAACACGTCAATAACATTTATATTCAAAGGCATTTGTGCTCTGTTCAGCTTGTTTAGTGAGTGTCCAGGTCTCAATGGCGTATGTTACAATAGGAAAGATTCATGCTCTTAAAAATCTAATGTTTGTAGTTCTGTATGTTCCTCTCCACAATTTATTCAGTCGCTTTAGTTTCCGAAGAGCAATATATATTCGTCTTTTAATTTCCTTCATTGTATCACCATTCTTGATAATTAATTACCCAAGATGTTCGAAATTTTCCACCACCTTTAATATTTCCTCATTAACATATATTTCTTTCCCCATATTAGTTTTATCTGAATGCATTATCTTTGATATATAAGTTGTGATTATCACTATTCTTTTGTGTCGAGGTAATACATTTTTCGATACCATTCTGTGATGTGGTTAGTAATACTATATCATCAGCATATCATATCACTGGTATTTCATGACCATCAACATTTCGGGCATCATATTTCTCCTTGGTTATATCATCTCTGACATTTCTCATTATATTTTAGGCGTACACGTTACACATATTATAGGCGGACAGTATACTGTTTATTATCTCTCCCTTTTTCGCAGGAGTTACAAGTACCTAACTATTTTTATGTCCTGGTTTTCCCAGGATCACACAGTTGTAGTGGCTGACTTAGGTTTGGCTGAAGTCATCTCTCTCCACAAAGTGCCGGGGTGTCACTGCCAGCTGGCGAAACCAAACGAAGAAGAAGCAACAGGTGGCGACGCTCCCAAAGCCAGGGGGAGTAAGAGAAAACGGGTATCTCATCAACAGCGCGGGGCAGTTGTTGGACACCCATACTGGATGGCACCTGAGAAGATGCTTACAGGAATCTACGATGGGAAGGCTGATGTTTTTTCTTACGGGATCATTCTCTGTGAGGTGGGTAGAATGTATGATGTTTTCTTACGGGATCATTCTCTGTTAGGTTGGTAGAATGTGTGATGTGTTTTCTTACGGGATCATTCTCTGTGAGGTGGGTAGAATGTATGATGTGTTTTCTTACGGGATCATTCTCTGTGAGGTGGGTAGAATGTATGATGTTTTCTTACGGGATCATTCTCTGTGAGGTGGGTAGAATGTATGATGTTTTCTTACGGGATCATTCTCTGTGAGGTGGGTAGAATGTATGATGTTTTCTTACGGGATCATTCTATGTGAGGTGGGTAGAATGTATGATGTGTTTTCTTACGGGATCATTCTCTGTGAGGTGGGTAGAATATATGATGTGTTTTCTTACGGGATCATTCTCTGTGAGGTGGGTAGAATGTATGATGTTTTCTTACGGGATCATTCTCTGTGAGGTGGGTAGAATGTATGATGTTTTCTTACGGGATCATTCTCTGTGAGGTGGGTAGAATGTATGATGTTTTCTTACGGGATCATTCTCTGTGAGGTGGGTAGAATGTATGATGTTTTCTTACGGGATCATTCTCTGTGAGGTGGGTAGAATGTATGATGTGTTTTCTTACGGGATCATTCTCTGTGAGGTGGGTAGAATGTATGATGTGTTTTCTTACGGGATCATTCTCTGTGAGGTGGGTAGAATGTATGATGTTTTCTTACGGGATCATTCTCTGTGAGGTGGGCAGAATGTATGATGTTTTCTTACGGGATCATTCTCTGCGAGGTGGGCAGAATGTATGATGTTTTCTTACGGGATCATTCTCTGTGAGGTGGGTAGAATGTATGATGTTTTCTTACGGGATCATTCTCTGTGAGGTGGGTAGAATGTATGATGTGTTTTTCTTACGGGATCATTCTCTGTGAGGTGGGTAGAATGTATGATGTTTTCTTACGGGATCATTCTCTGTGAGGTGGGTAGAATGTATGATGTTTTCTTACGGGATCATTCTCTGTGAGGTGGGTAGAATGTATGATGTGTTTTCTTACGGGATCATTCTCTGTGAGGTGGGTAGAATGTATGATGTGTTTTCTTACGGGATCATTCTCTGTGAGGTGGGTAGAATGTATGATATTTTCTTACGGGATCATTCTCTGTGAGGTGGGCAGAATGTATGATGTTTTCTTACGGGATCATTCTCTGCGAGGTGGGCAGAATGTATGATGTTTTCTTACGGGATCATTCTCTGTGAGGTGGGTAGAATGTATGATGTTTTCTTACGGGATCATTCTCTGTGAGGTGGGTAGAATGTATGATGTGTTTTCTTACGGGATCATTCTCTGTGAGGTGGTAGAATGTATGATGTTTTCTTACGGGATCATTCTCTGTGAGGTGGGTAGAATGTATGATGTTTTCTTACGGATCATTCTCTGTGAGGTGGGTAGAAATGTATGATGTGTTTTCTTACGGGATCATTCTCTGTGAGGTGGGTAGAATGTATGATGTTTTCTTACGGGATCATTCTCTGTGAGGTGGGTAGAATGTATGATGTTTTCTTACCGGATCATTCTCTGTGAGGTGGGCAGAATGTATGATGTGTTTTCTTACGGGATCATTCTCTGTGAGGTGGGTAGAATGTATGATGTTTTCTTACGGGATCATTCTCTGTGAGGTGGGTAGAATGTATGATGTGTTTTCTTACGGGATCATTCTCTGTGAGGTGGGTAGAATGTATGATGTTTTCTTACGGGATCATTCTCTGTGAGGTGGGTAGAATGTATGATGTGTTTTCTTACGGGATCATTCTCTGTGAGGTGGGTAGAATGTATGATGTGTTTTCTTACGGGATCATTCTCTGTGAGGTGGGTAGAATGTATGATGTTTTCTTACGGGATCATTCTCTGTGAGGTGGGTAGAATGTATGATGTTTTCTTACGGGATCATTCTCTGTGAGGTGGGTAGAATGTATGATGTGTTTTCTTACGGGATCATTCTCTGTGAGGTGGGTAGAATGTATGATGTTTTCTTACGGGATCATTCTCTGTGAGGTGGGTAGAATGTATGATGTGTTTTCTTACGGGATCATTCTCTGTGAGGTGGGTAGAATGTATGATGTTTTCTTACGGGATCATTCTCTGTGAGGTGGGTAGAATGTATGATGTGTTTTCTTACGGGATCATTCTCTGTGAGGTGGGTAGAATGTATGATGTGTTTTCTTACGGGATCATTCTCTGTGAGGTGGGTAGAATGTATGATGTTTTCTTACGGGATCATTCTCTGTGAGGTGGGTAGAATGTATGATGTTTTCTTACGGGATCATTCTCTGTGAGGTGGGTAGAATGTATGATGTTTTCTTACGGGATCATTCTCTGTGAGGTGGTAGAATGTATGATGTTTTCTTACGGGATCATTCTCTGTGAGGTGGGTAGAATGTATGATGTTTTCTTACGGGATCATTCTCTGTGAGGTGGGTAGAATGTATGATGTTTTCTTACGGGATCATTCTCTGTGAGGTGGGTAGAATGTATGATTGTTTTCTTACGGGATCATTCTCTGTGAGGTGGGTAGAATGTATGATGTGTTTTCTTACGGGATCATTCTCTGTGAGGTGGGAGTATGATGTTTTCTTACGGGATCATTCTTGTGGTGGGAGTTTTGTTTTCTTACGGATCATTCTCTGTGAGGTGGGTAATTTTACGGGATCATTCTCTGTGAGGTGGGTAGAATGTATGATGTGTTTTCTTACGGGATCATTCTCTGTGAGGGTGGGTAGAATGTATGATGTTTTCTTACGGGATCATTCTCTGTGAGGTGGGTAGAATGTATGATGTGTTTTCTTACGGATCATTCTCTGTGAGGTGGGTAGAATGTATGATGTTTTCTTACGGGATCATTCTCTGTGAGGTGGGTAGATTGTATGATGTGTTTTCTTACGGGATCATTCTCTGTGAGGTGGGTAGAATGTATGATGTTTTCTTACGGGATCATTCTCTGTGAGGTGGGTAGAATGTATGATGTGTTTTCTTACGGGATCATTCTCTGTGAGGTGGGTAGAATGTATGATGTGTTTTCTTACGGATCATTCTCTGTGAGGTGGGTAGAATGTATGATGTTTTCTTACGGGATCATTCTCTGTGAGGTGGGTAGAATGTATGATGTGTTTTCTTACGGGATCATTCTCTGTGAGGTGGGTAGAATGTATGATGTTTTCTTACGGGATCATTCTCTGTGAGGTGGGTAGAATGTATGATGTTTTCTTACGGGATCATTCTCTGTGAGGTGGGTAGAATGTATGATGTGTTTTTCTTACGGGATCATTCTCTGTGAGGTGGGTAGAATGTATGATGTTTTCTTACGGGATCATTCTCTGTGAGGTGGGTAGAATGTATGATGTTTTCTTACGGGATCATTCTCTGTGAGGTGGGTAGAATGTATGATGTGTTTTGTATTTGTTCGCTCGCTTTGCATTCAAGCTTAGTCCATAAGCGTGCTACTACTTCACGGCACTGATCTGATTTTTGTGTGTTGGTTAGCTTTCCCTATTACTAATGTCCCTCGCCATCTGGTGAACTCACTGTGACTTCTGAGATACTTGCAATTGACGTCTCAAAGTAAAGGACGAGAAGTAAACATGGTAGTCAAACTGAACGGTGTAGGGGTTGAAAACCCACCTCGGCTGCAGCGACGAGCGCCTGAAACCTCAAGGGGAAAAATTGCACTCGTAAACCGAGTCTCGGAGTTCGGACACGAATATGCGACCTTTGAAGCACGAGACAGACGCCTTGCCCTCTGCGCAACAGAGATCCCCCTCATAAGTTTAATTAGCCAGCCAACCAATTAACCAATCTCTCCAATGTATCTCATACATCTGATGATGTATCGGATAAAAAGCAGTTGCTAAACAACACAGTTTGTCTCACCCCGCGCCCCTACATCTAACCGTAAAACCACATAGCATTGAAAGATTATTGCTGCGTTTTAAAAACACTTATACCTATTTCTTGTATTCAAATATTATTGCTCCGTTTCTAAAGCACTGATATCTAATCATGTCTTGTATTCAAATACCATTGCTTCATTTCCCATAGTACTGATGTCTAATCATTTCTTGTACTCAAAGACAATTGCTTCATTTCCCATAGTACTGATGTCTAATCATTTCTTGTATACAAAGACTATTGCTTCATTTCCCATAGTACTGATGTCTAATCATTTCTTGTATTCAAAGATCATTGCTTCATTTCCCATAGTACTGATGTCTACTCATTTCTTGTATTCAAAGATCATTGCTTCATTTCCCATAGTACTGATGTCTAATCATTTCTTGTGTTCAAAGATCATTGCTTCATTTCCCATATTACTGATGTCTACTCATTTCTTGCATTCAAAGATCATTGCTTCATTTTCCCTTGGTACTGATGTCTAATCATTTCTTGTATTCAAAGGTCATTGCTTAATTTCCCATAGTACTGATGTCTAATCATTTCTTGTATTCAAAGATCATTGCCTTATTTCCCATATTACTGATGTTTAATCATTTCTTGTATTCAAAGATCATTGCTTCGTTTCCCATATTACTGATGTCTAATCATTTCTTGTATTCAAAGACAATTGTTTCATTTCCCATAGTACTGATGTCTAATCATTTCTTGTACTATTCAATACTATTCATTCAATACTATCGTGAGACATTTTGTATGTGTCTAGATGTGAGGAAGTGTGACTGTATGTGGAGGATGTGTGTGAGTGTGGGGATAAGTGTGGGTGGGGGTGCGTGGGTGGGGGTATGCGTTTGGATGGGTTGGGGTATGTGGGTAGTGGTATTTGTGGGTGTTGGTGGGATGTGTGGATGGATGTGTGGGGGTGAAAGTAGGGGTGTTGGAATGGGTGTGGGGGATGTGTGTATGGGTGGAGGATATGTGTATGGGACGGATGCGGGGGATGTGTGTTTATGTGGGTGGAGATGTGTGGATGGTTTGAGGAAGTATGTGTGGGAGGCGGGGTTGTGTGGATAGGGGATTGTGTTGGGTGGATTGGGGATGCAAGGGCGGGTGGGGAGATGTGTATGGTGTGTGGGTTTGAGATATGTGTGCGGTGTGTTGGTGGGGGATGTGTGAATGATGTGTGGGTGGAGGGTATGTTTGTGGTGGTATGGGTGGAGGATAGTGTGTGGTGTGGGGGATGTGTGTGATGGGTGCGGGGAATGTGCGTATGGGTGGGGTATATGTGTGGGTGAGTAGGGGATTGTGGTTGTTGGTTGAAGTATGCGGGTGTGTGTGGGTGGGAGATGTGTGTGTGGATGGGGAATGTGTGGGTGGGGGGGGGTGTGAGTGGCTTAGGGATGTGTAGGTGGGTAAGGGAGTTGTATGTGTCGGGGTGGGATGTGTGAGTGGGTGGAGGATGTGTGTGGGTAGGGGTATTGTGATCGAGAGATGTTTGGTTGGGGGTGGGTGGGTGGGGGGGTGTGAGTGCGTAGTGGAGGATGTATGCGTGAGTGAGTGTGTTTGGTGGACGGGTAGGGAATGCGTGTGTGGGTGGGGAGAGGTATGTGGTGTGTTGGTTGGGGATATTGTGTGAGTGAGGTATGTGTGTGTGGGTGGGGGATTTTTGTGGTGTGTGAGTGGGGGTATGTGGGGTGGATGGGTAAGGGTATCTGTGTGGGTGGGAATATTGTGTGGTATCTGGGTGGGGGATATGTGTGTGGTGTGTAAGTGGGGATGTGTTGGTGAGGGATATATGTGTGTGTGGTGCGTGGGTTGGGAATAGTGCGTGGTAGGGGGTGTATGTGATGTGCGGGTGGGGGATTGCGTGGTGGGGGTTTAGGTTAAGGCATGTGTGGGTGGGTGGAAGTTGTATATGTGGGTGGTGGGGTGTGTGTGTGTGGATTGGGGATGTATGGGTGGTTAGGGAGGTGGGGATGTGTGTGTATGGTTTGGGGATGTGTGAGTGAATGTGCGATGTGTGGGTTGGTGGGGGATTGTGTGCATGGGTGGGGAATATGTTGTCGATGGAGATGTGGCTAAGGGATGGGTGGTTTGAGGTGTGGGTGGGGAGAGGATGTGTGGGTTAAGATGTGGATGGGCGTGGGATGTGTGGGTTGGTGGGGGAATGTTTGTGGGTGGTGAGTGTGTTTTGGTTGGGGGATCAGGTGAGGGCAGTGTGGGGGGGGGGATGGGTCGGTTGGTGGGGTATGTATGTGTCCTTGGTGTGCGTGTGTGTGGGTAGGTGGGGGTGTTTATGTGTCCCTTGGTGCGCGTGTGTGTGGGTAAGTGGGGTTGTGTGGGTGGGGTGATGTATGGATAGGTGGGAGATGGGCTTCATAACATGGTAATTAGCCTTGTTTATGTTTACAACATTCATTTCACAATGTTTATTTTTCTTCCTATGTAAATGTATAATGCTCTTGATGAACGAAAGACGAGTGATTGAAAGAATGTAAGACGGGCCTGCGCGCCCAATTTGTGACCCTAATAAAGTTGATTTGATTTGATTTGATTTGATTTTGTATTCAAAGACCATTGCCAGAGTGACCGCAGATCCTGACTACCTGCCACGCTCAAAGGACTTCAGCCTCAATGTTGAGGTTTTTCACAAACGATACTGTGAACAAGCCCCAGAACCCTACGTCATGCTGGCAGTGCTGTGTTCTCAGCTGGATCCAGAACATAGGTTGGTGCCTTTCAGTTTTAAATAATATATAATGCCTTTGGGATCAGAATGTCTGAACTGCTTATGTGATGTAGAAATGTGGACATTGAACTTAGGAATTGTTAGTTAGTTATCTAGCTAGCTAGTTATCTATCTATCTAGCTAGCTAGTTAGATAGTCAGTCAGTCAGTTAGTTAGTTGGTTGGTTGGTTAAATAGTTGGTTGGTTAGTTAGTTAGTTAGTTAGTTAGTTAGTTAGTTGGTTAGTTAGTTAGTTAGTTAGTTAGTTAGTTAGTTCTTCTTCTTCTTCTTCTTCTTCTTCTTCTTCTTCTTCTTCTTCTTCTTCTTCTTCTTCTTCTTCTTCTTCTTCTTCTTCTTCTTCTTCTTCTTCTTCTTCTTCTTCTTCTTCTTCTTCTTCAGCGTTCCGAGCCATTGAAGTTCTTTGCCGCAGATACAATCCGTCTCCATTCGTCTCTCTGGTGGACCCTCTCTTGCCAGTCGTTGATTCCAAGTGCTTGTAAGTCTGTATATGTATTATCTCTCCACCGTCTTCTTGGTCTACCTCGGGGTCTACGGTCATTTATTTCCTGAGTGTAAGCGAGTTTTGTTTCCCTGTTATCTTCCATTCTTTCTGTTTGCCCCATCCATTGAAGTCTATTAGCCTTCATGATACCAGTGATTAGCGGGGGCTTAAACAGATCATAAATGTCTTTGTTACTTCTTCTTTTCCACTATCCACTTTGTGTATCCCTAATGGGTCCAAAGATGCGTCTTAAAATTTTGTTCTCAAAGGTTTGTAACAAGGCTTCGTCTCCTTTCGTTGTACTCCAGGTTTCAGAGCCATACAGCACAACTGGTCTGATCAGTGTTTTGTATATTGTGATTTTGGTGTTACGAGATAGCGCCTTTGATTTTAGTAGATGTTGTAGTGCATAGTATATCTTATTTCCAGAGTTGATTCTAGTTAGTTAGTTAGTTAGTTAATTAGTTAGTTAGTTAGTTAGTTAGTTAGTTAATTGGGTAGTTAGTTAGTTAGTTAGTTAGTTAGTTAGTTAGTTAGTTAGTTAGTTAGTTATTGATTGATTGATTAATTTAGGAATCGACATCGCAGAATTCGGGGCATTCCCATAAGCGCTCCGTCCCCATCCTCAGAAGCCAGCGAAGAGTTCCAACACCAATAGTACTAGTAGCAATCTGATTATATGTCCGTCTCGCCTTTCCTCTGAGCGTTGAGCGTCGGCCAGATCCCCTCGTCACTCCTCGCTATCTCATTCTTGCCAGACCATGGTAATCCATTTGCTCCTCCGAGGTGTGCACGTGCTCCCACAAGGCCGCAACAACGCCTGCCTTATCATGTATCAATACTCCACCAAGTTCTGCAGAGCCAGCCAATCTGTCCGCCTGTTCATTTCCCAGCCCACCGGCATGCCTCGGAGAAAAGATCCACGTGATGCTTGTCACCCGTGACCTGCGAAGCGAAGCAAGCCACTCCGCACGAAGCCTGCACGTCCTCACCCTCGTCAGCATGCTTTATGAGTCAGTTACAACCACGATATGTGTGTGTGTGTGTGTGTGTGTGTGTGTGTCGTATTCTCCATCCAGCGGAGAGCCACAGTGACTGCCTCCACCTCCATTCTTAAGCTGGATGTTGTGGTATCATATGCCAGGCTCTCCTGCACCAAACATCGACCATTAGCTTTGGCTATGAACCCGCAGCCACTTCTCTCACCTCTTGACACCGAACCATCTGTGTAGATAATCACATCACCCGAGTGAGCAGTTAGTTAGTTAGTTAGTTAGTTAGTTAGTTAGTTAGATATCTAGCTAGCAAGTTAGCTATCCAGTCAGTCAGTCAGTCAGTCAGTCAATCAGTCAGTCAGTTGGTTGGTTGGTTGGTTGGTTAAGTAGTTGGTTAGTTAGTTTGGTAATTAGTTAGTTAGTTACTTACTTAGTTAGATAGTTCTTTAGTTACTTAGTTAGAAAGACAGACATATAGCTAGCTAGTTAGTTAGACAGTGAGTCAGTCAATTAGTTAGTTCGTTGATTGGTTGGTTGGTTAGTTAGGTAGTTAGTTATCTATCTAGCTAGCTAGCTAGCATTATTGGAATGTTAGAACTATGTACCAGACAGGGAAAACTATTCAGGTGTGTAGTGTTATGAATGAATACAACCTAGATGTTCTCGGGGATTACGAGTGCAGATGGACTGACTCAGGCAAAACGTTTCTTAACTACGAACAAAGACACATAATATATTCAGGAAGAAAAGACAACCATCATTCGAACGGAGTCGCTATCATCATGTCAAAAAATGCAGAAAGATCACTAATCCGATGGGAACCAGTAAACGATAGAATCATAACAGCGCGTTACCAAACGAAATATTTCAAGCTAACACTGGTACAGTGCTACGCACCTACCAACGATGATACCGACGTCAACAAAGATAATTTCTACAACCAACTAATTGGTACCATCAACTTATCACCGAAACACGACATTGTTGTTGTAATGGGTGATTTCAACGCCAAGATAGGATCTGACAATACCAGTGTCGAGAAATATATGGGAATTCACGGTCTAGGGGACATGAACCAAAACAGAGAGAGACTACTAGAATTCTGTGAAATAGCAAATCTGATAATAGCAAACTCTCTATTTTCGCATAAAGATATACATAAAATCACTTGGAATTCGCCTGATAGCATCACAAAAAATCAGATAGACCATTTTTGCATTAGTGCCAAATTCCGTTCATCAGTACAAGACGCCAGAAGTTACAGAGGAGCAGATGTTGGGAACGATCATAATCTCTGCATAGCCAAGCTAAAACTAAAGCCTAAGACTCTATACCAAACACCAAGAATCAAGAAAATAAACTCACAGTCCCTACTGACTAAAGAACACCAACTCGCATTCAACTCAGAGGTACAAAACATCTACTCTACACTAACAAAGAAAGTGTAACGAGCAATGCGAATAGTGAAAATAACATTGAAGAAAATTGGAATTTCCTGAGACCTTGCTAAATGCGGCAACAAACACAGTCGGCTACGTACAAAGACAGAAGAAGAAGTGGCTAAGCGATAACATCTGGACGAAGATTCAAGAAAGAAAGCAAGCAAAACTAACACTTCTTTCTATAAAAGTCACAGCTTCATATGAAACCCATAAGCAAAATTACTCCATATTGGATGAAGAGGTGAAATCAAGCGCACGAAAAGATAAACAGACCTTTATACACAGCTTGGCCGCCGACGCCGAATTGGCTGCCAAAACTGGAAACAACAAAACCGTATTCCACATCATGAAACAACTATGCATTCACTCACCTACACCAAACAAACCCATCAAAGACAAACAAGGTAAACTACTGTTATCTGATGACCACCAAAAGCAACGATAGGCAGAGCATTTCAAAGAAATATTAAATAGACCGCAGCCTGACAGTGTTCCAAACCTGGATGGAGAAACCACCATGCCACCACTAGATGCCTCCTGTGAGTCATTCATCATGGAAGAGATTAAAGCAGCCATCAAAAATTTAAGAACAATAAAGCTGTTGGTGAAGACGACATCTCAGGTGAAATGCTCAAAGCAGCAGATAAGAAAGAATACCTTACAACGTTTGTTACATCTGATCAATGAAATCTGGCAAAACGAATCCCCACCACAACAGTGGCAGGATGGTGTAATTTTTAAACTGCCATAAAAAGGTGATATGTCTGATTGTAATAACTGGCGTGGTATCATTGGGGGATACTGACGCAGTTTCAAATTTTCCTAGTCGAGGGTTCCAAATAAGGCCTCGTGCAATGTGGAAACAGACTGCTTTGCGTTAATTTGAATGGTGTAAGGCGTAGCCGCTCAGAAGTCAGTGGCAAACTACCTAACGTGAAATTGCATAATACATCACAAACAGTCAATAAATGTTGGGGTTGACTGTAACATCCTAAAAAGGGCATGCAAAGATTTTTTTTTAAAAATTTGTAAGTATGTGGTAATTTGTACATATTTCTAAATTCCTCTTCAACTAGGCCAAGTTTTGAGATGGTCCAGGTGATGTGTGAGTCGCTAATACTTCACACTGAACATGGTGCAGCAGTCCCGCGCGATCTTCAAGGCAGCACCATTGACTTCTATCACAGCCTCAAAGAAAAACTGTACGGAAAAGACTACAAAGACATTGACAGCTGCCTTCAGGTCCACACCGGCGAAACCCACGAACATCGCCATGATGTTTTCACACGTCAAGGCCATATCAAGCAATCGGCGAATCAAAAGGGCAGTATTCATTCACGTGACGTGGACCAGTTACTGTCTGACATTTCTAGCTTCTCGCAAACGGAGTTTGAACACAGTTGCTCCGCTACAGACATTACTAGCAGTGCTGACAAAAATACGCGAATAAAACCGACAACAAAACATTGTACCAGACAACCAGAATGTGACAATGAAATTATCTTTGAAACTAATGAACGCAGTCAATTATTCAGATGCAGTGACACAGAAATTGTAAAAAAGATTATTCTGAATGGAAATGTATCTATCAGTAGTTCTTTACCAACAAACAGCAGCCATTTTACAAGCCAAAATGGCATTAATTTTTATGGCAGCGTAATATTACACAATGAAAACATAAATCTCATAACCCAATCTGGAAAAAAAGACAACTTTCTTGGTAGTATCACCATTTCTCAGAAGGACGACGATGCTTACTTCTCCAGCTCTTCTAGATCATCATCGTGTTTGTCGTTAAGTCTCTCTTCAGAGGATTCCAGTACATGCGAGAGCTCCCCACATCGCTCACATTTTGTTCACAAAATCCCGTGTTCATCAACAGGGTGATTATTATCTATTAGACAGTTCTGACAACATCTTTAGACTCACAACAAGGCGTGCGAACACCAGCTCATGGCGATTACTGCTTTATGGATAGACCATAACAAATCAATCAGAAAACCACCAACACCAGCTCAAGACGATGACTACTTTATGAACAGACCAGAGCACATTAATCAGCAAGCCATTAACAACAGCTCAAGACGATTACCACTTTATGGACAGACCATAGCATATATATTAGAAAGCCACCAACACAAGCTCAAGAAAATTACCAATTTATGTACAGACCAGAACAAATCAATCAGAAAGATACCAACACCAGCTCATGGCGATTACCATTTTATGGACAGACCATAACAAATCTGTCAGAAAGTCACAAACCTCAGTTCAAAACGATTACCACTTTATGGACAGACCAGAATAAGTCATTATTCTGTGCCTCAGAACAGGACACAACAGATTACGTAACCACGAGTATACAAAATTCAAGACTGGTGAATCAACCATGAGTACATGTGGATTGGCGCCGCAGACAGCAGATCACATACTCTCAGACTACCCAAAATACGACATTTCTAGGCAAACCTTCTGGCCTGGAGACACAACAGTGGAAAATAAACTCTATGGACCACTGAGGGAACTGAAAAAAGACAGTGAAATTCATACAAGAGACAACATTGCAGATTTAGACACATTTTAAGCGAATGAAAGAAGAAGAAGGAGAGTGCCCAATGAGCTCAACAGTCAGAGGCCAGCGAGCCGTGCAACACCGGTGCTGAAACTTCCCATCTGCGGAGAGGTACATTAGGCTATGTCATTATTCAGTATAGTAACTGAGATTGTATAGGCCTAGTTTCTCGAAGTTTCCTTCAGAGTTGTGCACAGTGTATTTTTAATGACTGTGGAGTTTTTGAATATATTGCCGTTCCAAGTTTTGTATTTACTTATTATGTTGCATGAACATTACAGAGGGTTAATACAAAACGTGGACCGGCAATATTTTCAAACACCGCACAGTCATTAAATAAAAAACCTATAGATGCTTCACTGTCAGAAGACTTCAACTCAGTGCTAAAAAGAATAGCTGTTAACTAATACAGTGCCGAAGGATAATATATCATCAAATGTGACTTCCTATTTAGATATAAGGACGTTATATCGCTATACTTGGGTCATTGTGTTATTTGTTTTGTTTGGTGGTAACTTACTCAATTTTAATGCGCAGTGAATGAACATTTACATGATGCGTGTTCATTTGATTGTGTACCACGTTTGGTCCAAACCTACCTTTTTTTTGTTTAGCACTGAATCAGGTAATAAGCAATATGGGAAGTGGGTGGCCAAGTGGTTAAATTGTCCGCCTCACAATTCTTGGGAAGTGCGTGCTCCTGTGACGTACTCATATTGTCATCCATGGATCTTGCTCATCAATATTTTTAGTAACAGATTTGTTTTATCGTATTGCGACCAAACCAAGATGCATTTTTTGTACGATGCTGAAAAGTTGTCTGTTTTCTCCAATGTCTTATAGAATGTATTGATTTGATCTTTTTTTTCTGCCAAGTTTAGTCTTTCATCAATCAGGTGCTGTCTCCACAGTGAAGGTTAGCTGCAATGGATCTCCAACACCGTCTGTCTCTCGCCCTGACTGACTTTATATTCTGTCAGATTGATGTTCGTTCATCTCTTGATGTTACCTTCCCACTTGTATCGTTGTCTACCTCTTGCTCGCTTGTCTTCAACCTTGTATGGTTTTTATGAGAGTGTTATTTCTTTTAATGTGGCTGAAATATTTCACTTGCCTCTTTTTTATTTCTTTTGTCAACTCCCTATTCATTCCCAATTTTTCTAGAATCTCTGTATTTGATTGTTTTTGTTTCAATAAAATACTACATATTCTTCTGTAAATTCACATCCCCAGGTCCTCTATTCGACTTTCTACTTGCTTGTTCAATGACCAGGCTTCCGCGCCATACAGCAGTGTTGAATATATGTTGCATTTGACAATTATCATTTTAATGCGGTGTTAATCTATCTAAATGTTAATGCTGATTTCATGCTGTTGAAATCATTTTTCTTTGTTAGGCCATTCCTATTCTATTTTTTGATTTCTATTTCACTCCTGCCATTAACTGTCGTTACATGTCCAAGATAGTAGAAACATGTCTTGGACATGTAACAGCAAATGATGGCTAGTGTATTTACATCCTGTAGTAACACTTCGTCTTAGAAGCTTCCAAAAGTCCCGTCCATTTCTTTGGTGTACACTCCACGTTTCACAGCCGTATAGTACTATAGGCCAGATAATTGAATAATTATTATTTAATGAATATTTATTTATAAAAGAATCCTGAAGAAGAAAAGATATATAATAATAAAAGAAAAGATATATAATAATAATAATATAAAAGAACCCCAAAGAAATCAGGAGCCATGGAATGCGATCAATATCGAACAATTAGTATAATGAACCACATCACAAAGATTCTGCTGAGAATTATCATGCAAAGAGTTTGGAAAAAAATACAACCCGAAATAGGAGAAGAACAATGTGGGTTTGTAGAAGTCAAGGGCACAGTAAATTCTGTGTACATACTGAGAACAGTAATTGAGCGTTCTATAGGAGTAAACAAAGATCTACACCTTTGCTTTATTGACTACTCAAAGGCTTTCGATAAAGTGAGACATGTCGACATAATAAGGATGCTTGAAGATCAATACATTGATGGAAAAGACCTTAGACTTGTAAAAAACATATATTGGAAACAGCAGTCTGCCATCAGAATTGATAACGATGTAGGTCAATATCAGCCTATTAAAAGAGGGGTGAGACAGGGATGTGTAATGTCTCCAGGTCTTTTTTCCCTGTACAATGAAAATATATTTAGAAATATAGAAGATATGGAAGGAATCAACATTGAGGGACGATACATCACTAACATTAGATATGCAGATGATACAGTCTTGATTGCAGACAATGAACAGAACCTGCAAAATTTAGTAGATGCGGTTGTTGCGCACAGTGAACAACTAGGGTTAGAACTGAATATTAAGAAGACACAGATTATGGTCGTCACTGGGAAGAAGGAAATACCACAATGTGATATACGAGTAGATGGACATATTCTTAAACAAGTGAATCGATACTGTTATCTCGGCACAGTCATAACATCTGATGGGAGATGCCTTGAAGAGATTAGAACAAGAATTGCCATTGCGAAGGTAGCCTTTTGCAAGATGAAAAACATACTGACCAACAAAAATATATCAATTGAAACGAGAAAAAGAGTGTTGAGATGCTACATAGAACCTATACTTTTGTATGGATGTGAAGCGTGGACAATAAGCAGTCAAGCTGAAAAACAGCTGATGGCTGTGGAAATGTGGTTTCTGAGGAAAATGCAAAGAATACCATGGACAGATAGAAAAACCAATGAACAAGTCCTTCAAGAAACAAATGAAGATCGTAAACTGATTAGAGTCATTAGACGTAGACAGTCAAAATTTTTTGGGCATGTTAATAATGAGAAGAAATGAATTGGAGAACTTGGTGACAACTGGCAAGATCGAAGGGAAGAGACCAAGGGGAAGACCTAGAAGCAAATACCTGGATGGCTTGGCCACGTGGCATGGTCGAGACAGGAACACAGAGCTGATCCACGACTCTGGTGATCGAGTGAGATGGCAGAACATGACCGCCCACGCTTACCGGCATGGCACATGATAGATGGATGGATTTATAAAAGATGTCATGTTGCAAGTTCAGTACTTTATATATATATATATATATATATAATATATATATATATATATATATATATATATATATATATATATATATATATATATATATATATATATATATATATATATATATATATATACTAGCTGACCCGGCCCGGCTTCGCCCAGACCCTGGTGGGGAGCATCTCATTTAATTCATATAAGTAGTCATATAAGTTCTCGTTCCCGTTACCGACTATCTGTCTGTCTGTCTGTCTGTCTGTCTGTCTGTCTGTCTGTCTGTCTGACCCGGCCCGTCTTCGCCCAGACCCTGATGGGGAGAATCTCATTTAATTCATATAAGTAGTCATATAAGTTCCCGTTCCGACTATCTATCTGTCTGTCTGTCTGACCCGGCCCGGCATCGCCCAACTCCTGGTGGGGAGAATCTCATTTAATTCATATAAGTAGTCATATAAGTTCCCGTTCCCGACTGTCTGTCTGTCTGTCTGTCTGTCTGTCTGTCTGTCTGTCTGTCTGTCTGTCTGTCTATCTATCTATCTGTCTGTCTGTCTGACCCGGCCCAGCCCATGGTGGAGAGCATCTCATTTAAATTATATAAGTAGTCATATAAGATCCCGTTCCCGACTATCTGTCTGACTGTCTGTCTGTCTTGGGTAAATGGAGGAGGGAGGAGGAAGAGGGAGGTGGAGGAGGGAAGAGGAGGGAGGAGGAGGAGGAGACAGGAGGAGTAGGGAGGAATAGGAGGGAGGAGGAGGGATTAGGAGGAGGAGGGAGGAGTAGTGTGGAGGAGGAGGCGAGGAGGAGGGAGGAGGAAGAGGGAGGAGGAGGGAGAAGGAGGGAGGAGGAGAACGCAGGAGGAGAAGGGAGCAGGAGGAGGAGAGGGAGGAGGAGAGAGGAGGAGGGAGGAGGAGGAGAGAGTAGGAGGAGGGAGGAGGCGGAGGGAGAAGGAAGAGGGAGGAGGAAGAGGGAGAAGGAGGAGGGAGAAGGAGGGGGAGGAGGGGAGGAGGAGGAGGGAGGAAGAGGAATGTGAAGGGAGGAGGAGGGAGGAGGGAGGAGGTAGATGGAGGAGGAGGAGGGAGGCGGAGAGAAGAGGAGGAGGGAGGAAGAGGGAGGAGGAGGAATGTGAAGGGAGGAGGAGGGAGGAGGTAGAGGGAGTAGGAGGGAGGAGGAGGAGGTAGAGGGAGGAGGAGGAGGGAGGAGGCGGAGAGGGAGGAGGGGGAGGAGGGAGGAGGAGGAGGGAGGGAGGAGGAGGAGGGAGGAAGAAGGAGGAGGAGGGATGAGGAGGAGGAAGGAGGAGAGAGGAGGAGGAGGGAGGAGGAGGAGGGAGGAGGAGGAAGAGGGAGGAGGAGGGAGGAGGAGGAGTGAGGAGGAGGAGAGGGAGGAGGAAGAAGGAGGAGGGGAGGAGGGAGGAGGAGGAGGAGGGAGGAAGAAGGAGGAGGGAGAAGGAGGGATGAGGAGGAGGAGGAAGAGGGAGGAGGAGGAATGTGAAGGGAGGAGGAGGTAGAGGGAGGAGGAGGAGGGAGGAGGAGGAGGGATGAGGAGGGATGAGGAGGGAGGAGGAGGAATGTGGAGGGAGGAGGTAGAGGGAGGAGGAGGAGTGAGGAGGAGGAGAGGGAGGAGGAGGAAGGAGGAGGGGAGGAGGGAGGAGGAGGGAGGAGAAGGAGGAGGAGGGAGAAGGAGGGATGAGGAGGAGGAGGAGGAGGAAGAGGGAGGAGGAGGAATGTGAAGGGAGGAGGAGGGATAGGGAGGAGGGAGAGGAAGAGGGTAGGAGGAAGAGTGGAGAGGAGGAGGGAGGATGTAGAGGGAGCAGGAGGGAGGAAAAGGGAGGAGGGAGGAGGGAGGAGGTAGGAGGAGGAGGAAGAGGGAGGAGGAGGGAGGAGGAAGAAGGAGGAGGAAGAGGGTGGAGGAGGATGAAGGAGGTAGAGGGAGGAAGAGGGAGTAAGAGGGAGGAGGAGGATTGAGGAGGGAGAGGGAGGAGGGGAAGAGGAAGAGGGTAGGAGGAGGAGGGGAGAGGAGGAGAAGGAGGGAGGAGGAGAAGGAGGAGAGGAGGAGGAGGGGATAGGAGGAGGGAGGAGGCAGAGGGAGAAGAAGGAAGGAGGAGGAGGAAGGAGGGAGAGGAAGGAGGGAGAATGAAGAGGGGAGGAAGGAAAGGGAGGTGGAAGAGGAGGAGGAGGGAGGAGGAAAGAGGTAGGGGAGGAGGAGGTAGAGGAGGAGGAGGAAGGAAAGGGAGGAGGAAGAGGAGGAGAAGGGAGGAGGAGGGTGGAGGGAGGAGGAGGAGGTAGAGGGAGGTAGGAGGAGGAGGAAGAGGGAAGAGGGAGAAGAAGGGAGAAGGAGGAGTGAGGATGATGAGGGAGAAGGAGGCAGGAGGAGGAGGAGGGAGGCAGGAGGAGGAGGGATGAGGAGGAGAGGGAGGAGGAGGAAGATGAGGGAGGAGGGGGAGGAGGCGGAGGGAGTAGGAGGGAGGAGGATGGAGGAGGAGGGGAGAGGAAGAGGGAGTCGGGAGAGGGATGAGAGGGAGGAAGAAGAGGAGGAGGGAGGAGGTAGAGGGAGGAGGAGGGAGGAGGAGAGAGGAGGAGAGAGTTCGCCATTCCGAATTCATACTCGTCTAGTTCTTCCCTTCTACACGACTGTAGATAACTTCCTTACACATAAAAAGATGAATTGTTATTGATATTGCCGTGGCATGGAGGAATATCAGCAGCAGAGTTGATCCAAAAAACCAAAGACTGAGATCTACGGAGAGCCATGAACGCCTACGCCAGCCGGCACGGCACTTGATGATGATGATTGCCGTGTGACGATTCTGTGTAGTCACGTCATTTTCTTCCCTTTCCCTAGCGTTTTGGTTCGGGGATTCTTTCATCATCATCATCATATATTTACGTACGTATTTTGGGAGGGGGAGGAGGGAGGAGGAGGAAGAAGAAAAAAAAACTATGACAGTTGACAGCTCTGGAATGAAAGGAAGGCGTGTAGAAAATTTCATCTCAATCGGATGGGCCGTTCGCGAACAAATAAAGGACATACATATTTACATACATACATATATACATACACACATATATACATACACTTTGTTTTATAGATATACTAGCTGACCCGGCCCGGCTTCGCCCAGTCCTTGGTGGGGAGCATCTCATTTAATTCATATAAGTAGTCATATAAGTTCCCGTTCCCGTTACCGACTGTCTGTCTGTCTGTCTGTCTGTCTGTCTGTCTGTCTGTCTGTCTGTCTGTCTGTCTGTCTGTCTGTCTGTCTGTCTGTCGTCTGACCCGGCCCGGCATTGCCCAGCTCCTGGTGTGGAGCATCTCATTTAATTCATATAAGTAGTCATATAAGTTCCCGTTCCCGACTGTCTATCTGTCTGTCTATCTGTTTGTCTATCTGTCTGCCTGACCCTGCCCGGTTTCGCCCAGTCCCTGGTGGGGAGCATCTCATTTAATTCATATAAGTAGTCATATAAGTTCCCGTTTCCGTTACCGACTGTCTGTCTGTCTGTCTGTCTGTCTGACCCGGCCCGGCATCGCCCAGCTCCTGGTGTGGAGCATCTCATTTAATTCATATAAGTAGTCATATAAGCTCACGTTCCCGTTCCCGACTATCTATCTGTCTGTCTGTCTGTCTATCTGTCTGTCTATCTGTCTGATCCGGCCCGGCTTCGCCCAGCCCCTGATGGGGAGCATCTCATTTAATTCATATGAGTAGTCATATAAGTTCCCGTTCCCGACTGACTGTCTGTCTGTCTGTCTGTCTGTCTGTCTGTCTAATCATTTATTGGTTGCAGTTAGAACAACCTTAGATAAACGAAGACCAACTTGGTAATATATTAACTTGGGTAAATGGAGCAGCGGCAGCAGCAGCAGCAGAAGAAGAAGAAAAAGGAGGAGTAGGAGCTGGGAGGAGGAAGAGGGAGGAGGGAGGAGGAGGAGAAAGAGAGAAGAGGAGGATGGAGGAGGGAGAGGGAGGAGGGGGAGGAGAAGAGGAAGAGGGTAGGAGGTGGAGGAGGGGAGAGGAGGAGGAGGAGGAATATAACGCATATGCCTGTAGATTTAATAATGGCTGAGGTTGTTCCATGTCTTCTTAGAGTTGGCGACAGTGTAAAGAAATATAAAATCTTCAAACTTGATAGAGATAAGGTAACTATTATTTATTCATTCTTTAAGCAAAAAAAAGATGAGTTACAATGTTATGCATTATGCATTATTTTTATGAAAACTTTGAAAATTCCTCACAGATTGTATCATTATTTATTATAACTCATATGCCGGTACATAACTATGGACAAAGAGTTTATAAATCTTTGAAAACGATGCCACAATATGACTATAAGTTATACAGAAAAGTTATGCCCCTTGAAATAACTTTTACAGAGTTAAGTCCCCTGAGATATATGAAATTATAATGAAAAATGAAATAATTTTGGGTAAGCAGCCGATTTCATACTAAAAAAATATGACAGTGGGCTGCGCTGGAATGAAAGGAAGACTTGTAAAAAATTTCATCTCAATGGGATGGGCCGTTCGCGAGCGCATTAGGGACATATAGACAGACAGACAGACGGACGGAGATCGCCTTTTATATATAAGATATACCCATCCATGTTGGGTTTTCCTCTTGTCCGCTTACTCGTTAGGCCTCCCTCCATATACATCTTTTCCAGACTCTACACGCCCAAAGTATTTCATTTCCCTCACTTTCGTTTGTCTTAATAACCACATTTCTTTGACAATGAATCCCTGTTGAACGGTTCAGTGTGTTCTCTATTTCGCCCATGCAGCAGGAGGAGGAGAGGGAGGAGGAGGGAGGAGGAGGAGAGAGTAGGAGGAGGGAGGAGGCGGAGGGAGAAGGAAGAGGGAGGAGGAAGAGGGAGAAGGAGGAGGGAGAAGGAGGGGGAGGAGGAGGAGGAAAGAGGAGAAGGGGAGGAGGAGGGAGGAGGAGGAATGTGAAGGGAGGAGGAGGGAGGAGGTAGAGGGAGGAGGAGGAGGGAGGAGGAGGAATGTGAAGGGAGGAGGGGGGTGGAGGTAGAGGGAGGAGGAGGGAGGAGGAGGAGGTAGAGGGAGGAGGAGGGAGGAGGATGAGGGAGGAGGAGGATCGAGGAGGAGGAGGGAGGAGGCGGAGAGGGAGGAGGAGGAAGGAGGAGGGGGAGGAGGGAGGAGGAGGGAGGAGGAGTGATGAGGAGGAGGGAGGAGGATGAGGGAGGAGGAGGGATGAGGAGGAGTGAGGAGGAGGAAGAGGGAGGAGGAGGAATGTGAAGGGAGGAGGAGGGAGGAGGTAGAGGGAGGAGGAGGAGGGAGGAGGAGAGGAGTGAGGAGGAGGAGAGGGAGGAGGAGGAGGGGGAGGAGGGAGGAGGAGGAGGAGGGAGGAAGAAGGAGGAGGAGGGAGAAGGAGGGAGGAGGAGGAAGAGGGAGGAGGAGGAATGTGAAGGGAGGAGGAGGTAGAGGGAGGAGGAGGAGGGAGGAGGAGGGATGAGGAGGAGGGAGGGGGTAGAGGGAGGAGGAGGAGGAGTGAGGAGGAGGGGGAGGAGGGAGGAGGAGGAGGAGGGAGAAGAAGGAAGGAGGAGGAGGAAGGAGGGAGAGGAAGGAGGGAGAATGAGGAGGGGAGGAAGGAAAGAGAGGTGGAAGGGGAGGAGGAGGGAGGAGGAAAGAGGTAGGGGGAGGAGGAGGTAGAGGGAGGAGGAGGAAGGAAAGGGAGGAGGAAGAGGAGAGGAGGGAGGGTGGAGGGAGGAGGTAGGAGGAGGAAGAGGAGGAAGAGGAAGAGGAGAAGAAGGGAGAAGGAGGAGGGAGGATGATGAGGGAGAAGGAGGCAGGAGGAGGAGGAGGGAGGCAGGAGGAGGAGGGATGAGGAGGGAGAGGGAGGAGGAGGGAAGATGAGGGAGGAGGGGGGAGGAGGCGGAGGGAGGAGGATGGAGGAGAAGGGGAGAGGAAGAGGGAGAAGGAAGAGGGAGAAGGAGGAGGTAGGAGGGAGAGGGATGAGAGGGAGGAGGAAGAGGAGAAGGGTGGAGGGAGGAGGTAGAGGGAGGAGAAGAGAGGGGAGAGAGTTCGCCATTCCGAATTCATACTCGTCTAGTTCTTCCCTTCTACACGACTGTAGATAACTTCCTTACACATAAAAGATGAATTGTTATTGATATTGCCGTGGCATGGAGGAATATCAGCAGCAGAGTTGATTAAAAAAAACAAAGACTGAGATCTACGGAGAGCCATGAACGCCTACGCCAGCCGGCACGGCACTTGATGATGATGATTGCCGTGTGACGATTCTGTGTAGTCACGTCATTTTCTTCCCTTTCCCTAGCGTTTTGGTTCGGGGATTCTTTCATCATCATCATCATATATTTACGTACGTATTTTGGGAGGGGGAGAAGGGAGGAGGAGGAAGAAGAAAAAAAAACTATGACAGTTGACAGCTCTGGAATGAAAGGAAGGCGTGTAGAAAATTTCATCTCAATCGGATGGGCCGTTCGCGAACAAATAAAGGACATACATATTTACATACATACATATATACATACACATATACATACACTTTGTTTTATAGATATATATATATATATATATATATATATATATATAATGTATTTTATTTTGAAATCAACTTTGAATTTTAAACTGATTAATAAGTAAATCATTAGATGTCAATAGAAAACAGCAAGTGAAATGGCTCGGCCATATAACTCGGCTACCAACTGACAGTATACCACGATAAGCAATGATGTGCAAACTAAACTAAATGGTATAGAAGAAGCGGCCGACCATGTAAACGATGTTTGTTTGTTCGCATATCCTTTACTGGACATCGCTGTCAACATCGGCATCTTTCAGCTGATCGTTTATTTCTTCGCAAGATTACGCTCTGTAGTTTGGCATTGCTTTCTGAGCGACCGGCTCACATACCCCTAAGTTACTGACGCGGAGAGAACCGCTACCAATTCTCACGCACGTCACGTTACTCACGAGAGTATACAGGATTACGGAGAAAGTCGTGTAACACCTAGACCAGGAGAACGGCATTTAAACGATAGACAGCGGAAATAACAGAAGGAATCTTGATATGTGAAAGCCATAAACGGGCATTCTCCAGCTGTGTATGCTTCACCTCGACACCGCAAGATACAAGAGGAACGTGATGATCTGAGATGATGAGTTGAGATGATGAGATGATGATCTGAGATGATGAGTTGAGATGATGAGTTGAGATGATGATCTGAGATGATGATCTGAGATGATGAGTTGAGATGATGATCTGAGATGATGATCTGAGATGATGAGTTGAGATGATGATCTGAGATGATGAGTTGAGATGATGATCTGAGATGATGATCTGAGATGATGAGTTGAGATGATGATCTGAGATGATGAGTTGAGATGATGAGTTGGGATGAGGATCTGAGATGATGATCTGAGATGATGATCTGAGATGATGAGTTGAGATGATGAGTTGAGATGATGATCTGAGATGATGAGTTGAGATGATGATCTGAGATGATGAGTTGAGATGATGATCTGAGATGATGAGTTGAGATGATGATCTGAGATGATGATCTGAGATGATGAGCTGATGATCTGAGATGATGAGTTTAGACAATGAGATGATGATCTGAGATGATAAGTTGAGATGATGAGATGATCTGAGATGATGAGTTGAGATGATGAGTTGATGATCTGAGATGATGAGTTGAGATGATGAGTTGATGATCTGAGATGATGAGTTGAGATGATGAGTTGATGATCTGAGATGATGAGTTGAGATGATGAGTTGATGATCTGAGATGATGAGCTGAGATGATGAGTTTATGATCTGAGATGATGAGTTTAGATAATGAGATGATGATCTGAGATGATGAGCTGATGATCTGAGATGATGAGTTGATGATCTGAGATGATGAGTTGAGATGATGAGTTGATGATCTGAGATGATGAGTTGAGATGATGAGTTGATGATCTGAGATAATGAGTTTAGATAATGAGTTGATGATCTGAGATGGTGAGTTGATGATCTGAGATGATGAGTTGAGATGATGAGTTGAGATGATGAGATGATGAGTTGAGATGACGAGTTGATGATCTGAGATGATGAGTTGAGATGATGAGATGATCTGAGATGATGAGTTGAGATGATGAGTTGATGATCTGAGATGATGAGGTGAGATGATGAGTTGATGATCTGAGATGATGAGTTGAGATGATGAGTTGATGATCTGAGATGATGAGTTTAGATAATGAGATGATGATCTGAGATGATGAGTTGATGATCTGAGATGATGAGTTGATGATTTGAGATAATGAGATGATGATCTGAGATGATGAGATGATGATCTTAGATGATGAGTTGAGATGAGTTGATGATCTGAGATGTTGAGTTGAGATGATGATCTTCTTCTTCGTTCATCCGGAGTTTTTTTTCGGATGTGATTGCGATGTGCCTGTTTACAGCAGAGCTGCGTTCTTGCGCCGTTAGGCCGACACATCCGACTTCTGCGGGCATTTGTTGACCGGGTTAACCTTCCCGGTGAGATGATGATCTGATCTGAGATGATGAGTTGGGATGATGAGTTGATGATCTGAGATGATGAGTTTAGATAATGAGTTGATGATCTGAGATGATGAGTTGAGATGATGAGATGATGAGTTGAGATGACGAGTTGATGATCTGAGATGATGAGTTGAGATGATGAGTTGATGATCTGAGATGATGAGTTTAGATAATGAGATGATGATTTGAGATGATGAGATGATGATCTGAGATGATGAGTTGAGATGAGTTGATGATCTGAGATGATGAGTTGAGATGATGATCTTCTTCTTCGTTCATCCGGAGTTTTTTTTTCGGATGTGATTGCGATGTGCCTGTTTACAGCAGAGCTGCGTTCTTGCGCCGTTAGGCCGACACATCCGACTTCTGCGGGCATTTGTTGACCGGGTTAACCTTCCCGGTGAGATGATGATCTGATCTGAGATGATGAGTTGGGATGATGAGTTGATGATCTGAGATGATGAGTTGAGGTGATGAGTTGATGATCTGAGATGATGAGTTTAGATAATGAGTTGATGATCTGAGATGATGAGTTGAGATGATGAGATGATGAGTTGAGATGACGAGTTGATGATCTGAGATGATGAGTTGAGATGATGAGATGATCTGAGATGATGGGTTGAGATGATGAGTTGATGATCTGAGATGATGAGTTGAGATGATGAGTTGATGATCTGAGATGATGAGTTGAGATGATGAGTTGATGATCTGAGATGATGAGTTTAGATAATGAGATGATGATTTGAGATGATGAGTTGATGATCTGAGATGATGAGTTGATGATTTGAGATAATGAGATGATGATCTGAGATGATGAGATGATGATCTGAGATGATGAGTTGAGATGATGAGTTGATGATCTGAGATGATGAGTTGAGATGATGAGATGATCTGAGATGATGAGTTGGGATGATGAGTTAATGATCTGAGATGATGAGTTGATGATCTGAGATGATGAGTTGAGATGATGAGTTGATGATCTGAGATGATGAGTTTAGATAATGAGATGATGATCTGAGATGATGAGTTTAGATGATGAGATAATATGATTGAGTAAAAAGTAAAGAAAACATTCTTGTTTACACGCCGTGTGGCATATTGTATATCAGTAAATCAGTAAATAAGAAAATAAGTAAGTAAGTTAGTAAATAAATAAGTAAGTAAGTAATTAAGTAAGTAAATAAGTAATTAAGTAGGTAATTAAGTAGTTTACCTAAGTTGGTATGTAAGTAAAACCCTAACCTGAACAGTTTGCGGCGACTGCACTAGCCAGGCGACCTTAATATCTCAGGCTCAAGACACTCCACCCCCTTTCTGTCCTACATAGCAAGGTATTATAGGCAGTATATGACAGTTTCGTCACAGGTAAGTAAGTCAGTCAGTCAGTCAGTCAGTCAGTCAGTCAGTCAGTCAGTAAAGGACCCGTTCACACACAGTAGGGTGTATCGGGCATGTGGTGCGAGCCCCAAATTTGTATACAAGCAGGGTACTGGAAGGGTGACATGGTCAACTCCGGGTCGGCAATCTTGACTTCCCACCATATCTCCTGGCACCCACTTTCCACAGGGTCGACCTGGGGAGTCGAGGTCGATGTTTTAAAATCCGCCCCGACGTGGATTTGAACACATATCCATCAGTACGACAAGTCAGCGTGCAAGCCATTGAGTTACCGGCACTCCCATGGGCCAGTTATGCGAATCGGTATTCATAATTAACAATATCTTGTTGAAATTAAGTGCTTTGTTTATTATATTCTATATATTTTATTTACAAACATACTGAATTTTAAACGTGTATACTGTGTATATAATTTGAAGTATTTTATTTGTGAATAAATTGTATATCTCTATGCCTGTGTGTTGTGTGTATGTTATTGTAATGTTTATTGAAAAAGCTTTGACGAAGTGACTTACAGATGCGATGAAGTGTCTTATAACTACGATGAATTAGTAGTAGTAGTAGTAGTAGTAGTAGTAGTAGTAGTAGTAGTAGTAGTAGTAGTAGTAGTAGTAGTAGTAGTAGTAGTAGTAGTAGTAGTAGTAGTAGTTGTGTTGTTGTTGTTGTTATTGTAGTAGTAGTAATAGTAGTAGTAGTAGTAGTAGTAGTAGTATTAGTAGTAGTAGTAGTAGTAGTAGTAGTAGTAGTAGTAGTAGTAGTAGTAGTAGTAGTAGTAGTAGTAGTAGTAGTAGTAGTAGTAGTAGTAGTAGTAGTAGTAGTAGTTGTTGTTGTTGTTGTTGTTGCAGCTGCAGCAGTAGCAGTATTTGTAGTAGTAGTAGCAGCAGCAGCACTCTCCCAATTTTATGCCCCATCTCGACACCGCAAAGTACAAGAGGAACAAAATTAGATTAAATAATGTGGATCATTGCTGGAGTTTCGTAGATCGTGCTTTCTGCGGTGCATTCAGCAGGAGTCTCGTTGTGTTAAAGATCATTCCTTTTCCCCTCCAAGATCTCAAACCAGCGGGGTGTGTACTACTGGAATATCACGTCTTAGGAGAGACAGTAGAATTAACCAAATCCTAATTCTGCACAGCACATTCGGACTGCCTGAAATTAGTCCTAAGTTGACAATGTTACCCCTATAGGCCTTAGGTATTTCATTGCAAATAGACCAATAGACCAGAGTTGAATTGAGCTGAGTTGAGCTAAGAACCGACATCCCTGCACTCAGGACATTCCCATACCCGTTTCCGTCCTCGCGTTCAACAGCTACTAATCGTTCCCACCGATATCTGATTGAAAGTTCTCCTGGTCTTCCCTCTCAGTTTCGAGATTCTTCCATAACCCCTGCAGATCATCCGCAATGTCATTCTTTCCACATACGGGTTCTCAATCTGTCTTCTCTACTTTGTCTCACAGGCGCTTGACCAACTCTCCCTTGTCCATAAGTAATTTACCACCAAGAGGTGCATTCTCTGCCAGCCTATCAGCCTGTTCATTCCCCCGCACTCCCGCATGGCCAGGGCAAAAAATCCCAAAATTCCCATAATCTGTGTCATGTGAAGCGAGGATAGCCATTCCACACGAAACATTCCTTTCTCCACCTTACTTATCATACTACTTGAGTCCGTAATGAATGCAATGTCTGTTGCAGTGTTCTCCTCTAACCAACGGATTGCCGCTGTTACTGCTTCCACATCCATTCTCATGCTGGAGGTCGTAGTCTCATATGCCAGACTCTACCACTGGGTATGTTTCTCACCACTGACCCATCGGTATAGATCGCTACGTCACCTTGATGTGTGTTACTCTGGATAAGTTGTTGCACCTCAACCTCTGTACGGCCCGCCGTCCATTCTATGCACTCACGACCCAGTCACTGACCAGAGAGACAATCCAAATTCATAAACGCAAGGCACAGCATAAGTGGAAGCTTGTGGATGCTAATATCCCTGGTCACGATCCGACAAGTTTGGCAAAATTAACAGTATGTAACATGTAGGAGTCGGTCTCTCTGGCCGAGGTGTTGCACGACTTTCTTCGTAATCCCGTTTATCTACGCAGGGTCTAGCAGCACGCGAGAATTGGAAGCGGTTCTACCCGCGCTGGTGACTTACGGGATAAATGAGCCGGCCGTTCAGAAAGCAATGGCAAACTACTGAGCGTAAGAAATCAACAATCAGCTAAAAGATGCTGATGTTGACAGCGATGTCCTGTAAAGGATACGCAAAACATTTTAAAACATTTAACATGTAGGAGCCAGTCTCCGTGGCTAAGGTATGTCCGTGCGCGATTCGTAAGCCCGCTTATCCGCGTTGGAAACATAGCTGCCACCGATGTGGCAACAAACGGCGTTGCTCTGGGTTTTAACCTGTTGGTAAGGGAGCCGGTCGTTCAGAAAGCAATGGCAAACAACTGAACGTAAACTTGCCAAGACATCAACAACAGCTTTAACATGCTGGTGTTGACAGCGATGTCCTGTAAATCGTCATCATCAAGTGCCCTGCCAGCTGGCGTAGGCGTTAATGGCTCTCACAGATCTCGGTCTTTGGTGTTCTGGATCAACTCTGCTGCTGATATTCCCCCATGCCACCGTCTCAATCCATCAAGCATCATTTCTCTTGGTCTGCCTCTGCTTCTCTTCCCCTCGATCTTTCCAGTTGTCACGATGTTCTCCAATGCCTCTCTTCTCATCACATGACCAAAGAAAGCTATTTGTCTCTTTCTTATTGTTGTATATAATGTTCTACTTTCAATAGCATCTTTCAGGCAATCGTTGTTAGTTACTCTGGCAGTCCAAGGAATTCGCAATATTCGTCTAAAAAACCACATGTCTGTCGCTTCTTCATTTTCTGAAATGCAGCTTTTGCCTGCCCTATTCTGCTCTTAATCTCTGTTGTACATCTTCCATCTCATGTTATAAATGCCCCTGAGCCGTCTCCGCGGAGTAGGCGTTACGGACGCGATTCGTGATCCCGTAAACCCGCGTTCGAAACACAGTTGCGACCGAATTGGCAGCAGATCGCATTGCGCTGGTTTTTTACGAAATGGTATGCGTGCCTGTCAATGGCAAACTAATGAGCGTGAACTTGCCAAGACCTCAGCAACAGCAAAACATACTGGTGTTGCTTGCAAATGTTTTGTAAAGGATATGCAACTACAGAGTGTATTTCTAATGATTGTGCAGTGTTTGAAAATATTGCCGGTCCATGTTTTGTATTTACCTATTATGTTGCATGAACTTTACAGAGGGTGAATACAAAACTTGGACCGGCAATATTTTCAAACACTGCACACTCATTAAAAATACCCCCTATAACTTTAACATGTAGGAACCAATTCTCTGTTCCGGGTCCCAACAGAGAAGCTAAGAATATTGATACTGCAACCTGCCATGCATGCCGTAAGAGACGATAAGTGATGGTTGGCGTGAAACTGGACACCTCATCCCGTAGAAAAAAAACAACAACTTTAGATACAAAATCCCGACAATCCTGAACAAATCTACAAAGGTATTGGTTGAGGGCCTCTGCTTCAATGAAAGATGAAAGACAGAAGGAAGAAGACACTTAGGAATTCATTTCCTCACTTTTATTAACTGAGATGGTGCTTATATTTTTTTTTTGCCATCGCTCGTTTTGGAATCGAGCGTAGTCCACACGTAATTTCTACTAGAAACGGACTGAATTTTGCGTATAGATTAACTTTCCCTTTTACCAGTGTCCCTTCGCCTAGGCAAACCCACTCCGACTTCAGAAGTACTTGTAAAAGGACGAGAAGTCAACACTTTAGTCCAACTGACCGGTGTAGGGTTGAACCCCTACCTCAGCTTCAGCACACCAGATGTGTAAAAACGAGCTCTCGTATCATTTGGGCGGTGTTGAGGAGCGCATATTTGTTGCAGGAAATTCCCACAGCACATGAAAGAGTGTCAAGTGAGTCTCTGATAGAATACAGCATAGAACACAATAGCTGGAGGGTTTGCGAAGTTTATGGAAAACTGCTGTAGTAATGTCATGTGTACGGCGGATGAGGGTTTGACGCCTGGACTTAAGGCCTACAAAGTTAGTTAGTTAGTTAGTCGACAGATCATCCTCATTGCATATCGAACCATTCGGTCCATAAGTGCTCGGATCTCCTCCTCAGCAAATCCCGCAGCGTGTAGCGGCTAACGACACCAGTTCTGTGTTGGTTTATCAATCTTCTTTGGCTTCCTGCGTAGTGTTCTTGTTTGGCCACCCCTCTTTTAATTTGCTGTTCTCGCAGTCTGGCCATTGTTGTAGATTCAGTCATCACTTGGTTCTCACAAAAGTCTTCCTTAGAATTCAGACATTCATAATGTCAGCCTGATCCATGGCGTGTCCGCCCTCCACAGTAGCCTTACCTGCGAGCTTGTCAGCCCGCTCATTCTCTTGTACTCCCGCATGCCCTGGCACGAAGATGAAACTAATCTTTGCCAGCCGAGACCGCCCCAGAGACAGCAACCATTCTCTTCGGATCTCCCCCATCTCTATTCTTTGAAGCAGGTTCAACTTGAGTCGCTAAGGAAACATGCCCTAGTGAATGTCTGTGTCTCGAGCCATGTTATTGCTTACAATTATTGCTAAGGCCTACAAAATGTGATGGCAAATCACATCACAGACACATAGCAAAAACCTGCATCGGGACAAATGTAATTTAATAGAAAAAGAAAATAAAACGTAAAATTAACTCAATAACAATGTGTGTTTTTGATGGATTCTAATATAATACTTGCAATGAGTATTCATTACGGACTCAAAGAGTATGTCATGACCATGCGGGAGTGCGAGGGAATGAACAGGTTGATAGGCTGGCAGGGAATGCACCTCTTGGTGGTACATTACCTATGGACAAGGGAGAGGTGGTCGTGCGCCTGTGGGACCAGGTGGAGGAGGCGAGGAAACACTGTGAACTCGTATGTGGAAAGGATGAGGTTACGGGGTATTGGCAGGAGTTCTGGAAGAATCTCAAAACTGAGAGGGAAGACCAGGCGAACTTGCAATCAGATAACGGTAGGAATAATTAGTAGTGTGACTCTTCGCTGGCTGTTGAAAGAGGGGACGCAGCTTGTATGATATGTACTGAGTGCAGTCATGTCAGTTCTTAGCGTAACTCAACTCAACTCAAGTTGCAATGATACAACGAATATAATATAGAGAGAACGTGCAATAAGCATATCTTTATTTGATATAATTGTATTTTTCACATTTGTTAAGTTAGTTGAATATCCTTTACATGGTGTCGTAGTCAACCACAGCATTTTTTGTGGGCTGTTTGTGATTTCTTGGCAGATTTACGTTTACTAGTTTGCCACTGCATTTTGAACGACGATTTTATTTTACGGTCTGCTTCCAAATCGCCCGCAGCTGTGTTTCGAACGCGGTTTGCGGGATTGCGAATTTCCCCCGTAACTCCTTAGCCACATATCCGGTTTATAGGTTACCTTTAGTGAGTTTTTGATAATAATACTGTGTCATCAACATATTGAATTTCAGGTATTTCTTTTCCGTATATTACAAGAATATCATATTATTCATTGTCAGTATTTACTCCAACATTTCTCATGTTGTTTTAAGAACGTAAGAGAAACGCATCAGGGGACAACATGCAGCCCTGTCTCATTTCCTGTTCTATATCAGTCCGGTTTGCAGCATCTGTGGCGAAGGTGTTACGATCGTGATTCGTAATCCCGCATACCGCGTTCGAAACACAGCTTTGGGCAATTTGGCAGCAGATCGCATTGCGTTGGTTTTCATAATATCGCGAGTGCCTGTCGTTCATAAAGCAAAGGCAAACTATAGAACGTAAACTTGCAAGAAATCACAAACAGCTGGGGTTGATTGGTTGGTCCTATAAAAGATATACAAATTTCTTCATATGTATACAGATATTGTTCTTATATTAGTATTCCCACATGTTTGCCCTTTTCCGGTCTCTAGATGATTGCTATGATCCCACACCCTTCCTGATTCTTATTACCGTGTTCGTGTAGGGCTGACCATAAGCACTTTTTTCTGTATTTTTTTTTATCCAATGCACTTTTACAGCTTTTCCTGCTGTTATCCCCACTTCATAGTGTGTAGATTAATAAATAAATTATAATACCACAGGATGAGTACTATTTACATAGAGCAGTTAAGTTGTGCAGGATGTGGCGGGTGATCTCCGGTGGGTGTATCGGAAGCGGGACATGCTACTGAATGAATGCGAGCAAAAGACCTCTTTACATAACGCACATTGGGCACATGGTAATAGTAATTAAAAAAGAAGGTAAATGACCCTATTGCATTTCTTAAGGCACATTAGGTATAAGGTGGAGGCCAGCATGGCTGAATGGATAAAAAATCCCGCTCTTAAACTTCCAATGTGCTGATGCCGAGGTAGCGGGTTCAGCTCCTACACTGGTCAGTTGTACTAAAATGTTGATTTCTCGTCCTTGACTTGGGGACGTAAATTACAAGTACCTCAGAAGTCGAAGTGTGTTCGCCCGAGGGCTAGGGGCACTGGTAAAAGGGAAAGCTAATCCACGAGTAAAACTCAGTCCAGTTGGCTAGAAGTAGTAGCACGTGTATGGACTACGTTTGAGTTCAAAGCGAGCGAATGCCCAAAACCAATGAGGCATATGGTGCTAGAGCCACACCTGTTAGACTAATCGGCACTGGGTGGGTGATATGGGGCTAGACCCACATCTGTTTGTTAGACTAATCGGCACTGGGTGGGTGATATGGTGCTAGACCCACATCTGTTTGTTAGACTAATCGGCACTGGGTGGGTGATATGGTGCTAGACCCACATCTGTTAGACTAATCGGCACTGGGTGGGTGATATGGTGCTAGACCCACATCTGTTTGTTAGACTAATCGGCACTGGGTGGGTGATATGGTGCTAGACCCACATCTGTTAGACTAATCGACACTGGGTGGGTGATATGGTGCTAGACCCACATCTGTTAGACTAATCGACACTGGGTGGGTGATATGGTGCTAGACCCACATCTGTTAGACTAATCGGCACTGGGTGGGTGATATGGTGCTAGAGCCACATCTGTTGGACTAATCGGCACTGGGTGGGTGATATGGTCGGTGTCCCACTTGGTCCCTTTACCTCCTGGTACCCATTATGGGAAACCAGGTAAATTTTACAATTCCGGTCCAAAGAGGATTTGAACCCATGACAACCTATTCCAATCCATACAGTCTTGAATTGTTTTAGTTTGTGTGTAGCAATATTTGTTGTTCTTTAGATGTCCGTCACTTAGTCGGGTCTTAGTCAGGTGTGATTGAGCTAGCGTATGACAGTAGACGGTACTACCTGCTTCTGTTAGCACCGAATGCTGTGTCTTAGATATGACTGAGCTACCTTATGACAGTAAACGGTACTACCTGCTTTCTGTTAGCGCCGAATGTTGAGCGCCGCTTACCAAACCCTACACCCCACATTGTCCCAACGGCGTCAGGCGGAGTAGCACAATTGGGAGGGTACAAGCCTTACCCTGGTGTGAGGAAATGCAACCTAAAGAATAAACGTCATAGCAGGGCAGACCAAGCCATAAGCCTTGGATGACAACTGGTCTAGGATCGAAACTCCGACAGGCGGATAGTTAGAGCATTGCTTTGCTGATCCCACAGCTTCTGCAGTTTGTCTCGTTCCAGGTGTATTGATGTTACCTTTCCTCTTGAGTACACTAGGCAGGCCGAGAGAGGGGTCACGCTGCATGGGCAATACATAGTCTAAATTCAGCCTAGACTTTGTGTTATGGAGAGGTATAACTCCATTTTACAAAAACGATCGTCTGTCAAAACGACAAGGTGCCAGTCAGTCAGTCAGATGTCTTTCATCACGTTTGTATCGCTCCGCAGCAGTAAAGTTTCACAAATATTCAAAACTGCTCACTTTTTAGTTATTTTTCCATTGATAAGTGTCTTATATTTTGTTTTATTGGTTGTCATTATTTCGTTTTTGGTTTTGGATTTACATTTTATGTTTACTTTGTTCTTGCGCTGAATGCATTAGTTTTTAAACTTGCATGTGTTTTATTGATAACTAGCTGACCCGGCCCGGCTTCGCCCAGGCCCTGGAGGGGATCTATCTATCTATCAGTCTGTCTGTCTGCTTGTTTGTCTGTCTGTCTGTCTGTCTGGCTGACCCGGCCCGGCTTCACCCAGTCCCTGGTGGGGAGCATCTCATTTAATTCATATAAGTAGTCATATAAGCTCTCCCGTTCCCGACTATCTGTCTGTCTATCTGTCTGCCTGTCTGTCTGTCTGACCCGGCCCGGCTTCACCCAGTCCCTGGTGGGGAGCATCTCATTTAATTCATATACGTAGTCATATAAGCTCTCCCGTTCCCGACTGTCTGTCTATCTGTCTGTCTGTCTGACCCGGCCCGGCTTCACCCAGTCCCTGGTGGGGAGCATGTCATTTAATTCATATAAGTAGTCAAATAAGCTTCCGTTCCCGACTATCTGTCTGTCTGTCTATCTATCTGACCCGGCGTGGTTTCGCCCAGCTCCTGGCGCACAGTAACTTTAAAGAATGTCCTTCCACATACCATTCATTATTTTTAATGAAAACTGTTTTTAATCACCGACATGACAGTTGATAAGTTCTGTAAGCAGGAAAAGATGTGTTACAATGTTATGCATTATGCATTATTTTTATGCAAACTTTGAAAATGCCTTAAAGATTATATCATTATTTATTATAACTCATATGCCTGAAAATAACTATAGACAAAGAGTTTAACAATAGTGTAAGTAAGTCCAAGTAAGTCCAACAATATGACTATGAAGTATATAGAAATGTTATTAAAAGTTATGCCCCTTGAAATAACTTTTCTAGAGTGAAGTCCCCCTGCTATATAGAAATTATATAATGAAAAATGAAAAAGTAAATGTTATTAAATAAGTAGAAGATTTTACACTATGAAACTATTATAGTCGGTTGCACAGGAATGAAAGGAAGACGTGTAGAAAATTTCATCTCAATCGGATGTACCGTTATCGAACCCATCCAATACAAACAAAACCACAGAAAAAGTCACATACACTCTGTTTTATAGATATAGATAATACAGTATCATCAATATATCGAATTTCATGTATTTCTATACAGTTTACGACGACTGCACAAGCCAGGTGGCCTTAATTCCTCATGTTCTAGATCCCTCTGTCCTACACCGCAAGGTACTATAGGCAATAGATGACAGACAGACAAAAGTATCATAGTATTCATTGTCAATATATCCTCTAACACTTCCTAGGATTGTTTACAAACATTAAATGAAACGCATCACGGGACACAATCCAGTCCTGTTCCAGTTCTATACCATTCCAGTCTATTCTCATCCAATACCTTGCCAGCTGGCATGGGTGATCATGCCTCTCCAAAAATTACGATACCCGGCGTCATGGATCAGTTCGTGTGTTGACTCCCTTCTGTGCCATGACAAGGACTGTCAAGAATCTTCTCACGCTGTCTTCCTCTATCTCTCTTTCTGGAAATCTTTCCGGTTCTCACAACATGTTCCAGTTTTTGTCTTCTCATAACGTGGCCAAAAAAAAAAAAAAAAACGACGACTGCCTCTTTATGATTGCGATAAGTTGTTTTTGCGACTCAACTTCCCTTAAAAAGTCCCGATTGCTCATTTTGGGTGTGCGCTTAATTTTCAGCATTCTTCTATAAAATCACATCTCCAAGGCTTCCGGTGATATTTTTGCCGTTTACTAAATGTCCAGGATTCGCAACCATATGTTAAAACTGGTTCTATGTAACACGCAAGTACTCTCTTTCTAACTTTCAAGGACAGTGACTTATTGCACAAAATGTTTTTTTTTTTTCATTTTATAGAATGCAGATTTTTGCTTGCCCTATTCTGCTCTTTATTTCAGCGATACATCTTCCATCTGGTTCTAACCATGTGTCTAGATATATGAATTTCTGCACTTGCCCCCAAATAACGTCCTGTACTTTAATTGCACATTTAAGCACAATACGTATCTTTGATATCACCATGACTTCTGTCTTTCTATTATTCAAACTAAGGCCAATTTGTTCTGTCATTACATAATCTCACGCGCAGGAACTCATGTCTCTCCACAGAACTCTGTCTCTGGTGTTATGGATCAACTCTGCCGATTAAATTCCTCCATGCCATCGTCGCAATCCATCC
Organism: Cepaea nemoralis; assembly: GCA_014155875.1. Taxonomy (NCBI): domain Eukaryota; kingdom Metazoa; phylum Mollusca; class Gastropoda; order Stylommatophora; family Helicidae; genus Cepaea; species Cepaea nemoralis. Next base: position 500,040 of record JACEFZ010027813.1, on the reverse strand, counting down.
AGCATCATTTCTCTTGGTCTGCCTTAGCTTCTCTTACCCTCGATTTTTCCAGTGTTCACGATGTTCTCCAATGCCTCTCTTTTCATCCCATGATCAAAGAAAGCTGTTTGGCTCTTTCTTATTATTGTATATAATGTTCTAGTTGTGTCTTTATATAATCTCACGGCTGTCGTTTGGTCAGTATATAAGTTAAACAGATAAGTTGACAACATGTAACTCTGACACTTTATTTTTTTTAATCAAACCAATATTTTGTATTACCACGTATTCTCACCACATAATCTTAACAATTTAACCCAAGGAAAACAAATACATTTTTGTGACTGACCATTTTCATAACCAGGCCTTACTCAGATCCATACTAGTCAGTTTTCTCAGGGTCTACTGTACAGACAAGTATGAAATATTAATGCACATAAATCAGAGACAATTAATGAACCACCCAAATAAAATATGTTACAGCTATCCAGTAACAGATGCTGATTTCTCAGGGTCTACTGTACAGACAAGTATGAAATATTAATGCACATAAATCCGCGACAATTAATAAATCACCCAAATAAAATATGTTACAGCGATCCAGTAACAAATGTTGATTTCTCAGGGTCTACTGTACAGACAAGTATAAAATATTAATGTACATAAATCCGTGACAATTAATTAACCACCCAAATAAAATATATTACAACTATCCAGTAACAAATGTTACAGCTATCCAGTCACAAATGTTAAACTTGAGGCAGATACTTATTTTCCGCTGTCTTCAGTTCGTCATCTTTGGTTAATCGGAACAGTTCTTTCACGGTAGCAATCTGAAGGGATACGACATAGAGAATCAATAGTAGCAAACTCCTATGTACACATATAATACATCTCTAGAAAACTCTTTAGACTTGTAAAATGCATCGCTAGAGGAGACTTTTGAACTACATCTCCCCTGCACAGATGAGACTTTTAAAATGCATCTCCCATGCACAGATATCCATCACTAGAGAGCTCTTGGGAATTTTAAAATACCAATCTGGTGTATCATCACATAAACTCACGGCAGTCATTTGTTCAGTATACAAATTAGACATATATATATATATATACTAGCTGACCCTGCCCGGCTTCGCTCAGACCCTGGTGGGGAGCATCTCATTTAATTCATATAAGTAGTCACATAAGTTCTCGTTCCCGTTACCGACTGACTGTCTGTCTGTCTGTCTGTCTGTCTGTCTGTCTGTCTGTCTGTCTGTCTGTCTGACCCGGCCCGGCATTGCCCAGCTCCTGGTGTGGAGCATCTCATTTAATTCATATAAGTAGTCATATAAGTTCCCGTTCCCGACTGTCTATCTGTCTGTCTATCTGTCTGTCTGTCTGCCTGACCCTGCCCGGCTTCGCCCAGTCCCTGGTGGGGAGCATCTCATTTAATTCATATAAGTAGTCATATAAGTTCCCGTTCCCGTTACCGACTATCTGTCTGTCTGTCTGTCTGTCTGTCTGTCTGTCTGTCTGTCTGTCTGTCTGTCTGACCCGGCCCGGCATCGCCCAGCTCCTGGTGTGAAGCATCTCATTTAATTTATATAAGTAGTCATATAAGTTCCTGTTCCCGACTGTCTATCTGTCTGTCTGTCTGTCTATCTGTCTGCCTGACCCTGTCCGGCTTCGCCCAGTCCCTGGTGGGGAGCATCTCATTTAATTCATATAAGTAGTCATATAAGTTCTCATTAAATTCATACAACAAAAAAAGTAACTTAAAAGAATGTCCTTCCACACACCATCCATTATTTTTAATGAAAACTCTTTCTAATCACCTGCATGACTACAGTAACTTCTTAAGCAAAAAAAGATGAGTTACAATGTTATGCATTGTGCATTATTTTTATGAAAACTTTGAAAATGCCTTACAGATTGTATCATTATTTATTATAACTCATATGCCGGTACATAACTATGGACAAAGAGTTTATAAATCTTTGAAAACGATGCCACAATATGACTATAAGTTATATAGAAAAGTTATGCCCCTTGAAATAACTTTTACAGAGTTGGGTCCCCTGAGATATATGAAATTATAATGAAAAATGAAAAATGAAATAATACTGAGTAAGCAGGCGATTTCACACTAACAAAATATCACAGTTGGCAGCGCTGGAATGAAAGGAAGGCGTGTAGAAAATTTCATCTCAATCGGATGGGCCGTTCGCGAACAAATAAAGGACATACATACATACATACATACATACATACATACATACATACATACATACATACATACATACATACATACATACATACATACATACATACATACATACATACATACATACATACATACATACATACATACATACATACATACAGACAGACAGACAGACAGACAGACAGACAGACAGACGGAGATCCTAATTTATATATAAGCAGATATATATATATCGTCTTATATATAAAAGGCAATGTGTGTGGATATGTATGTCCTTTATGCGTTCGCGAACGGCCCATCCGATTGAGATGAAATTTTCTACACACCTTCCTCTCATTCCAGCGCTGCCAACTGTCATATTTTTGTTTCTTCTTCCTCCTCCTCCCTCCTCCCCCTCCCTAAATACGTACGTAAATATATGATGATGATGAAAGAATCCCCGAACCAAAACGCTAGGACAAGCGAAGAAAATGACGTGACTACACAGAATCGTCTCACGGCAATCATCATCATCATCAAGTGCCGTGCCGGCTGGCGTAGGCGTTCATGGTTCTCCATAGATCTCAGTCTTTGGTTTTCTGGATCAACTCTGCTGCTGATATATATGCCTCCATGCCACGGCAATATCAATAACAATTCATCTTTTTATGTGTAAGGAAGTTATCTACAGTCGTGTAGAAGGGAAAAACAATCAATGGAAGGACCGAAATCACAGAACCTAGACGAGTATGAATTCGGAATGGCGAACTCCCTCCTCCTCTCTTCTCCTCCTCCCTCCTCCTCCCTCTACCTCCTCCCCCTCCTCCTACTCCCTCCTCCCTCTCCCTCTTCCTCTCCCTTCCTCCTCCATCCTCCTCCCTCCTACTCCTTCCTCCTTCTCCCTCCGCCTCCTCCCTCCTCCTCCCCTCCTCCCTCCTCCTCCTCCTGCCTCCTTCTCCCTCATCCTCCTCCCTCCTCCTCCCTCTTCCTCCTCCCTCCTTCTCCCTCTTCCTCCTCCATCCTACTCCCTCCTCCTCCTCCCACTACCTCCTCCTCCCTCCACCCTCCTCCTCCTCCCTTCTCCTCTTCCTCCTCCCTTTCCTTCCTCCTCCTCCTCCCTCTACCTCCTCCTCCCTCTACCCTCCTCCTCCTCCCTCCTCCTCCTCCACCTCCCTTTCCTTATTCCCCTCCTCATTCTCTTCCTCCTCCCTCCTCCCTCTCCCTCCTCTTCCTTCTCCTTCCGCCTCCTCCCTCCTCCTTCTCCCTCCTTCCCCTCTCTTCTCCTACCCCCTCCTCCTCCTCTCCCCTCCTCCAATTCCTACCGTCTTCCTCTTCCCCTCCCCCTCCTCCCTCTCCCTCCTCTTCCTCCTCCATCCTCTTCCTCCTCCTCCTCCCCCTTCCTCCTCCTTCCTCCTCCTCCCTCATCCCTTTTCCTCCCTCCTTCTCCTCCCTCTACCTAATCCCTCCTCCTCCCTCCTCCTCCCTCCTCCACATCCCTCCTCCTCCTCTCCCCTCCTCCTACCCGCTTCCTCTTGCCCTCCCCCTCTCCCTCCTCTTCCTCCTCCATCCTCCTCCTCCCTCTTCCTCCTCCTCCTCCTCCCTCTTCTTCCTCCTCCTCCCTCTTCCTCCTCCTCCTTCCTTTTCCTCCTCCTCCTACCTCCTCCTTCCTCCTCTATCCTCCCTTTTCCTCCCCCTCCCTCTATCTCCTCCCTCCTCCTCCCTCCACCTCCTTCTTCCTCCTCCTCCCTCCTCATCATTCCTCCTCCTCCTCCCCCTCCTTCTCCTCCCTCCTCCTTCTCCCTCCTCCTTCTACCTCTTCCTCCCTCCTCCTCCTCCCTCCTCCTCTCTCCTCCTCCTCCTGCGTTCTCCTCCTCCCTCCTCCTCCCTCCTCCTCCCTCTTCCTCCTCCCTCCTCCTCCCCCTCCTCCCTCTCCCTCCTCCATCCTCCTTCTCCCTCCTCCTAATACCTCCTCCTCTCTCTCCTCCTCCTCCCTCCTCCTCCCTCTTCCTCCTCCTCCCTCCTCCTCCTTCTCCTCTTTCCCCCTCCTCCTAATCCCTCCTCCTCCCTCCTCCTCCCTCATATTCCTCCCTACTCCTCCTCCTCCTCCTCTCTCCACCTCTCTTCCTCCTACCTCCTCCTCCTCTCTCCTCCCTTTTCCTCCCTCCTCCTCCTCCCTCTACCTCCTCCCTCCTCCTCATCCCTCCTCCTCCCTCTTCCTCCTCCTCCCTCCTCATCATTCTTCCTCCTCCTCCTTCTCATCCTCCTACCTCCTCCCTCCTCCTTCTCCCTCCTCCTTCTACCTCTTCCTTCCACCTCCTTCTCCCTCCACCTCCTTCCTCCTCCTCCTCTCTCCTCCTCCCTCCTCCTCCCTCCTCCTCCTTCTGTGTTCTCCTCCTCCCTCCTCCTCCTTCTCCCTCCTTCTCCTTCTTCCTCCTCCCTCTTCCTCCTCCCTCCTCCTCCTCCTCCCTCTTCCTCCTCCTTCCTCCTCCTCCTCCTTCTCCCTCCTCCTCCTCTCTACTCCTCCTCCTCCCTCCTCCTCCTTCCTCCTCCTCCCTCCTCCTCCTTCTCCTCTTTCCCCCCTCTTCCTCCTAATCCCTCCTCCTCCCTCCTATTCCTCCCTACTCCTCCTCCTCTCTCCTCCTACTCTCTCTGCCTATCTCTTCCTCCCTCCTCCTCCTCCCTACTTCTCCCTCCTCCACCCTCTTCCTCCTCCTTCCTCCTACTCCTCCTTTTTCTTCTTCTTCTGCTGCTGCTGCTGCCGCCGCTCCATTTACCCAAGTTAATTGTTGGGGGAATATGTAAAGATCTTTCAAGTGCTCTTTCTAATGCTTTTTGTCCGTTTATCTAAGATTGTTCTAACCGCAACCAATAAATGATTAGACAGACAGACAGACAGACAGACAGACAGAGAGGGAGGGACAGACAGATAGACAGACAGATAGATAGTCGGGAACGGGAACGGGAGCTTATATGACTACTTATATGAATTAAATGAGATGCTCCACACCAGGAGCCAGGCGATGCCGGGCAGGGTCAGACAGACAGACAGACAGACAGATAGACATTCAGACAGACAGACAGACAGACAGACAGATAGTCGGTAACGGGAACGGGAGCTTATATGACTACTTATATGAATTAAATGAGATGCTCCACACCAGGAGCCAGGCGATGCCGGGCAGGGTCAGACAGACAGACAGACAGACAGACAGATAGACATTCAGACAGACAGACAGACAGACAGACAGATAGTCGGTAACGGGAACGGGAGCTTATATGACTACTTATATGAATTAAATGAGATGCTCCACACCAGGAGCCAGGCGATGCCGGGCAGGGTCAGACAGACAGACAGACAGACAGACAGACAGACAGACAGACAGTCAGGAACGGGAACGGGAGCTTATATGACTACTTATATTAATTAAATGAGATGCTCCCCACCAGGGACTGGGCGAAGCCGGGCCGGGTCTGCTAGTATATATATATATATATATATATATATATATATATATATATATATATATATATATATATATATATATATATAATTCAGATATATCTATCGCTAGTGAACCCATGGAGGTTCCAAAATGTATCTCTCATGCACAGATATATATATAGCTCAGACTCTTAAAATGATTTACTACGCACAGATATATCTATCACTAGAGAACTGTTGAGAATTTTAAAATACATATTTCATACACAGATCTATCTATCGCTAGAGAACTGTTGAGAATTTTGAAATAGCAGTCTTTTGTATCCTCAAATAATCCTACGGCTGCCATTTGTTCAGATTAAGTTAAATAGATATATCTATCACACAGATATATCTATCACACAGATATATCTATCACACAGATATATCTATCGCTAAAGAACTCCAGGGGCTTTCAAAAGTACATCTCCCAGCCACAGGTAAATCTATCACTAGACTACTCTTTAGACTTTTAAATGCTGTTGCTGTTGATGTTGCTGTAATTGCTGCAGCTGCTGTTCTTGTTGAAATTGTTGTTGTTGTTATTGTTGTTGTTTTGTAACTGCTTCTGTTATTGTTGTAATTGCTGCTGTTGTTATTGTGATTGCTGCTGTCGTTGTTGTAATTGCTGCTGTTGATGTTGTAATTGCTATTGTTGTCATTGTAATTGCTGCTGCTGTCGTTGTTGCTGTTTTAATAGCTGTTATTGTTATTGTAATTGTTGTTGTTGTTGTTGTTGTTGTTGTAATTGCTGCTATAGTGGTTATTCTAATTGCCGCTATTGTGGTTGTTGTAATTGCTGCTATTGTTGTTATTGTAATTGCTGCTATTGCGGTTGTAATTGCTGCTGTTTTTTTTGTAATTTATGATTTTGCGGTTGTTGTAATTGATGCTGTTGTTGTTGTAATTACTGTTGTTGTTTTAATTGCTGCTGTTGTTGTTGTAATTGCTGCTTTAATTGCTGCTGTTGTTGTTGAAATGGCTGCTGTTGTTATAATTGTTGTTATTGTTATTATACGGACTGTTGTTGTTGTTGTAATTGCTACTGCTGTTATTGTAATTGCTGATGTTGTGTTGTAATTGCTGCTGTTATTGTTGTAATTGCTGTTATTGTTATCGTTGTAATTGCTGCTGATGTTGTAATTGCTGTTGTTATTGTAATTGCTGTTGCTGTTGTTGTAATTGCTGCTGTTGTTGTAATTGATGTTGTTGTTGTAATTGCTATTGTTGTTGTAATTGCTGCTGTTGTTGTTATTGCTGTTGTCGCTGTTGTAATTGTTGTTGTTGTAATTGCTGTTGTTGTTGTAATTGCTTCTGTTGTTGTTGTAATTGCTGTTGTTATTGTAATTGCTGCAGTTGTTGTAATTGCTGCTGTTGTTGTTGTAATTGCCGTTGTTGTAATTGTTGTTGTTGTTGTTGTTGTTGTTGTTGTTGTTGTTGTTGTTGTTGTTGTTGTTGTTGTTGTTGTTGTTGTTGTTGTTGTCTGGAGCCGCCGGCCGAGTGGCTTGAACGTCGGATTCTCCTTCGGGAGACCCGAGTTCTAATCCTCGGTAAGGTGTGGGATTTTTTTCAGTCGGGGGCAAAAAGAAAATCCTAACCTGCACAGTTCGCGGCAACTGCACTAGCCAGGCGGCCATAATTCCTCAGGCTCAAAGAACCCCCCTGCCATACACCGCAAGGTACTATATTGGCAGTAAATGACAAGTGACAGTTGACAGTTCTTGTTGTATTTGCTGATGCAGTTGTTATTGTTGATATTATTGCTGCTGCTGTTGATGATGTAAGTGCTACTGATGTTGTTGTTGCTGTAATTGCTGCTGATGTTCTTGTTGTAGAAGAAACACGGGAGACCATCAGAGATGATTCTGGATAGTTTGATACCATGGCGTGTAGGTCCATCAGTGTCATAAATGATTGGTAGCACACGAGAGAGAAGACTGGACAGACAAGAACTAACTCCAAAAGTAATGGACTATGAGAAGAAGCGCCAACCTTCATATTCCCTTCCTACAACATGCGTGTTATGTTGGTGCCAATATTCCTTGCGTCCCTTGCCGGCCACGGTAACGCACAGGCACATTACAAATTATAATCATGAAGAGAACGAAAGAAAGGTTTTTTTTTTGTTTTTACCGTTGAAGGTGAGAATTGCCGAAACCCCATCGTCATGTTTCGCAACTTCACACGATCACCACTGTCTTGGGTCAGATATATGTTCTCGTCCCGATAATGCTACATGGTCAAGACAACCTTGTATTTATCTCTTCTCCTTCCCCGGCTCTTTTCTCATCAATGTTGTCACTATGTTTTCTAGCTTATTTCTCCTTATAACATACCAAAAGCATCTTGGCTGTCTGTGATCAATTTCTCTAATCAATGTAAAGTTTCTATTTGTTTCTTGTAGAATATTCTCATTCGTTTTTCTGTCCGTCCATGGTATTCTTTGCATTGTCCTCGGAAACCAGACTTCCCCTGTCATTAGATGTTTATCAGCTGGTCTGCTTATTGTCTTTATAGGTTCTTTATGATCAATATAAAATAATACAGAGTAATGCAGCTTTACAGAAAACAATTACTGAAAACATAGGATGTTGTGGCAACCAGCCCTCGTCAGCAAACACACAACATTCCATTGGCACCTTGCCGTCTTGACAGACGATAGTTTGTGCTCTAAAAAGGCGTAATAACTTTTAACTATGGCGGTAGCGAGTGTGACTGATAAGGCCAATTTGCGCTGTAAATGTCCGTTCACAGTGGGTGCATGTGAACACGTGGTCATTTCCACCATCATGCACCATCTTACGTCTCAAACGCTTGGTGTGTGACTTTTCTGCAATAATTTTCTCCTTTGACTTTATTCCATTTCTGATATTTGCCCTCCTCGCAACACGTTCAGCGGCGACTTGCTCCCAATGTGCATTATCAATGCCTGTATCAATCATGTCCCGCTTACACACATCTTTGTATCGTAGTAGAGGCCGACCCTGAGATCTCTTACCCATCTGTAATTCACCAAAAAAGATATCCTTTGGTATTCTACCATCATCCATCCTCCTAAGATGTCCTATCCATCTAAGTCTACGAAGACTGAGCATGGAATAAACTGTCACACAACCTGATCTTTCCAATACTTCAGTATTTGTGATTTTGTCTTGCCACTTAATACCAAGAATTCTTCGCAGACACCGCATATGAAAGCTGTTTAAATTGTTCTCTTGGTGTGAGTAAGTTGTCCAGGTTTCACTGCCATAGAGAAGAGTACTAAGGACACAGGCTTGATAGACAAGGACTTTTGTTTTGGCAGTAAGCTTCCTGTTCTCCCAGACTCTTTTTCTTAACCTGTTCATTGTTGTTGCTGCCTTACCAATCCGGATGTTGATTTCCTGATCTAGGGATAATTTGCTATTTACCACTGATCCTAGATATGTAAAATGGTCTACTATCTCTAGTTCGGCGTCGTCAATAAAGATTGATGGTACCCCATGTGCACCTTGTGACATAATCTGTGTCTTCTTTTTGCTAATTGTTAAACCAAATTCAGAACAAGCATTGGAGAATGCAGATAGTAGACATTGCAATTCTTCCTCAGAGTGGGTCGTAACTGCAGCATCATCTGCAAAAAGCAACTCTCTGATCAGTACCCTCCTAATTTTGGTCTTAGCCTTCAATCTCTGAGCATTGTAGAGGCCGCCATCTGAGCGTGAGTGAATGTATATACCACCATCCTGATCACGAAATGCATATTTCAGTAGAAGTGAAAAGTATATTCCAAAGAGGGTGGGAGCTAGTACACAACCTTGCTTAACTCCACTCTTGATTTCAAATTCTTCAGAAGTTGCACCATCAAACTTGATTATACCCTTCATGCCTGTGTGGAACGATTCCACAATGGACAGAAGAGTTGGTGGGCAGCCAATCTTCTTTAGTGCCTTGAACAGACCCTCACGACTGACCAAATCAAATGCCTTTGTGAGGTCGATGAAGGCAATAAACAGTGGTTGATTCTGTTCACGGCATTTTTCTTGCATTTGTCGCAATGAGAATATCATATCAGTGGTAGACCGGTTCTGTCGAAAGCCACACTGTGATTCGGGGTAGACTTGATCTCCTAGGACTTGAAGTCTGCGCAGAACAATTCTGGCAAATACTTTTCCAACAATACACAGAAGTGAGATACCCCTATAGTTGTTACAGTCGCTCCGATCACCCTTGTTCTTGTACAGTGTTATGATGCTTGAATCTTTGAAATCCTGTGGGACTTGTCCTTCACGCCAGCATAGCTCTATTAGCTGGTGGATCTGTAGAGTGAGTGTGTCTTGCCCACTCCTGATAACCTCTATTGGAATCCCATCCTTACCTGGAGCCTTGCCAGATGCAAGTTCATTTATAGCACACTTAACTTCTGTTATGGTGGGAAGTGTGTCCAGGTGGTCAAGAGTTGGTAGAGCCTCTATGGCGTTAAGGGCATCATCCGCTAGTTTGGTCTCACTTGAGTAAAGCTCCAAATAGTGCTCTACCCATCTGTCCATCTGCTGTTTCTTATCAGTGATGACTTCTCCAGTCAAGGTTTTCAATGGTGCACTTCTTTTGATCACTGGACCACAGGCTTTCTTTATTCCTTCATACATGCTTCTTATGTCTCCCTTATCACTTGCGATTTGAATGGACTCACATAACTTGATCCAATAATCATTTGCACACTGCCTGGCAGCCTTTTGCACATCCTTCCTAGCTTGCCTTAGCTCACTCAGAGTGTTACGCGTTGGTCTTTCCTTGTTTCTTAAGAGAGCTTTCTTCTTCTTATCAATCAAGGGCTGCAGAGTCTCGCTGTTGGCCGCAAACCAGTCCTGCCTCTTATGATCCACAGTGCCGTAAACCCCTACGGCAGTTTTATAAAGAGTTTCCTTAATTTGACCCCACTTTTCATTTACTGTACAATTTTCTGGTGTATCAGTGAAAGCGTCTTCAAGTTGCTGTTGAAACTGAAAGCACTTTTCAGGATCATGAGTGTTAATAATATTAATCCTGGGGCTAGATTTGTGTTTAGCTGTGTAGATTCTCTTTGGTCTCAGTCTAACTCTTGCAACAACCAAAGAATGATCCGTATCACAGTCAGCACTGTGGTAACTACGAGTCAATGATATATGGTTCAGATGTTGTCTCCGTGTGATGATGAAGTCCAGCTGGTGCCAATGGCCGGATCTTGGATGTTTCCATGTGACCTTATGCATCTCTTTTGTTTTAAAAAAAGAGTTTGTAATACATAGGTCATTACTGGTGCAATGCTCCAGCAGCCTTTGCCCATTTTCATTCATGCGACCGATGTTGTATTTTCCAAGGGACACTGGCCATGAACTCGAGTCCTTGCCCACACGAGCATTGAAATCACCGAGCATATAAATGTAGTCAGATTTTGGAACTGCCTTGATCACGGAGTCTAACTCCTCATAGAACAAATCCTTCACATCATCAGAGGAATCGAGTGTCGGTGCATATGCAGTAATAATGGTGGCAAACCCACAAGAGGTTGCCAAGCGCAGGGATAATAGTCTTTCATTTCCTCCTGCTGGAATTTCAATCATTCCCAGTAGCGAATTCTTCACTGCAAAGCCCACACCGTGTTGCCTTTTTTCTGCCTGCCCTCTACCCTTCCAGAAAAAGGTGTAGTTGTTTTCCCTGAGTGACCCTTCCTCAGCGAGGCGAGTCTCCTGCAGGCCAGCAATATCAATGTTAAGACGATTGAGTTCGGCATCAATCACAGCCGTTTTTCTCACATCGTCAATATTGGTCAAGTCAGTGGAAAATCCTGGACACATGGTTCTCACGTTCCAGGTTGCAAGCCGTAGCTTGAGGTTTCTATTTTTATTTTTGTTTGTACCTGGTGCATTGGTTTTACAGCCTGCGATTCAGATTTTGTCCTAGCCCCAAGCACCCATTGAAGCAGGCAGGCTGTGGCGGATCAGCACCCAATTGGCTGGGGGCTGCCCAGCTTGAGGCGGGCGGTAGCTGATCAGTGACACCTATAGGTGTCTCCCACCGTCAGAGGCAACGCGTGGCGCCCCATGTCTACGCCAACTGACAAGGACTTATAACCCGTAACAGTTGCCTCTCGCTTTGATTCCGAGACCAGTTAAGACCAGGGATGGAGTTATTGCCTCTCCATAGCACAAAGCCTGGGCTAAAATATAGAGATCATGTGTTGCCCATGCAGCATGATCCCTCTCTCGGCCTGCCTAGTTCACTCCAGAGGAAAGGTAACACCCCTACATCTGGAACAAGACAAGCTGCAGAAGCTGCCGGATCAGCAAAGCAATGCTCTAACTGTCCGCCTGTCGGAGCTTCGATCCTAGACCAGTCGCCAACCAAGGCTTAGGGCCTGGTCTGCCCTGCCATGACAATTTTGTCTTTAGCTTGCATTTCCTCGCACCAGGGTAAGGCTTGTACCCTCCCAATTGTGCTCTTCCGCCCGAAGCCGTTGGCACAATGTGGGGTGTCGGGTTTGGTAAGCGCCGCCCAACGTTCGGCGCTAACAGAAACCAGGTAGTACCGTCTACTGTTATACGGTAGCTCAGTCATATCTGACTGAGACCTGACTGACAAAACACACAACATATAATCACGGGAAAGACCCTCCGGTGACTACATTAAGGCAATGGAACGAGATGGGAAGAATGAAACGATGTTAAAATGAGAACAATGAAGTATCACAGCCTTGGGTTCTAGGATAAGCAGCAAAAATGATATTTTAATTTTCAATTTCTTTTCATTGTTGTCTTTTTTTTTAAATCTTTTTATTCTTCTTATCCCTTTCTTAAGCCTTAATGTAGTCACTGGAGGGTCTTCTCCGTGATTATATGTTGTGTTTTATGTATGTATCTGTCTGCTGATGAAGGCTAGTCGCCGCAACGTCCTGTGTTTTCCGTAATTGTGCTCTTTAAAGCTGCATTACTTTCTGTTATTTAATATTGTTTACATTTCTACAGTTTTATGGCAGTTCCATTAATTCTATTCATATGTTCGTTATAGCACTCCAATATTCTTTTTCTCGCTGTAATTGACAACTTTTTTTTTTTTTTTTATTGGTCAGTAGGCCTATGTTTTCCATCTTACAAAAGGCTACCTTTGCCATAGCCATTATGGAACTAGATGAGCGGCCCAAAACACCGACTGTCACATCTACCGTCTACACTATCTTGCGGTGTTGGTCAGGGTGGTCTTGAGCTTGAGGGATTAATTAATTAAGTGACATGGGATGATTGATCGTCTTAAGCGATTTACCTTTTCTGCCATGAGCTTAAATATCGCCGATATGTTGTCATTGCGAAATGTTATCTCAATTAAACTATCAATACAGTAGTTTTCCCTAAGCAATCTGCTTTAGTATGATACATTGTCTGCTATCATATTAAGCTCTTTTAGGTCATAAATGTGACACATTTCTACTTCTCATTTTCCGCCATCAATTTTTGTTCTGTGAAAACCTACTTTTTTATTTAGCACTGAATTGGTTTAGGCCGCCTGGCTAGTGCAGTCGCCGCGAACTGTGCAGGTTAGGGTTTTCTTTTTACCCCAGACAGAAAAAAACAAATCCACATATTACCGAGGATTCGAACCCTGGTCTCCCTAAGCAGAACCCAGCATTTAAGCCACTCAGCCAGTCAAAATACTGACTATTCGGTGTAAAGAGATTTGATTGTTTCGTTGTTTCGGGATTTGAGGTTTGAAGAGTGAACACATCCCACTGCTAGCAACGCTGATCGTATTCCGGCACGAATCTTGGGCCTTGTCCATGTTGAATTGGAAGTACTAAACTCGAGTTTCGCTCATGTTTGAGCTGGTCTGTGGTACATATAGTTGACTGGACCCGGGAACGAACTCCGGATCACTGTCGTGTGAGGCGGGAGTGTAAAGAGATTTGACGTACCTTGTTCTCTACACCAACAGTGGACTGCTCCTTGTAGATCTGAGCCGTCAGGTCTTGCATGGCCTTCACGGATGCCCTCATGGAGTGGTTGGCCCAAATGATTAACGACACCTTGTGGTCCCTCCAGACTTGCATTGGGGTCTTGTAGTACATTGTGGGCACCAATACTACAGGTCCCTGAAACAATACATTTCAATATATTACCGGCACCATGCCGTATTGACAGACGATAGTTTGTTACATTGTGTTTCTAACGGTTTAAACGAATTTGTCATACCTTGTTCTCTACACCAACAATGGACTATTCCTTGTAGATCTGAGACCCTCTAACGACTTCTGGTCCCCAACAATGAGGATAGGCAATTGAGCCGCTAAGGCCTCTAGAGTGTTTATGCTTGTGGCTACGGTTTGCTTGCGCATTTTCCTCATGTTGGACTGGTAGTTCGGCCGCGAATTTGTTTGTGCGAAGTGGTTCGCCGCCTGCCTTGCTCACCGAAGATTATGGGTTCGATTCCGGGCTGCTTCGTTCGGTTCACGAGTGCAGTTTTCTGGGAGACTCCTGCCGGCTGTCGCTGTAGCTACAGAGTCCGTTCTTTGTGCGACGCCTTTAGCAGGCCGTCCTCCGGAAAGACACCGAGCCATGTGGGATACAACCCTGTGCAATGAAATCGATCCTCAAGCCTTTTAAACGCCTCTTAGACCATTTAGTATCATATGTCATCATCATCATCATCCAGTGCCTCGTCGGCTGGCGTGTGCGATCATGCCTCTCCACAAATTTCGATCTCTGACGTTATGGATCAATTCGAATGTTGACTCCCTCCTGTGCCATGACACAAGACTGTCAACAATCTTCTCACACTGTCTTCCTCTATCTTTCTTTCCGCAAATCTTTTCGGTTGTCACCACATGTTCCAGTTTTTATCTTCTCATAACGTGGCCAAAAAGAAACACGACGACTGTTTCATTCTGATATTTGTGATAAGTCGTCTCTGCGACTCAGCTTCCCATAAACCGTCCTGATTTTTCATTTCTTTTGACCACTTAATTTTCAGCATTCTCCCCTAAAACCACATCTCCAAGGCTTCCATGGATTTGTTTCACCTGTTTACCTAATTATCCAGGATTCGCAGCCGTATGTTAAAACTGGTTTTATGTAACATAAAGGAACTGTTTTTCTAACTTTCAAGAACATGTCATAGAGAAGTATAACAAGCCCTTTACATTTACCGAAACTAATGAAAAGATGGGTTACCTTATTCTTCCAAGCCTTCAAGAAATCCAGGATGTCTGTTGGCTCCTTCAGCTTGCTGTGCATAAGGATGGCCGTAGCCCCAGCCGCCAGGTAAGCATCGGCTCGTTTGAGGGCCTCGTCCACGCCCCAGCCGGCGATCAGTGCCTCAACCCTGGCCACGATGTTGAAGTCTGGGTCTCTCTGTGTGTCCCTCATCGCCTGGTAGAGTAGGCAGAAAGGAATGAGTGCTTTGGCAAATGATGGTTCTATGTTTTAGTTCCTTGTCACCGACAAGAACTGTTAATGCTACTGCTGCTGCTTCTGCTGCTGCTACTTCTACTACTACAACTGCTGCTGCTGCTACTGCTGCTGCTATTACTACTACTACTGCTGCTACTACTACTGCTACTACTACTGCTACTACTACTACTGCTGTACACATCTAACAAACCTATGTAGAAGTTTATACAACAACAGTGAATGCATAGTGAGAGCAACTGGAGAACACTCAGAACCCTTCACCATAAGATCTGGAGTACGACAAGGTTGTGTCCTGTCCCCTCTCTTGTTCATAACATATATAGACAACATATGTAAAGAAACCAGCCAAGCAGAGACAGCAAGAATACCGCATGACGAGAACACAGAAGAAGAACCATCTGCAAATCTAACCATTAGAGAACTCCTGTTTGCGGACGACCAAGCTGTGACGAAACGCGTTTATCTGTCTTGGGTCGTCAAGATCCCGCACTATTTTAGCGCGTCATCGGGGACTTTCCCAGCTAAAAATAGACTGAGGGAAGCCGATGAAGGACTTACTATCTAGAATCTTCTCGGAACACCGAAATTCGAGTAACCCGTGATGCTGGGTATCGCTCTAAATTCTCGTGCAGAGAGATCTAGAAACTCTAGGCGGGGAATGACGGTTTCCCGAGAAAGTATCTTTTCTCAAGAAGCACTCGCTTCTAGTGCGCATTGAGTTGGCACGAAGCGGGAATGTGGCTAAACCAGTCATTCACTTACTTGTGTTCGACGAGAACAGACGCAGGCCTGATGTGAGCCATTTTTGTGGTGCGTCTCACCTCAACCATGATTCGGCTGACTGTTATGTAAAGGAAGCTGAGAAGCCCTTGAACAGTTCGGAAGCTGACTGGAGATCTGGTTCCATCATTCAGGTAGATATTTGTTTAAATCATTTAACTTTGTACGTGGGTTACACACGCCATTGTTCTAACCACATTACCTAAGCGGATGTCCTTGCATACTAATTAGCAAACCGATCGATAACGCAGTTGACGGCGAATCGTGGGTATGTTTACCGTGTGCTCGCGAATCAGCTGTTAGGAACGCCGTAATGTGATGTGGGCGATTTGGGTTCCAAATATATGTACCATATTTTGCCAATCGTTGCATCTATTAGGTTGCTGTGTTAGAATAAAACCTAGTTACTTGTGCCGGATGGAAACTTAGATTATGTCAGTCAGTGGCTGAAGCCAGAAGAACGGTTAGAAAACCAGGTAAGTTGGTAGGTGGAGATTCAGACAAAATTGTGCTTAGTTACTAAGTAAAGGAAGAACTTAGTTCTGTGCCACCAGGAATGATGTAACTATTGTGTAATAACTTAATAGTGAATTCATTGTGTGGAACAGCGGAGTTCTGTGGAAAGGTAAGTGCTTTGTTGATATGTGTATATATATATATGATGTGACATTGTGTGTATATATATTAGGTCAGGGCATGTGATACTGCCTGGGGGAGTTCCGAACGCCGAATAGCTCGACGCGTGATAACACTGTGTGCCGTCGCGATATAAATATGCGTTCTGAAATCTTGTCTGAGCTATCCTGTTTCTTTCATACTGGCGCTAGTACGAGTGAATGCTAAGGTGCTGGAAGTATGGAAGGATGCATGGAGGCTGTATGAGACTGGGGACATATAGGATATGGGGGATGTGAAAGCAAGTTATGAAAGTATGTGTTGGTAGGCCAAACCAACGATGAAGTTCGGTCCAGGCCAAAGCTAAACCACTTGGGGAGGACAGAACTGGAACATTACCCTTGGAACATGTGGGGAACATGTATTCTCAAGAAGGCTTCTTGACTCTAAGGCAGAGTCTGATAAGAAGAGTTTGCTATGGCAGGGGCAGGTGGTCCCACCAGCAAACAGGCTTGTGTACATAGTGGATGTGATCATGTCCTATTCCTATATCCCGAGGGATGGTATATTGATCAAGATTATGTTTCTTAATGAACATTGATGATGTTAGGAACGAGTCCAGGGACTCTTTACCTATTTGTTTAGTTCGATTAAATTAGAACAATAACAGCCTTGTATCACTACTGACGTTAGCGACGACTGGTAGATGATTAGGGATAGGTGAGACCTACGATCAGACTCGTCATTCTGATTTCTTGCTCTGTTTGACGGGCTGTTCTGTGAGGCCAGCTGACATTTGTGAACCCATGCTTTACTACTCTCCATATAGAGATAATGCTTTGGTTATATGCATAACTAAGTAGCATGACTGAGGGTTGAGTAGTTATTGGTAGGATGCATGTGGACTAATGTTTGGGCCAGTATACTCTCACCGGTCGCTCTTCCTTTTCAGGAGTTTGCCTGTTGAGGAACCAGTCAACTATAATTGGTGTTGGCAGGAAACCACTTCGTGTGACACCGCGAAGGGTTCAGTTCTTTACTTATCACGCCAGACTCAACCACACCAGGTACCCAAGGTGATTCACCATGCGTGAAGGTTGCCTCAAGAAATACAACTGCCCTGAAGGTGCACGTGTGGGAAGTGATGGTTTGTGATCGTTCTCAGATACTAGAAGATACTCTGTTTTTGCCAGGAACATTTCAGCATTTTGAGTAATCATGCTCAACGAAAGGAAACACCGGTCCGTCTATTATGACGGTGGTTCTGCCTAAACGCAGAAGTAACTGATCTTCAGACACTTGAATGGTTCTTTGGACAGCTCTAGGGGCAGGTCTTGAGAAGAACTACACCAGCTATTGACTTGTGGCAAGTGTAACCCGGTGGAAGGGACTATGGATTATAGTCCAACCTGAATTGTTTCCGTGAAATAGATGTCTGATTCTATTAATGTACTGTCTCAGTATGAAGATTATAAACTGTGTTCGAGTAGGACTCAGTAACATTTTTCAGTAGCCATATCTGATTCTAAAAGCAGTGTGACTGTAAGAGACCATTGAATTGGTCAATTAACATTTGTCCATCCATGTTCCTGTGATGTGATGAAGGGACCATTGAATTGGTCAGTGACAGATCCGTTCTGCAGTGGGACTGTGCTAGGAGTGACAGACCATTCGATTGGTCAGTGACTAGTTAAGTTCATCGAAGTAACGACTACTTGGAGTCAAGTCCAGGAGGATTGTCTCCCAACCGGTATTGTTCGAGAACTGTATTAACAGTGACTCCGTGGGAGTGATACAGATGCAGTTGGTCCAGTGAAGTGTGGTCCAGCAGTGACTCTATTGTTGTGGATCCACGCTCGGGAGACGGAGGGGTCTCCAAGGTTCTAGTCATCTCTCTGGAAGGAAGCCGGGTGAGTGGCGGACCGACTGGACGGGACATCTGCATCCAATCTACTTCTCAACTCGATGAAGACAACTATATCTCTGATTCTGTCTCTACTCTATCTTCTGTTTGTGTAAATAGATTCTTCTATCAGGATGTTCATTTCAGTTCTATATTCTCAAGGGTAGAATAAACTTTATGTAAGTTGACTTGCTCTTTGTATAATGATTGAGTGTGGTCTCGGACGATGCCTAAATGTTCATTGTTCCACAGGTGTAGGTAGTTAGTGGGGGTCTAGAATCTGGAGGGGCTTGTAGACGTAATTAACTAATATGAGATCAACCACAGAGTAAAAATGTGTATCTGCTCGTCCAACCCCTGGGGCTAGAATACACGGGAGTGCCAGAGACACCTCGGGGGTGGTTCACTCTCACTACTCAAGGTGAACTCGTCACACAAGCACTAATAGCAAAATCAGAAGCTGAATTACAAGACCACATGAATAGTCTAAACGAAATGTGTAGGGAACATAACATGAAAATTAGCACACGCAAAACAGAGGTAATGACTATAACTAAAGAAGAACAAACAGCAACAATTCACCTAAACGAACATCCCTTGAAACAAGTAAAGAGCTTCAAGTACCTAGGAAGTATAATATCATCAAATGGCAGATCAGAAGACGAGATCGAAAATAGGTGCAATAAGGCAAATCAACTCATTGGACAAATGGCACCAATACTAAAGAACAAACATGTATCAATAACTACTAAGAAAGCACTTTACAACACAATCTTCCTACCAACTCTGTGCTACCAATGCCAAACCTGGACAATGACAGAAAAAGAGAAAAGAAAAATCACAACAACAGAAATGAGGTTTCCTGAGAAGAATACTCAACGTATCAAGAAGAGATAAGATCAGAAATGAAGAAATCAGGACTAAAGTAGGGGTTAAAGCTGCTCTAGATTTTATTAGAAAGCAGCAAGTCAAATGGTTTGGCCATGCAAGTAGGCTACCAGTCAACAGCATGCCACAACAAGCAATGATGTACAGACCAGATGGAAACAGAGGAAGAGGCCGACCACGTAAACGTTGGACGGAGGGAATAACAGAATCCATGGGAATGTCGATATACGAAGCCCATAACCGGGCACTCTCACGAAGTTTATACTTCACCTCGACACCGCAAGGTACAAGAGGAACATGATGAGATGAGATGAGACTGCTGCTACTGCTGCTGCTATTACTACTACTACTGCTACTGCTGCTGCTACTACTACTACTACTACTACTACTACTACTACTACTACTACTACTACTACTACTACTACTACTACTACTACTACTACTACCATAATCACCACCACCAAAACTACGACTGCGTCTTCTACTAACATATTTTGAATAACATTTGCACATATGCCATATACTTTTATTAACCATTTGTGATTATGTGGGGGGGGGGGGGGGGGGGGGGGAAATAAGTCCATAAAAGAGGCCTTAACTTAATACCTTATAGAGAACTGTAGTATTATCCTTTAGAATTCGTAGAACCTTGCTGTGGATGTCTGCTGGTACACTAACCTTTGCAAAGTTACAAACCGAGGAAATTATACGTTGATGTTAACGGCTTAGACAACAATGATGATGTTTAGTGGGGAACTTAACGCTTAACGTGCTCCAGACAGAGAGAGAGAGAGAGAGAGAGAGAGAGAGAGAGAGAGAGAGAGAGAGAGAGAGAGAGAGAGTGAGTGAGTGAGTGAGTGAGTTACTGCTGAGTGGGTGAGTGAGTGAGTGCTGAGTGAGTGATTGTGTGAATGGGTGAGTGAGTGAGTGAGTGTTGAGTGAGTGAATGAGTATTGAGTGAATAAGTGAGTGCTGAGTGAGTGAGTGAGCGAGCGAGTGAGTGAGTGAGTTAAAGAGTGAGTGAGTGAGTGAGTGAGTAAGTGAGTGAGTGATTGTGTGTAAGAGGGAATGTGAAGGAGTGAGTGTGAATGAGAGAGCGAGATATAGTGAGTGAGAGATTGAGAGATGATTGAGATGGAGAGAGTGAGAGAGGGTGATAGAGGGTGAGATAGAGAGAGTACATACGATAGAATGAGAGATTGAGAGGGAGAGAGAGAGAGTGAGTGAGAGAGGTGAGAGAGAAGGTAAGTGTGAGAGATTGAGAGAGAGAGAGGGAGAGAGTGAGAGAGATAGTGAGAGGGGAGAGTGAGAGAGGGAGAGAGTGAGAGGGAAATGGTGAGAGGGTTGAGTGGGAGAGAATGAGGGAGTGGCATAGAGAGAGAGTGAGAGAGTGAGAGGAAGAGAGAGCAGAATGAGAGCATGAGAGGGAGAGCGTGAGAGAGAGGGAGATGGAGTGAGAGAGAGTGAGAAGGAGAGGGAGTGAGAGAGAGAATGAGAGAGAGAGAGAGAGTCCATGCGATAGAATGGGAGCGAGTGTGTGAGAGAGAGTGAGTGAGATGGAGAGAGAGAGAGAGAGAGAAGAGAGAGAGAGAGAGAGAGAGAGAGAGAGAGAGAGAGAGAGAGAGAGAGAGAGAGAGAGAGAGAGAGTCTGTAGTACAATTAATACGAAAGACATTCTAGATAATATAGTTGACAGAAAACCACACACGAATAATTTAAATGATACCTGGATTTTTAGTGAAAATTCTTTAACGTCGGCTAAGGGTTGCCTTCTGCCGTCCAGAAGTGAGTTAGTTTTTGGAAAGAGTTTGTCCTCGATTGCCGCTCCTGAAATTTATCAAACAGAACAATAATATCTTAGTCAGATATGACTGAGCTACCGTATGTCTGTTTGCGCAGAATATTGGGCGGCGCTCACCAAACCCGACACCTCTTAGTGTGACAACGGTTTCGGGCGGAGGAGCGCAATTAGGAGGGTACAAGCCTTACTTTAGGGCCGAGGAAATGTAATCTAAAGATAAAATGTCATGGCAGGGTAGACCAAGCCCTAAGCCTTTGTTGGCAACTGGTATTGGATAGAAGCTCCAACAGGTGGACAGTTAGAGCCTTACTTTGCGAATCCAGCTGCTTCTTTAGCGTGTCTTATTCCAGTTTTATCGGTGTTACCTTTCCTCTGCAGTAAACTAGACAAGCCAAGAGAGGCATCATATTGCATGAGCAAAACATGGTCTCTTCTATTCAGTCCAAACTTTGTGCGATGGGGAGGCTTGAGTTCAAAGCGAGCGAACGCACAGACAAGAAACATCTTCTGGAATCAATTTGCTTGGCGATTTGATCTCATCGTACCTATAGCAACACATGGATGTAAATAATGGATAATTTAGCCATCACAAAAGAATAAAATTGTAACTTTTGAGCTCAAATACTATAAACAAGATGTTAGAATATCGCGGGCCAAGAAGAAAACAAATACTGAAATTCTACAAGATCTTTGCATGGAAGAAATCTGGTTCGTAAATATAACATAGTATCGTATCACGAAAACTGAAATACTCTTCAGTCACATTAAACGTCACGGGGGTGTCGAAAGAACAGTAATGGAAGGCATTTTTTTCTCGTATGCCTGTGCGAACTTTGGGTTCAATATCAACTTGGAAAAGACTGTAGTTATATACCAGCCAACTCCAGGGATTAATCACACCGTGCCGATTATCAAGGTGAACATATTCCATTTTGCGTAATTGCATGGCATCCTGATTTCTGTGGTGAGCATCCTGGCTGATTGCCTCCGTCTTCAGCACCTTTCCTTTGCTAGAGCAGACTGTGGATTCACTCGAGTTTAGATATGTACGCGCGTACACACGTGTCTGCGCATGCATGTACGTGCATACACATCTAGAGCATACTGGTTATTTTTCGGCGCCAGAAACATTGCCGTCGCCCCTTCTCCTGTTAGTTAAAACAGTTCGGCCACTATGCAGTGGATACCATCCCACTGTGGAGTGCCCGGAAACGACAGAGCCGATCAATTGGCTAAGGAAGGAGCCAAAGAAGAACAGCCTGATGTGCCTGTTACATACCACCAAAAGAAAAGAATGATCAGATCAGTCAGAAAGCCACCAAAACCTGCTCAAGATGACTACCACGTTATTGACAGACCAGAACAAGTCATTATTCTATGCCTCAGAACAGGACACAATAGATTACGCAACCACATGTATGCAAAATTCAAGATTGGTGAATCAGCCATGTGCACATGTGGATTGGCGTCGCAGACAGCAGAGCACATACTCCAAAACTGCCCAAAATATAACATATCTAGGCAAACCTTCTGGCCTAGAGAGACAACAGTGGAAGATAAACTCTATGGTCCGCTGTGTGAACGAAAGAAGACAGTTAAATTCATACAAGGGACAACATTGCAGATATAGACATATTTAAAGCGAACGAAAGAAGAAGAAGAAGAAATCAATGTGAACGGCCATAGACTAAGTGTTGTGAACAAATTCACCTATCTTGGCAGCACTGTGTCACAAGCTGCCACAATTGATGACGAAGTGAATGCAAGAATCTCCAAGGCCATCGCGGCCTTTCGCAGACTGTACAAAAATATGTAGGACAGAAATGGAAGAACACTCTACTGTATACTTGTGAAACCTGGACTGTCTACCAGTGACACGCTAAGAAATTAAATCACTTTCACAGTCTGCCCTAGGAAGTTACTGAAGATCAAATGGCAAGATAAGATCCCAGACACTGACGTTTTAGAAAGAGCTTCCATGCCCAGTATCTACATTCAGCTAATGAAGAATGTGGTCAAGCCATCTGACTTGGGCTCCTCGAAGGTTGTGGGTTCGATTCCGGGACGCGTCCTTCGGTTCACAAGTGCATTTTTATGAGACTCCTTGGGGTCGTCGCTGGAGCTACGGAGTTCGTGTTTTGTGCGACTCTTTCGCAGCTCGCGCTGCGGAAAGAGACCGGGCCATATGGAGCAATGAAGTCGACCTTACCGACTTTTAAGCGACTTTTTAATCAAAAATCAGATTCGCTGGACTGGTCACTTGATTCGCATGCCACATCACAGGCTCACTAAACGAATTTTTTTTACGGTGAGCTGCGCTGTGGTAAATTTACGTCCACAGGTCAAGGAAGCGAAGTCAACATTGTAGTCCAATGGTGTAGGGGTAGAACCCGCTGCCTCTATATCAGCACACCTGGAAGTTTAAGAGCGTGGATTCTTATCTATTCGGCCATGCCGACATCCGTGAACCAGAATTGACTATAGCTACCCAACAATAGCTGGCTTGTCTTCGCTCGACAGAAATCGAAATAACCCAAACAGCGGTGAGAATGAAAATACTTGTGAATGCAAAACGGACAACAGGTGAGCAATTTCGCATGCGTATTTATAAACATACAGGGTGATTGAAAAGTATCACTACACTTCGTATGTTGAACAAATTTGAAAAATAAAGTACATGATGTCATGAAATATTATAATTATAAATTCTTAAGTTAAATCAGTGCTTCTGTGTGGATGGGAAACACGGAGAATGACAAAAATGAATTACTAACAAACTACAAGCGTTCATGAATTGTTGTCTGTGCAAAATTTGTTCTACATACAAAGTGTAGTGAGACTTTACAAACATCCGGTACTTGTGCATGCAAAGCCGACAACAGGTGAGCATGTTCGCACGCTTATTTATAAACATAGAAACCGCAGTAGATAGGCTTGAGTGTACTTCCTTGCAAATACAATGATATAGGACAGGTTCAATGCCAAGCTGCGACAGGACTGTCTTTCTGAGCGTTAGGTTCTGTTGTCCACCCAGCATTATGACATGGCTACCAGAAAATGTTCAGAAGGGGTGATGGGACATATGAATATTTTTTTTTGTTAGTTAATTAGTTTCAAATCTTTTACCTGACGTCGTAGTGAACCCCATCATTGTTTGGCTATTTGGGATTTCTTTCCAAGTTTACGTTCAGTCGTTTGTCATTGGTTTCTGAAAGACCGGCACTCACACCTTTGTTTGAGAACCAACGCAAATCGCCCGCAGTTTCGAACACGGATTACGAAATCCATTTAGTAACACTTTCGCCACAGAGCCGGATACCATAAATGAAGCTGTAAAAAAGGTCGAATTTTGATTTGTAATCCAAGGGAGACTAAATCGTAAAGACAACTTATCACAAACATCAAAAAGAGGCAGGTACCATTTTTTGACCACATTATGAAAAGACACAAACTGGAACATGTTGTGACACCCGGACAGATTTGTGGAAAGAAAGATACAGGAAGACAGCATGAGAAAATCCTTGACAGTCTTGCGTCATGGTACGGAAGGGAGTCAACACACGAATTGATCCATGCCGTCGAAGACCGCAAATTGTGGCGAGGCATGATCGCCCACGCCAGCCGACATTGGATGATGATTGTGATTTGATGATGATGATAATGATGATGATGAGGAGGAGGAGGATCGTGATGATGATGATGATGATGATGATGATGATGATGATGATGATGATGATGTTGATGTTGATGATTACGATGATGATGTTGGTAATAATTATGGTGATGATGCTGGGGATGATGATGATGATGATGAAGATGATGATGATGTAATAATTATGATGATGATGATGGATGATGATGATGATGATGATGATGATGATGATGATGATGATGATGATGATGATGATGATGATGATGATGATGATGACGACGAATCCAAGAGATTGCCAACAGGACATACCAGCAATGCCTCGATCTTCCAGCTTACGTACAAGACGCCTGGCGTTGTTGAAATTCCCGTAACCAGTGTCAGCGTCGACCAGTATGGGAATGGAACAGGCGTCATTCATGAACTCCAGGATCTCCAACACTTGGGTCCAGGAAGCTTCGTTACTGTCTCTGACTGCCAGCTGGGTGGCGATGGACAATCCACTGGCCCAGATGCCTTTGAAACCTGGTCAAGTATGAAATCAGTTAGTTATGTTGTTTGTTACCTCATTAAGTGACATGGGATGATTAATCGTCTTAATCGACTTTCCTAATCTGCCATGGGCTGATATACTATAGCTTTCTCTATGCAACTCCCCTTACAAACAAACATACCGGGTGTTTGTAGAGTCATACTACACTTTGTACGTAAAACACATTTGAAAAATGAAGTACATGACGTCAGCAAAATATTTGCTAAATTATTAATTGCATTAGTTACAATAGTTACTGCTATAGTCGAACGCTGTTTTGGGGGAGCTGGAAAGTACCAATAAAGTATTCATTATAACAGGTGTTGGAAATGTCCACCACGGGCTTCAAGGCATGATTGTACACGCCTCTTCATAGTGTCAAATACCTTCTTTAACGGGACTGTTGTTATCTCTTGAATGGTAATTCTGATTGCTTCTTTCTTCTGTTGATAACACCATTCTGTTTGGAGTGCAATGAATTACTCCGGCAGGCGACAGTCATTCGCTGCATATTGCTTCACGATTGACTATGGAGTATATTTGTTGACGACGTCACGTACTTCATTTTTAAAATTTCTACATACAAAATGTAGTGAGACTTTTCACACACCCAGTATAATACAACATGCCTGCTACCACATTAATAACGTTTAAGTCATAACTGTAACACACACCCCTACTTCCCATTGTCTACCATCTATTTTTGTTTGGTCCAAAACTACTTTTTGTTTGGCGCGGAATCTGTTAACAAATTGGACAGAGCTGAACTCCTCGAACATACGTCGGTGCTTAGTGTCACTTGGGATATATAACAAGAGCATCGTCATTATCATCATTTTGTTATCACTTTCAATAAACACGAATGTCTCTATGTCGGCCCCAGTCTCCTCTATAGATCACACAAAGAGAATCTCAGCCTCCCCCGATGTGTCTCCACCTTGACGTGGTGGGGGAGCTTGCGTGTCCCATTGACCCCATTTGCTTGCCGATGGATGAAAAACTACATATCGGACAGCTTATGGGATAGGGACCAGACTAAGAGAGACACAACCTGCTGCTCTGCAGGTAGACTGAGGATAGCAGTCAAAAATTTAAATCAGGTGCACGAAGGCAGAAGTTCTTGGTCCGGACAAAACTCTTAAGGCTCCCTGTCGAGGGCTGTGGCTGAACGCCTCTAAGCCACAAACCCTCGGATCTGAGAGCCGGGCCGATACCCACCTACCGAAAAATAGAGGCGTGATACTGAGCAAGCTACATGCTCAGGTCTGATACATGTTCGAAGGCTCTCAGCTGGGGGATATGAGAGATTCCCGGATGAGAGGGCCAGGCCGTTTCTCGTTCACTGCTGCACGAAGGTAAGGTGCTGAGCCGGCAGCACATGTAGCCTACCTCGTGAGCGAGTACAAAAAGTCAGAAAAGTGCCCCAGTCGAAGGAAATGGTTACGAAAACTGTCTGTATCTAACTCATAGAGAGTGTAGACAAAAGTGGAAGAACGTCTCAATGACGCGAAATGGAACGCACGGCGAGCGAACCTATTGCGTGGTCTGAAGTCAAAAGCAAAAGCTTACCGAGTGGATGTCGCTCGCAGTCTGACCGCTCCTGGTGTGTGCTTGAGCGATCAGTGGCAAGCGAGATGCCCAACACATGGAAGTGAGGAACTAAAGCAGCCATGAGCAGGACGTGGCAACTCCTCGGGTGAGCCCAGTCTCAGAGCAATATGTGCCGGCTCTGCAATTATGGAAGCCTCCTTGGATAGCGAGGGAATGCCCATGGTCTGCCCCTGCCTTCCCTTGAGGGCCGACCGCGATGTCGTTGATCGTTCTATCTTGACCAGCTGAGATGTTGGCGACATCACAACAGTCTAACGTGCCTCGAAACCAGAGGAAGGCTAACCTCATTAAAAAATGCCCGCCGGAAGTCGGAAGTGTCGTCCTACGGGTGGCAAACTAAAAATTGACACTACGCAATTACGTCCGAGTGAAATGTCTCGTCCGAATGTCTCTCGTGCTAGGAACAGCTCTGACTACCTAGTTTCCGAATGCCGCTCTTGTTCGGAACAGCTCTGACTAGGTAGTTTTCCGAATGTCTGTCGTGCCTGGAACAGCTCTGACAGGCGCAACGACAAGCACATGTCCGAAAACTCGCTGAGTGGATACCGTCTGCAAACCTGTCTGGTTTGTGCGGGAATGGCCCGGGGCAAACGAAATGACCAATATATTGAAGTGAGGATTTAAAGCAGCCATGAGCAGGACGTGACGATCCCTCGGTGAGCCCAGAACCAGGGCGCTAAGTGTCGGCCCTGCAACTATGGAAGCAACCTTGGATGGCGGTAAATGATATGGACTGTCCCTGCCTTACTTTGAGGGATGACCGTTGTCTTCGACCGTTCAACCTTGGCCAGCTGGGTTGTAGATGGCACCACAAAAGTGAGAGTCTCCCAGGAATGCTACCTGGTCAAAAAAGCACGCTATAGTCGGATGTGTTGGCCTACGGGTTTCGGCCCAAGGGCGCATAACAGACACACCGCAATCACATCTGAAAAAACACTCCAGATGAACGAAAAGAAGAAGAAGAATCTCAGCTCTTTACATGAACTCCGTTGCACCAGCGAGGCTCTGATTGTGTAAATACAAGAGTCACGCGTGTTATAAATATTCTTTTTGCTGGTAGGATGTTGTTTTTTTTTGTTTTTTTTTTTGTTTTTTTGTTGGCTTGTGCCATTTTGAGTGGACAGTGGTCAGTTCGGTCCTGCCCCCTTCATTTGTTAACTCCGTGCGGATATTTAAAGTCTGCAACAAGCAAACCGGTCCTTCCACATTTTTCGCACTTGTCCGAGAGACCCAGGACGTCCGTTCTACTACGCCAGGACCACATGAGATTGTACGATTCGATTCTTATTTCTTAAAAACCCTCGGTCAAGTTGTGTGGGCTACAATATGAGGAGAAATACAATTCCAAGGTGTCTGAGCAAAACCTAGCAGTCCGCATTGTCATATAAGGGCAGGAAACCCTACCAGCCCGGATAAGCATGTTCGCATAAAACAATAGCAGAAAAGCCGGCAGCTAGCCGTTCCTAAATTATTGTTTATTGGGAGGGGGGGGGGCACAAAAGGCGATTAGGTATGCTGAAGAGAAGACCTGATTGTATCCGGACATAGTTTGCTAGTAAATTTTCTCCCATGGTTGGACTTGTAGGGCCCTGTTTCGACGCCTAGCTACTGAGTTGAGTGCTTTATGTGACACTGAGCTGCTAATTTCTTGGACAGTGCTTTTTTGTTTGTGCCCACGTTTGCTGCCGACACTTCTGCGACTGCCTTATGCGATAATGTGCGTGCGGGCTGGTAGGCTTACTTGGATTTCGTCTTCCTCTACATTGAGCTGTATTTTCATGTGAAGGAAAGCTTGTTTCATTCACAAGTTTACATGGAACAATGATGAGCATTTCGTGTGGTTTTCGCTGGCACAGGAAAGGAGCAGTTATGTGTGACCCTTTGCTATGACGTTGGAACCGCTCGACTACCACGATAACGACTAATAGTTATGCCTGTTCTAGGATATGACCCTAAAGAGGAAGAAGACCAGAAACCAAAGAGGATTGAATAGCCACAATCGTTATGCCTGCTTCAGACCAAGCAGGTACATAAGAAATAGCCATTAGTTAGTTAGTTGTTAGCCGCGGTTCCAACTTAAAGGCAACAGGTCACCCCATAATGATCCGTTCTTATGCCTATGATTAACAAACAAATTTAACCTTACTGTTCTATGTGAAGAGTGGAACAAACAGCAGTCCCGTCAAACCAAATGATAGCACAGGCATATATTCATAAGGCCGCTACCAGAATACCAACACAACAGTCCATCACTAAAATTACGATTCATCATAGATGGAAGTCGATGGAGTCACTAGAAAACCAGCAGTTGCACACACATCACTGCATAAGGCAAAACCAGCTAGTTCAGCAACCGGCCGTCCGCCATGTTTATGAACATACAGTTCACGATACAAAGAAGAATATCAGATGTCAAAGCGGTATAAATAATCATAATCGCTAACGCCTGCTCTAGATCAGGTATTGAAGAAAGCAACGCGGTTTACTTGGCAACATTCGCCCGGGCAGTGAACTCACCTGCTTCTTCAGCAATGGTAGCACTGATTCCGTTGTGAGCTTCCATGATGAACTCTAAATCTTGAGACAGAAGCATCTGCCGCAGTCTGGTGGTCTTCTGCAAGAACAAAGCCATAAAAAAAGAAAAAATATAATAATACACATAAACATAATAATATTAAAATATAAAATTAACCGTTTCGTTAATCTGCTTCCTGGTTTCATTTGATAATTTTTGTTTCGTTCCCTCGCTTTGAACGCAAGCGTATTCCATACACATACTACTTCTAGTGCACAGGACTGATATGTGCACGTGGATTAATTTTGCCTGTTACCAGTATCCCTCACCAGCAGGCGAACCCACTCTGACTTCAGAGGAACTTGTAATATAAGTTCACAAGTCAAGGACGAGAAGTCAGCATTTTAGTTCAACTGACCTGTGTAATGGTTGAACCCGCTACCTCGACATCAGCACACCGGATGTTTAAGAACAAGTGATCTTACCCATTCGACCACGCTGACCTCTGATCATATATAATTGGGGGTTGCGTGGGGAAGTGGTTAAACCGTCTACATCGCACTCTGGAGGCAATGGGTTCGTTTATGGATGCATCTTCAGACCACGACCCCACGGAGATACTTGGAGTCAGCACTGGAGCTACAAAGTTAGTGCTCTGAGCCTCGGCAGGTGGCTTTCCGTTCTGAAGAGAAAAGACCGAGCCACACAGGGTAAAACTCAATTAAATGGAATCTTTCGCTGGTAATCTTTACCCCATGTAGCTGATTCAATGAGCAGGCTAATGGGCTGGCATGGAATACACCTTTTGCTGGCAGATTACCTATGAGCATGGGAGAGGTGGTCGAGATCCTGTGGAACCAGGTAGAGAAGGCGGGGGAACACACTGAGAACCCGTTTGTGGAATGAATGATACTGCGGGGGCGGGGGGGGGGGGGGAGGGGTTTGCAGGGGCTCTGGAAAATCTCAAAACTGAGAGGGAAGACCAGGAGAACTTTTAATCAGATAGCAATGGAAACGGTTAGTAGTGTGACTCTTCGCTTGCCGTTGAACGAGGGGACGGAGCGCGTATGGGAATGTCCTAAGTGCAGTAATGTCGGTTCTTCTCTCAAATCAACTCAAGTCCAGTGCCAAACAAACATTAACTTTGGACCAGACATGTTACACAATCAAATGAAGTAAATTTCCCTTTAGTTAGCATTGAAAATGGGGAAGATACCACGAAACAAAACAAACAACAAGAAGACCGTAGTATTGCGATATATCGTCCTTCTGTCTAAGTGGGGGGGGGGGGGGGGGGGGTCACATGTGGCGATATATGATCCTTCCGCACTCAATCAGTTCAGCAATACACAAGTCTGTCTTTCTGTCCGTCTGTCCGTCCGTCCGTCCGTCCGTCCGTCCGCCCGCCCGCCCGCCCGTCCGTCCGTCCGTCCGTCTGTCTGTCTGTCTGTCTGTCTGTCTGTCTGTCTGTCTGAATATATGTGTGTTTGTCTGTCTATACATCCATCCACCTAACCAACCTTCGACCTATCCAGCGATTCATCAGTCAGTTTATCCTTCTGTCTACCTATATGTATATATGTACACACACGCACACACACGCGAGCGCGCGCGCCTGGTTATCTGACTGCCTGCCTGCTTGCATGTCTGTAAACATATACACCTAAATTACTTTGCAATTGCCACCAAAGACAGGTCAAAAATTACTGTGCATATGCCACCAACGACAGATAAAAATTACTTTACAAATGCCACTAAAGACAGACAACAATTACTTTGCAAATGTCATTAAAAACAGACAAAAACTACTTTGCAAATGCCACGAAAGACAGACAACAAACAGAAAACTTGAGAGACCGACATTCCCCGCCATCTACAACTGACACCATTCACACGATGGTGTATCGTGGCTGTCAGTTTGACATACAAAATTATACCTTTGATGACTGACAATCGTTTTAATAGCACCAGGCTCCAGACAGTTAAGACAAACACCACCTAGTTAGGCTAGCCTAAAAATCACAGGAGATGTTGTCAACACTTAATGGCGAGTTTAATATCGAGAAATTCCTCTCACATAACGCCATTAATAATATTGTAGTCATGCGTTTGTTACAGTGCACACGAAAATTTTGATTCAAAATATTCTTAAAGTTACTAGTCATTTTGTCTGTTGTCATTTACCTTACGTTGCATGAACTTTACAGAGGGTGAATACAAAACTTGGACCGGCAATATTTTCAAACACCTGCACAGTCATTAAAAATACACCCTATAGTTTTATAGAAGAATGCTGAATGTTAATTTGACAGCCAATATTAGCAATCTGGACATTTTGAGGGAAGCTAAGTGGCAAAGACAACTTATCACAAACATCAGAAAGATGCAGTCATTCGTTTTTGACCACATTATGGAAAGACAAAAATTGTAACATGTGACAAACGGACATATGGGCTGAAAGAGAGATAGAGGAAGACAGTGTGAGAAGATTCATGAGTCTTGTGGCATGGCACAGAAGGGAGTCAACACATGAATTGATCCATGCCGTAGGAGATCGCAATGTATGGAGAGGCATGATCGTCCATGCCAGCCGGCAAGACACTGGATGATGATGATGATGATGATGATGATGATGATGATGATGATGATGATGATGATGATGATGATGAGTTTGCTTTCTGAACGGGAAGTCCACATTTAAATCCAATGTATCAGTTATCAGTTATCAGTTATCAGTTGGGGTATCTTCGTTGCACTCCGGACATGTCCATAGGTGCTCAGACCCTCCCCCCAGCATATGCATCAGCGTCCGGTGGCTAATAGTGCCAGTTCTGTGTTGGTTGACGAGGCACTTTGTTTTCCCGATGTACCTCTCGCGTCTGGCTGTGTCGATTCTTACTCCCAGGTCTTTCATCCTGGACAGCGATGTGAAATCACTGACGTCAAAATCCTCTGTTCTCGCCAAATCTTTAAGGACGTTAATAACATCGGCACGATCCATGGGCTGGCCATCTACAGGGGGTGCAGAGCCAGCCAGTTTGTCAGCTCGTTCATTTCCCTCGACTCCCGCATGTCCCGGGACGAAGATGAAGGTGACTTTACGGACAACAGACTTCCGCAGCGATTCAGTCCACTGTCTACGTACAGATCCAGCTTCGACCTTCTGAATCATGCTCATTGAATCACTTAGTACACACACGTTGGTATAATGCTGTGATTCCAGCCATATGAAAGCCTGTGTAACTGCCATCACCTCCATCGTCATGCTGCTCGTGGTCATAGAGTGGGCACCACTGGATTCTTGAACGGTTCGGCCCGCTGAACGGGCTGTAAATGCCCACGCACTTCTCTGCTGCTTTACAACAGATCCATCTGTATAGATGAGCACTTCGGGGCTATCTGAGTGTTCATAGATGAGCGCGTTAACCTCTGCATTGACAGCGGCAGGGTTCTGCTCTCTGCACCGTCTGTCGAGTGTGATAATGCAGGAGAAAGTGCACTTAAAGGCTGGAGGCACCGGCACCCATTCCTTGCCGGGGTTGATACTGGTAAGACTGCAGACCTGTCTGACGACATCTTCCGCCCGACCCATCCATGATTTGCCCCTCTTTAGCCTGTCACCCTTTTCTCTGAATATAGCGTCAAGCAGAGGGTGCTGCTCATCTGCACTTATTTTTAAGTATGCACGAGCTCTCCAGATCTTGATCCTGTGTTCCATTGTCGGGAAGTCAAGGAGGTATCTCATTGCTACACAGCTGGTGTCTCTCGTGCAGCCCAAAATGATGCGCATGGCTTCGTTTTGTACCTTTTCGAGTCTTCCAATCTGTGTAGGGCTGACAGTGAGGATGGCCAAGGCATACTCGATGCGTGAAAGTACAAGTCCTTGGAACAGAAGTATTAGCAGTCTTTGCTCGATATTGGCAGTCGCCATGACTCTCATTGCTGACAATGTAATGCCAGTGTAAGCGTTGAAGCGCCCACACTGTTATCGGTGCACCGGAAGTTTAAGAGCAAGGGCTTTTATTCTTTCAGGCCACGTCTGCATCCTCTGTTCTCTTATGCGAAGTATTATTGTTGAAGCGTGTGATGATAAGCTTCTGGTACGCAACAGTTCACATTTTATCGCATGGGATTTGTTTTTGTATTGGTGTATCGATCGATGGCAATGTGTTACCGAGATACTTAAATAAAGCAAACAATAACACCTACATGGTAATCAACATCCGTATTGTTAAAACTATGTATGAATCGGGAAAGACAGCTCAAGCTGTATGGGAAATGCAATGTTATACTCCCAGCCTTTTGGTTATATGCGAAACAGGGTGGCGGGAGCGGCAAAACATTTGCGAAACAGTGCTATGCGCGGGTCATACACAGTAAGATGCCTATCACAGTGAAGTCGTGGCCCTAATGCTATATAACGAGACAGAGAAAGCACTAACGGAATAGACAGTGGTGAGTTCTAGAATAATAACAGCAACATTTGTAACTATAACAATTAAAGTAAACACGAAAGTGATCCAGTTGTACGCACCAAACAAAATTGATAAGATGAATCTGTTAATGAGAAATGGTACATAAGAAAATCAAATAAATAACGTTATCAAACTTGTCGTGGATGACCTTAATGCCAAGACAGGATCTGACAACAAGGATTTTGAAGAGATCATGGAAGAAATATGGACTTGGGGTAGTGAACAGAAATGGGAAGTTATTAACTAATTTCTGCCCAGTCTTTTAAAAATCTTAAAAGTCGAGAGGATCGACTTCATTACACCGGGTTATATTCTATATGGCTCGGTCTATTTCCGCAGTGAGGCCTGCCGAAAGTGTCGCATAAAGCACGAACTCCGTACCTCCAGTAACGACCCCCAGGAGTCTCCGAGAAATATTCACTCGTGAACTGAAAGACGTAGCGCGGAATCGAACCAACGACCTTCGGAGCTCGAGACAAAGGTCTTTACCACTTAGTCACGGAGATTCTCAAAAAACGTCTACAACACATTGTGTTTCCAAGCGGTCGCCCATCTAAGTACAAGGGTGTATTTTTAATGATTGTGCAATGTTGGAGAGTGTTTATGGTGCAAGTTTTGTATTCACCCTCTGTAAAGTTCGTGCAACATAGTAGGTAAATACACAACTTGGACAGGCAATATTTTCAAACACTGCACAGTCATTAAAAATACACCTCGTACTAACGACGCCCGATGTTGCTTGGCTTCTGTGCTTACAGTGAATCAGTATGGTATATGTGGAAATGTTTTTGCACATAAAATATGGATAAAGCAGCATGGGTTTATTCAGGCTATAATGACTGGCATCTTGCCGTCTTGACAGACGATAGTTTGTAAAATGGAGTTACATCTCTCCAGGCACAAAGGCTGTGCTGAATTTGGTGTGTTGTTTGTCCATCAAGAATGATGATGCCCATTCATCTCATCCAGTGGGGTTGAAAGTATGGAGCCGTGAGTTCTAAGATGGCTGATAAGGCTTATTTTGGCTCGAAATGTTTTTTGACAATGTGGGCAAAGAGTACTTGACGTTCCAGGAGGAGGATCTCCTGCGGTGGTTTTTTTCTTCTTCTGTCCAGCCCTTTCTTCACAGCTCTTGCAGTCCTGGTTGCTTCACAAGTGACTGCACCCTTATGTAGTGATTTACGCCACGAATAACGGTCTTTAACAGCAGTCTCCCAGGTGTCAGGATCAATTCCAAAAGCTTTCAGTGAGATTTTCGGTGTCTTTAAAGCGTTTCCTCTGGCCGCCTTGGGAGCGTTTACCACAACGCAGCTAGTCGTAAAAACGTTGTTTAGGGAGCCTGTGATCTGGTATACGAATAAGTAACCAGCCCAGAAAATCTGATTCTTCATTAGTATAGTGTGGATACTGGGCATGGACTCTCTTTCTAGAATTTCAGTGTCAGAGATCTCGTCTTGCCATTTAATCTTCAATAGCTTCCTAAGGCAGACTGTGTGGAAGTGGTTTAATTTTCTAGCTTGTCGCTGATAAACAGCCCAGGTTTCACAAGCATATAGCAGTGGGGATAATACAACAGCCTTGTATACTTTCAGCTTTGTTTGCAGGCTTATTCCATTTCTGTCCCATACATTCTTGTACAGTCTGCCAAAGGCCACGCTAGCCTTAGAGATTCTTGCATTCACTTCGTCATCAATTGTGGCAGCTTGTGACACAGTGCTGCCAAGATAGGTGAATTTGTCCACAACGCTTAGTCTATGACGGTTCACCTTGATATTCGGCACGGTGTGATTATTCCCTGGAGCTGGCTGGTACATAACTAGTCTCTCCAATTTGATATTGAGCCCAAAGTTGGCACAGGCATACGAGAAAGCATGTCTGCCTCTGAGTTGGCATATAGAGCGCAATCATCAGCAAACAGCAGTTCTCTGACGGTGTCGCTGAATCTATAGACCATGTGTCGCCCATGAAGCATGGTCCCTCTCCCAGCCTGTCTAGTTTACTCCAGAGGAAAGGTCACACTAACACGTCTGGAACAAGACCAGCTGCAGAAGCAATGCTTTAACTGTCTGCCTTTTGGAGCTTCCATCCTAGACCAGTTGCCGACCAAGAGGCATGGTCTTGTCTGCCCTGCTATGACATTTAGCCTTTAGATTGCACTTTTTTTTCCATCTGATGTTATGATTTCCCCAAGACGATGGCGCACAGGGCAGGGTGTCAGCTATCCCGTTGACAAGAGGCTCTGAGAGACTGTATGAGACATTGATGAAGTGCGTCCTTGAGACACTGATAAAGTGGCTCTCGTGGGACACTGATGAAGTGGGCAGTGTGGGACACTGGTGAAGTGGACTGTATGATACATCGATGAAGTGCGTCCTTGAGACACTGATAAAGTGGCTCCCGTGGGACACTGATGAAGTGGGCAGTGTGGGACACTGGTGAAGTTGACTGTATGATACATCGATGAAGTGCGTCCTTGAGATACTGATAAAGTGGCTCCCGTGGGACACTGATGAAGTGGGCAGTGTGGGACACTGGTGAAGTGGACTGTATGATACATCGATGAAGTGCGTCCTTGAGACACTGATAAAGTGGCTCCCGTGGGACACTGATGAAGTGGGCAGTGTGGGACACTGGTGAAGTGGACTGTATGATACATCGATGAAGTGCGTCCTTGAGACACTGATAAAGTGGCTCCCGTGGGACACTGATGAAGTGGGTCCTATGGGACAGTGATGTAGTGGGTTCTTGAGACATAAATGAAGGGGTCCTGTGGGACATTAATGAAGTAGGTCCTTGAGACACTGATGAAGTAGGTCCTGTGGGACACTGATGAAGTGGGTCATGTGAGGCACTGATAAAGTGGACAGTGTGAGATCTGATGTAGTGGGTCCTGTGAGACACTGATGAAGTGGGCAGTGTGGGACATTGATGAAGTGGGTCCTTGAGACACTGATGAAGTGGGTCCTGTCGGGCACTGATGAAGTGGGTCATTGAGACACTGATGAAGTGGGTCATTGAGACACTGATGAAGTGGGTCATTGAGACACTGATGAAGTGGGTCATTGAGACACTGATGAAGTGGGTCATTGAGACACTGATGAAGTGGGTCATTGAGACACTGATGAAGTGGGTCATTGAGACACTGATGAAGTGGGTCATTGAGACACTAATGAAGTGGGTCATTGAGACACTGATGAAGTGGGTCCTGTGAGACATTGATGAAGTTGGTCCTGTGGGACACTGATGAAGTAGGTCATTGAGACACTGATGAAGTGGGTCCTGTGGGACACTGATGAAGTGGGCAGTGTGAGACATTGATGACATGGGTCCTGTGGGACACTGATGAAGTAAGCCCCCTTATAGATTAGACAACATGTTTAAACTGGTCATGTCCTGTTAGTAGCTTTGTCGTCTGGCAAGAAGAACACCCTGACCTGCACAGTTCACGGAGATTGCACTAGCCAGGCGGCCTTGATATCTTTGGCTCAAGACAGCCGTCTGCCTACAAACAGTTTTTGTTCCAGTCCGCCATTTCCCCCAGACATTTGAATGGTTCAGCCGTTTGCTTTATGCTCCCAAGGTTGTGGGTTCGTTAGAGGTAGAGGGAGAAAGAGGTAGCGAGAGAAAGAGGTAGAGAGAGAAAGAGGTAGAGAGAGAAAGAAGTCGAGAGAGAAAGAGGTAGAGAGAGAGAAAGAGGTAGTGAGAGAAAGAAGTCGAGAGAGAGAGAGAGAGGTAGAGAGAGAGAAGTAGAAAGAGAAATAGGTAGATAGAGATGTAGAGAGAGAAAGAGGTAGAGAGAGAGAAAGAGGTAGAGAGAGAGAGAAAGAGGTAGAGAGAAAGAGGTAGCGAGAGAAAGTGGTAGAGAAAGAAAGTGGTAGAGAGCAAGCGGTAGAGAGAGAAAGAAGTAGAGAGAGACAGAGAGAGAAAGAGGTAGAGAGAGAAAGAGGTAGAGAGAGATAAAGAGGTAGAGAGAGAAAGGGGTAGAGAGATAAAGACTTAGAGAGAGAAAGAGGTAGAGAGAGAGAAAGAGGTAGAGAGAGAGAAAGAGGTAGAGAGAGAAAAAGGTAGAGAGAGAAAGAGGTAGAGAGAAAGAGGTAGAGAGAGAAAGAGAGAGAGAAAGTGGTAGAGAGCAAGAGGTAGAGAGAGAAAGAAGTAGATAAAGAAAGAGGTATAGAGAGAAAGAGGTAGAGAGAGAAAGGGGTAGAGAGAGGTGTAGAGAGAGAAAGAATAGAGATAGAAAGCGGTAGAGAGAGTAAGAGGTAGAGAAAGAAAGAGGTAGAGAGAGAAGGAGGTAAAGAGAGAAAGTGGTAGAGAGCAAGAGGTATAGAGAGAAAGAAGTAGAGAGAGAGAAAAAGGTAGAGAGAGAGAAAGTGGTAGATAGAGAAAGAGGTAGAGAGAGAAAGAGGTAGAAAGAGAGAAAGAGGTAGAGAGAGAGAAAGGGGTAGAGATAGAGTAAGAGGTAGAAATAGTAAGAGGTAGAGAGAGAAAGTTACAGTGATAGAAAAAGTTAGAGAGAGGTGTAGACAGAGAAAGAGGTAGAGAGAGTGTAGAGAGAAAGAAGTAGAGAGAGGAATAGAGAGAGAGAGAGAGAGAGAGAAAGAGGTAGAAAGAGGGGTAGAGAGAAAGAGGTAGAGAGAGGGGTAGAGAGAGAGAGTGAGAGAGAGAGAGAGAGAGAGAGAGAGAGAAAGTGGTAGAGAGAGAAAGTAGTAGAGAGAGAAAGTGGTAGAGAGAGAAAGATTAGAGAGAGAAAGTGGTAGAGAGCAAGAGGTAGAGAGAGAGAAAGAAGTAGAGAAAGAAAGAGGTAGAGAGAGGGGGGAGGTAGAGAGAGAAAGGGGTAGAGAGAGTAAGAGGTAGACAGAGAAAGTGGTAGAGAGAGAAAAATGTAGAGAGAGAAAGTGGTAGAGAGAGAAAAATGTAGAGAGAGAAAGTGGTAGAGAGAGAAAGATTAGAGAGAGAAAGTGGTAGAGAGCAAGAGGTAGAGAGAGAGAAAGTGGTAGAGAGAGAAAGATTAGAGAGAGAAAGTGGTAGAGAGCAAGAGGTAGAGAGAGGGGGGAGGTAGAGAGAGAAAGGGGTAGAGAGAGTAAGAGGTAGACAGAGAAAGTGGTAGAGAGAGAAAAATGTAGAGAGAGAAAGTGGTAGAGAGAGAAAGTAGTAGAGAGAGAAAGTGGTAGAGAGAGAAAGTGGTAGAGAGAGAAAGTGGTAGAGAGAGAAAGTGGTAGAGAGAGAAAGTGGTAGAGAGAGAAAGTGGTAGAGAGAGAAAGTAGTAGAGAGAGAAAGTGGTAGAGAGAGAAAGTAGTAGAGAGAGAAAGTGGTAGAGAGAGAAAGTAGTAGAGAGAGAAAGTGGTAGAGAGAGAAAGTGGTAGAGAGAGAAAGTGGTAGAGAGAGAAAGTGGTAGAGAGAGAAAGTGGTAGAGAGAGAAAGTGGTAGAGAGAGAAAGTGGTAGAGAGAGAAAGTGGTAGAGAGAGAAAGTAGTAGAGAGAGAAAGTGGTAGAGAGAGAAAGTAGTAGAGAGAGAAAGTGGTAGAGAGAGAAAGTGGTAGAGAGAGAAAGTGGTAGAGAGAGAAAGTGGTAGAGAGAGAAAGTGGTAGAGAGAGAAAGTGGTAGAGAGAGAAAGTAGGAGAGAAAGTGGTAGAGAGAGAAAGTAGTAGAGAGAGAAAGTGGTAGAGAGAGAAAGTAGTAGAGAGAGAAAGTGGTAGAGAGAGAAAGTAGTAGAGAGAGAAAGTGGTAGAGAGAGAAAGATTAGAGAGAGAAAGTGGTAGAGAGCAAGAGGTAGAGAGAGAGAAAGAAGTAGAGAAAGAAAGAGGTAGAGAGAGGGGGGAGGTAGAGAGAGGGGGGAGGTAGAGAGAGAAAGTGGTAGAGAGCAAGAGGTAGAGAGAGGGGGGAGGTAGAGAGAGAAAGGGGTAGAGAGAGTAAGAGGTAGACAGAGAAAGTGGTAGAGAGAGAAAAATGTAGAGAGAGAAAGAGGTAGAGAGAGAAAAAGGTAGAGAGAGAAAGTGGTAGAGAGAGAAAAAGGTAGAGAGAGAAAGTGGTAGAGAGAGAAAGTGGTAGAGAGAGAAAGTGGTAGAGAGAGAAAGTGGTAGAGAGAGAAAGTGGTAGAGAGGGGGGAGGGTAGAGAGAGAAAGAGGTAGAGAGAGAAAAAGGTAGAGAGAGAAAGTGGTAGAGAGAGAAAGTGGTAGAGAGAGAAAGTGGTAGAGAGAGAAAGAGGTAGAGACAGAAAAAGGTAGAGAGAGAAAGAGGTAGAGAGAGAAAAAAGTAGAGAGAGAAAGTGGTAGAGAGAGAAAGAGGTAGAGAGAGAAAGAGGTAGAGAGAGAAAGTGGTATAGAGCATGAGGTAGATAGAGAAATAAGTAGAGAAAGAGGTAGAGAGAAAGGGGTAGAGAAAGAAAGAGGTAGAGAGAGAAAGTGGTAGAGAGCAAGAGATAGAGAGAAAAAGAGGCAGAGAGAGAAAAAGGTAGAGAGAGAAAGAGTAGAGAGAGAAAATGGTAGAGAGAGAAAGAGGTGGAGAGAGAAAGTGGTAGAGAGAGAAAGAGGTAGAGAGAGAAAGTGGTAGAGAGAGAAAGTGGTAGAGAGAGAAAGAGGTAGGGAGAGAAAGAGGTAGAGAGAGAAAGAGGTAGAGAGAGAAAGAGGTAGAGAGAGAAAGTGGTAGAGAGAGAAAGTGGTAGAGAGAGAAATTAGTAGAGAGAAAAAGGTAGAGAGAGAAAGAGGTAGAGAGAGAAAAAGGTAGAGAGAGAAAGAGGTAGAGAGAGAAAGAGGTAGAGAGAGAAAAAGGTAGAGAGAGAAAGTGGTAGAGAGAGAAATTAGTAGAGAGAAAAAGGTAGAGAGAGAAAGAGGTAGAGAGAGAAAAAGGTAGAGAGAGAAAGAGGTAGATAGAGAAAGAAGTAGAGAAAGAGGCAGAGAGAAAGGGGTAGAAATAGAAAGAGGTAGAGAGAGAGAAAGTGGTAGAGAGCAAGAGACAGAGAGAGAAAGAAGTAGAGAGAGAATGAGGTAGAGAGAGAAAGGGGTGGAGAAGGAAAGAGGTAGAGAGAGTAAGAGGTAGAGAAAGAACGTGGTTGATAGCAATAGGTTGAGAGAGAAAGAAGTAGAGAGATAAAGAGGTAGTGAGAGTAAGAGGTAGAGAAAGAAAGAGGTAGAGAGAGAAAAGGGTAGAGAGAGAAAGAGGTAGAGAGAGAAAGTGGTAGAGAGAGAAAGTGGTGGAGAGAGAAAGTGGTGGAGAGAGAGAGAAAGTAGTAGAGAGAGAAAGTGGTAGAGATAGAAAGTGGTAGAGAGCATGAGGTAGAGAGAGAGAAAGAAGTAGAGAGAGAAAGAGGTAGAGAGAGGAGTAGAGAGAGAAAGAGGCAGAGAGAGAGTAAGAGGTAGAGAGAAAGAGGTAGATAGAGAGAGAAAGGTAGATGAAGAAAGATTACAGAGAGAGAAAGAGGTAGGGAGAGAGATAAGTAGAGAGGTAGAGAGAGAAAGAGGTAGAGAGAGAGAAAGAGGTAGATAAAGAGGTAGAGATAGAAAAAAGTAGATAAAGAAAGAGGTGGAGAGATATTTGACTTGATTTGATTTGATTTGATTAAACTTTATTTTCAAAGGGTCACATATTGGGCACGCTAGCCTGTCTAATATTCGGCCCTTCTAATCACTCATTTTTCGGTCATCAATAATGCATGACACATTCACACAGTAAAAAACTTTGTCAAATGAATGTTGTAAACATAAAAATGCATATTACCATGTTATGAGACACATTTCCCACCCACATACAGATCCCCCACCCATATACACACACATCTCCCACCCACCCACACCCCTTTGCACACATACCCCCCACCCACCACCTATCCCCCACCCACACACATCCCCCACCAACACATATCCCCACGTACACACAGAACCCCCGCCCATCCCCCACCCACACACGCTCACCCACTCACACATCATTCAACCACCCACCCACACACCTCTCAGCTACCCAGCCAAACACACATCCCCCCACACATCCCCACCAACCCACACAACCTGCACCCACCCACACATACATTCCCCCATCCACCCACCCCACACACTCCCATTCACACACATCTCCCACCCACACAAGCTCCTCACTCATACACACATCCCCCACCCACACACATTCCCCACCAACACACATCCCCCACATACACACACAACCCCCCCACACATCCCCCAACCCACACACGCTCACCCACTCACACATCCTTCAACCACCCACCACACACCCCTCAGCCACCCAGCCAAACACACATCCCCCACACACATCCCACACACATCCCCCACCAACCCACACAACCTGCACCCACCCACACGTACATTCTCCCACCCACATACCCCACACACTCCCATTCACACACATCTCCCACCCACACAATCTCCCCACTCATACACACATCCCCCATCCACACAACATCCCCCACCCACACACATCTCCCCAAACACATATTCCTCAAGAAAAAGCTAGAGAGAGAAAGCGATAGAGATAAAGAGCTAGAGAGAGAAAGAGATAGAGAGAGAAAGAGGTAGAGAGAGAGAGAAAGAGGTAGGGAAAGAAAGAGGTAGAGAGAGAAAGAGATAGAGAGAGAAAGAGGTAGAGAGAGAGAGAAAGAGGTAGAGAAAGAAAGAGGTAGAGAGAGAAAGAGGTAGAGAGAGAAAGAGCTAGAGAGAGAAAGAGCTACACAGAGAAAGAGTTAGAGAGAGAAAGACCTAGAGAGAGATAGAGCTAGAGAGAAAGAGGTAGAGAGAGAAAGAGGTAGAGAGAGAAAGAGGTAGAGAGAGAAAGAGGTAGAGAGAGAAAGAGGTAGAGAGAGAAAGAGCTAGAGAGAGAAAGAGCTAGAGAGAGAAAGAGCTAGAGAGAGAAAGAGCTAGAGAGGAGTAGAGAGAAGAGACCATACCAACAGAAATCTTTCTCACGTGATTGTGTGTGTGTGTGTGTGTGTGTGTTTGCGCGCGTGACCGCAGAGCAGAACGTTGGACTGAAAACACGAACTGAAACTGATATGTCAAAAATGTGCACATGCGTATAGGCCTATTTGATAAACATCGCCATCTTGCATTTAATCCGGTGCTGGGATCACGTGGTGACGATTTGAACCAATGAACAGATGCCGTACAATGTATGGGCTGGCAAGTAATTTATGGTTCAGAGATTAAGATGTATTATTTCAGTATTAAGGAAATCATCACAATCATATGCCTTGCCAGATGTGCCTATTACATACCACCAAAAGAAAAGAATGATCAAATCAGTCAGAAGGCCCCCAAACCTTACTCAAGACGACTACCACGTTATGGACAGACCAGAACAGGTCATTCTTCTGCGCCTCAGAACAGGACACAATAGATTACGCAACCACATGTATACACAATTCAAGATTGGTGACTCAGCCATGTGCACATGTGGTTTGGCGTCGCAGACAGCAGAGCACATACTCCAGGATTGCCCAAACTACAACATATCCAGGCGAACCTTCTGGCCTAGAGAGACAA
Source organism: Cepaea nemoralis (assembly GCA_014155875.1). NCBI lineage: Eukaryota > Metazoa > Mollusca > Gastropoda > Stylommatophora > Helicidae > Cepaea > Cepaea nemoralis. The sequence continues at coordinate 456,720 of JACEFZ010027813.1, read as the reverse complement.
CAGTGGAAGATATGGACCGCTGAATGAACTAAAAAAGACTGTTAGATTCATACAAGAGACAACATTGCAGTTATAAACATATTTTAGGCGAACGAAAGAAGAAGAAGAAGAATATGCCTTGCAAACTGGTGTATGAGTTGATGTCTCTCCACATATCTTGATCCTTCGTGTTCTAGGTCAATCGATGCTATCTATGATATAGGGTGTATTTTTAATGACCGTGCAGTATATTAAAATATTCCCAGTCCAAGTTTTGTATTTACTCTATGTAAAGTTCATGCAATATAATAGGTAAATCCAAAACTTGGACCGGCAATATTTTCAAACACTGCGCAGTCATTAAAAATACAAACTGTACTTCTCCATGACGCTGCCTTAGTCCATTCTGCATAATTTCTCTGGGTCTTCTTCAGATTTTCTGTCGCTGATCTTTGTCCTTTCCCGTCATGGCGGTGTACTCCAGTTCCTCTCTTCTCTTTCTACTATCAAATAACGTTGTTGGCTAACTCTTATTGTTGCGTATAATGTTCTACTTTCGGTAGCTGTTTCCAGCCAATCGTTGGTTACTCTGGCAGTCCAAGGTATTTGCAACATTCGTCTCAGAAACCACATCTTCCCCTGTCTCCAAGCTCTAATTAACGGATCCAGTGCCAAACAAAAAGTAAGTTTGGACGTTACAAAAATTAATTAATTCAGTAGCACGTCCTTTGCAGAACCTCGCTCCCATAACAACTCTCCGGAAAACTTCTCGGTCATAAGCAAGATGTCCCGCGTTCGATACACCCATCTGGAAATCATCTTTGGCCTTCTTCTTCCTCTCTTGCCGGGCATATACCCTTCCATGATTGTTCTTTCCAAACTTTCATGACGTTTCAAGAGACCAAAATATTTTAATTTTCTTTGTTTTATAGTCTTTAGTAGCCAACCTTCTTCAATACTCAGATCTTGTCGTATGGATGCATTTGTTCCTTTATGTATCCAAGATATTCTTAGAACCCGTATGTAACATTTATATTCAAAGGCACTGATACGCTGTTCAGCTTGTTTAGTGAGTATCTCGGTGTCACATGTGTATGTTGCAATGGGAAAGATGCATGTTTTTTAAAATATAATGTTTGTAGGATAGCAGAAAATTGGAAGTAGGTGGTGTGTCACAATTAGAAACCTAAACGTTTTTAATATTGTAGCAGACAAATTATATGTCAAATTAAAGGGTTTTGCATAAGGAATCTACTGTATATACGCCCATGGCAGAAACGGGAAGTCGCTTTAGACGATTAATCATCTCATGACACTTAATCAATTAATTTATTCGTTCTCATTCCAAGATTCACTGCCGGTTCAAGGTCACATGTCAGTGCTCTCTTTCTGACAATGAAAATGACTTCTTAGATAAGATGCTGGTCATCTTCTGTGCTGATAAACTGGTAGCGGGCTCAACCCCGACACCGGTCAGTTGGATTAAAATGTTGACTTCTCGTCCTTGACTTGGGGACGTAAATTACAATTACCTTTGAAGTTGGAGACGGTTAACCTGATGACGAGGGATACTGGTAATAGGGAAAGATAAGCCACAATAAAAATCAGTTCAGTGCACTCGAAGTTGTAGCACGTGTGTGTAAGGACTAAGCTTGACCTCAAAGCAATCGAAAGCACACACACACACACACACACACACATACACACACACACACACACACACATCTTCAGAAAAGCAGCTTGTGTTTGTTTATTGATCTCTTAATCTGTCACGTATCTTGAATCAGATGTTTCGATTACCTCCGAATATTTTAATGTATTGATTTTGCTAAGTACGTACCCTTGTATTCGATATCACGTTCGTGTTATCGTTTTCTTTTTCTTATTTTTTTCCCCCACTATTTCTGTTTTCTTGATGTTCAAAGAAAGTATTAAGGGACAGCCCGGACAATTAACAGATTGAGTGGTAAACAAACAGTTAAGTTGGTTGTATATCCTTTACAAGACGTCACAGTCAACCCCAGCATTTTTGGTTGTTTGTTGATCCCCTGACAAGTTTACGTTCAGTAGTTTACCATTGCTATCTGAACGACCGGCACCCATACCATTTCATAAAAAAACAAACGCAAGGCGGTCTGCTGCAAAATCGCTGGCAGCTGTGTTTCGAATACGGTATTCTGGATTACGAACGGAGCCGACTGCTATGGCAGACTACTGAATGGCAGACTATTGAATGCAAAATACTAGAAAAATCACAAACAGCCCACATATCCTGAAGTTGATTGCAATGTCCCGTTAAAAAAAAGAAAAGACATAAAACAAACTGAACCATCTAGCCAACCACATCCGGGTAACGCACAGACAACAATGGTCGCAAGATTTACCTTGACACCGCTTGCTGTTCCGTTCCCGCGTCTCTGCGCCGAGAAACTTGATACTACAGATCCTGGGGGTGACAGAAAAGCAAGACAAGATAATATTCCATCAATGTGTAAGACATATAAGGTGGTACAGTGTGGAATGTCTAACTACATTGCGATGCATTTTACTGATTTCTTTTTCTTCTTCTTCTTCTTCTTTCTTCTTCTTCTTCTTCTTCTTCTTCTTCTTCTTCTTCTTCTTCTTCTTCTTCTTCTTCTTCTTCTTCTTCTTCTTCTTCTTCTTCTTCTTCTTCTTCTTCTTCTTCTTCTTCTGCTGATGCTGCTGCTGCTGCTGCTGCTGCTGCTGCTGCTGCTGCTGCTGCTGCTGCTGCTGCTGCTACTCTACTACTACTACTTACCGTTTTGAATTAAGACCAGTATTTATTGGAAATCACTGAAGTACTCGTAAGAAGGGTATGTTTACTAATGTTTTAATTTAGTCTAGACGGCTATCTAACTGGTTTGACTGTCCTATTTGTAAATGTCTTGGCATTGTTTGAAGTGTGCAACATGCACGGTGGTCCTCTAAGGTTTTACCTCTTATACAAATACGGTTAGTAGTATAATAGAATATCGATAATTTGAAGTTGCATGAATTTCTTCGAAGATCAACGATGCGCCAGCTTAAACCCAATTCTTCTTCTACATCAGTTGGCACCTTGTCGCCTTGACAGAAGATAATGTGTTACATTGTGCTTTATGCTTTAAAAAAAAGGCATAACAACTCATGGTTGTAGCGAATTTGACTGAACATACCAACTTGCACAGTAAATGTTCATCCATAATGGATACATGGGAACACATGGTTATTTCCACCATCTCACACCATATCACGTCTCACACACTCAGTGTGTGACCAATCTGCAATCATTTTCTCCGTTGTCTTTATTTCATCCCTGATCTTTTCTTTCAATGCAACGCGATCAGCGGTGATTTGCTCCCAAAGTGCTATATCAATTCAAGAAACCGACACAAATGCCACCGAAGAACTAGAACCAGACATACTGAAAGAAGAAATTATAGAAGCCATCAGATTAGCCCCATTGAACAAATCACCAGGATAAGATGAAATACCAAATGAACTAATTAAAGCAGCAAGAGAAGTAGGAACATCATGGCTATATAGACTATTCAACCACGTTTGGGTAGAACAACAGTCACCACGAGACTAGGGAAACGCCATAATTATCCCAATTTGGAAAACCAAAGGCAGCAATAGAGACTGCACACAATACAGAGACATTTCACTGTTGAGTCATACTGGGAAAATATTTTGCAAAATTCTTGAGAATAGATTACGAACAATTATACGACCCCAGCTAAGCGAAACACAACTTGGATTTATGAAAAACAAAGGGTGCACAGATGCAATTTTTACTCTTAGACAACTTATAGAAAAGTCAATCGAATTCAATGAAATACTCTACTTAGCTTTTGTCGATCAAGAAAAGGCATTTGATATAGTAGACAGAAACAAGCTGTGGGAAATCCTCAAATAATATGGAGTGAGTACACATCTAACAAACCTATGTAGAAGCTTATACAACAACAGTGAATGTATAGTGAGAGCAACTAGAACCCTTCACCATAAGATCCGGAGTACGACAAGGTTGTGTCCTGTCCCCTCTCTTGTTTATAACATATAAAGACAACATATGTAAAGAAACCAGTCAAATAGAGACCGCAAAAACACCGCATGACAAGAACACAGAAGAAGAACCATCTGCAAAGCTAACCATTAGAGAACTCCTGTTTGCGGACGACCAAGCACTAATAGCAAAATCAGAAGCTGAATTACAAGACCACATGAATAGTCTAAACCAGTGTTTCCCAACGTGGGGCCCATGCCCCACACGGGGGCAATTCGACTGTTAAGAGGGGCAATTCGAAAATGGAAGAAATCGGCTGAATATAACAAAACGGGGAGACTTGACACTGAAGTTAACTAAATTGGAACCTGACATAAGATCTCTTTGCAGCAAGCATCAAGCGCAAGGATCTCACTAAATTTAAATAATAAATAATTACTAATAATTAAAATAATATAGAAAAATCTTTCATTAAAATTATTTTGTACTTGAATTTCAGTTCTCCATTATATGTTTTGAAAATTTACTTACTGTGTTTGCTCAATAATTACCTAGTGATTTCTTCCTAAAACCTATCATTCAAGTTTCTTTAGTGAACATTTCAATTTTTGAATATTAAAAATAATGTATATGTTGAGGGGGGGGGGGGGGGGGGGGGGGGGGGGGGAGGGGGGGGGCAGGGTGGGTGCAATATGAATTTTAAAAAGGCTTAAGTGGGGCATGGCACAAAAAAGGTTGGGAAACACTGGTCTAAACGAAATGTGTAGAAAACATAACATGAAAATTAGCACAAATAAAATAGAGGTAGTGACTATAACTAAAGAAGAAAAAGCAACAACGATTCAACTAAACGAACATCCCTTGAAACAAGTAAAGAGTGTCAAGTACCTAGGAAGTATATCATCAAATGGTAAATCAGAAGACGAGATCGAAAATAGATGCAATAAGGCAAACCAACTCGTTGGACAAATGGCACCAATTCTGAAGAACAAACATGTATCAATAACTACTAAGAAAGCACTTTACAACACAATCTTCCTACCAACTCTATGTTACCAATGCCAAACCTGGACAATGACAGAAAAAGAGAAAAGAAAAATCACAATCAGAAATGAGATTCCTGAGAAGAATACTCAATGTATCAAGAAGAGATAAGATCAGAAATGAAGAAATCAGGACTACAGTGGGGGTTATAACAGCACTAGATTTTATTAGAAGGCAGCAAGTCAAATGGTTTGGCCATGCAAGTAGGTTACCAACTAACAGTATACCACAACAAGCAATGATGTACAGACCAGAGGGAAGCAGAGGAAGAGGCCGACCACGTAAACGATGGACTCAGGGAATAACAGAGTCCATAGGAATATCGATATATGAAGCCCATAATCTGGCACTCTCCCGCTGTTTATGCTTCACCTCGACACCGCAAGGTACAAGAGGAACATGATATGATGAGATGAGATGAGTGCAATATCAATGCCTGTATTATTTATGACATGCTTACACACGTGTTCGTACCGTAGTAACAGGTGACCCCGAGATCTTGTACAGATTCAGTGTTAAACAAAAAGTAGGTTTGGACCAAACAAAAAGGGATGGTAGAATATTTGAAGTAGGGGTGTGTCACAGTTATAACTTAAAGCTGTTAATATGGTAGCATACATGTTGTATTATAACGTCAGGACAACATGTTGCCGATGTATTAAGCCCATGGTAGATACGTGAAGTTATTTAAGACGATTAATCATCCCATGTCTCAATCAGTTAACCCTATCTGTAATTCACCAAAAAGATGCCTTTAGGTATTCTACCATCGTCCATTCTCCTAACGTGTCCTATCCATCTAAGTCTTCGAAGACTGCATGGAACATACCGTCATACAACCCGATCTTTTCAATATTTCGATATTTCTGATCTTATCTTGCCACTATCTTATCTTCTCTACACCAAGTATTTGTCTAAGACGCCCAGTGCACTACATATTCAAGATCACGTGTCTCAGAGTCTCGTCACAATACGTGGATCGACGCAGATCAGTATACACTTTCTTAACATACACATCCCTGTAGACTTAATTCTGTAGCATTTGTATTCCAAAGCCTTGATTAAATTACAATACAACCAGTATTGCTAACTTCAGATTAAAGTATTAATGGTGTCTCAACAATTGATATAAATACATTTGCGAAAACGTAATGTGGAAGTCTCAGCATGTTTTCAAACACAACAACATGCGTGCAAGACAGGCAAACAGGCAGGCAGACAGATGAGTTAAGTAGGTGCGTACGTACGTAGAGAAATAGGTAAGTAGTTAGGTGGGTGCGTGGGTGGGTGGGCAGAGAGGGAGGTAGATTGGGAGGTAGTAAGTAAGAGGTATGTAGGAGGAGGGAGGGAGGTAGCAGGCAGACAGGTAGGCAGACAGGTAGGTAACATTTTGATACTTCCACACACAAATTCAGCGACGTGTCACTACACGTCAAACTAGTGTGTGAAACAAGCCGGTAAGAAAGGCAGGGGCCGCGGGACACGTGGCCGTGTTTGATATACGGCGGCCGAGATGAATGGACGCAAACAACTTATACATTCTATCAAAAGGCTACGTGGCCGCGTGGCGTGATCGAAGTATTGACTACACGTCGTGGCCACTTCCTCTTACATTCCCATATGTTACCGCTAAGTGTACAGAAAATATCACACAGCGTACGAAGCTCGTTTAAGCTTGTTTCTTTCTTATCAGCACGGATAATAAAGAGTCGCTTTAAAAAGTCGCTTAAACATTGACAGGATCGACTTTATTGCACCGGGTTTTTATCCCATATTGCTCAGTCTTTTTTCGCTGCTAATAAAGAAACCAAGCCAAATAGCCGAACCACTTGTATTCAGTTCTTCTTCTTCTTCTTCTTCTTCTTCTTCTTCTTCTTCTTCTTCTTCTTCTTCTTCTTCTTCTTCTTCTTCTTCTTCTTCTTCTTCTTCATCCTCCTCCTCCTTCTCCTCCTCCTCCTCCTCCTCCTCTCCTTTATTGGTCCGATAACTTTTATGCTTTGGTCGTAATTAAGTCTAGTTGGTCGTGCGTCGAAGTACACTTGTCCCTGCAGCGAGGCGCCGTCGTCATTTGGAGGCGAGAGGCTCGATCCCGATCGGTAACTACAGCTTTCAAATGTTATGTTGTCTAGTGCTTCTTCTAGTCTCTGTTTCCTTCTTTTCCTTCTGTGAGCGCCAAATAATACTATATGTGTTTAATTTTGTATGATGTGTTAGTTTGCAGCAAGCTGCTATGTTTACTCTTTTTGGTCGGAAGATTTAATTTCGTCCCGACATTTATGGATCAGTTTAGCTTTCCAGGGCAGTCTCGTGGGATTTTGAGGAACATACATATGAAGCGTCGTAATCCCACATATCTCGTTCGAAATCAGCTGCAGACGATTTGGAAGCAGAGCGCCTAGTGTTGATTGTTAACAATGGCGTGAATGTCTGTCGTTCAGAAAGCAATGACAAACTACTGGCAGTAACTTGCTTTGTAAATCACACACAGTAAAAAAATTCTGCGGTTGATCACGATGTCTGTTAAAATATATGCGACTAACTAACACAATGAAGCAAAATTGGTCTCATTACACCAATATTTCGTTTAGTATAGATAGAGTGAAGCGGTGGCGTCGTCCTGGTGTTTAATACGCTTGCGCTTAAATTCCCGGCGCTCATGCGGCGGAGAAGTGGGTTCAACCCCTACACCAGTCAGGTCATTTGGACTCCAACGTTGACTTCTCGTTGAGAAATCAATGGCAAACTACTGAATGTAAAATAAATCATCATGGCCTGGGGTGAATTGTGCGACTGGCAGTAGTAACCAGGGGATCCGGCCGATGTTCAGTATTCTGGCAGTAGTAACAAGAGGATCCGATCGATGTTCAGTATTCCCGAGATTGATTGATTGATTAATTAATTGATTAATTAATTGATTGATTGATTGATTGATTGATTGATTGATTGATTGATTTAGGAACCGACATCACAGCATTCGGGGCATTCCCATAAGCGCTCCGTCCCCATCCCCAGCAGCCAGCGAAGAGTTCCAACACTAATAGTACCAGTAGCAATCTGATTATATGTCCGTCTCGTCTTTCCTCTGACCGTCGATCGTCGGCCAGATCCCCTCGTCACCATTCGCTGTCTCATTCTTGCCAGACTATGGTAATCCATTTGCTCCTCCGAGGTGTACACGTGCTCCCACAAGGCCGCAACCACATCTGCCTTATCATGCATCAATACTCCACCAAGTTTTGCAGAGCCAGCCAATCTGTCCGCCTGTTCATTCCCCAGCACACCAGCATGCCCCGGAGAAAAGATCTAGACGATGCTTGTTATTCCGGAGAAAGGCGAGACAGACAAATAATCAGACTGGAACTAGTGACATTAGTATCGGAGTTGAGTTGAGTTGAGTTGAGCTAAGACTCGACATCACTGCACTCAGGACATTCCCATATGCGCTCCGTCCCCTTGTTCAACAATCAGCGGAGAGTGACATTACTAATAGTTCCTACCGCTATCTGATTGAAAGCTTTCCTGGTTTTCCCTCTCAGTTTTGAGATTCTTCGAGAACTCCTGCCGAGCCCACGCAATCTCATTCTTTCCATATACAGGTTCTCAATTTGTTCCCCCATCCTGTCCACCTGATGCCACAGGCACGACCACCTCCCCCTTGTCCATAGGCAATCTACCACTAAGAGGTACACGCCATGCCAACCTATCAGCCTGTTAATTCCCCCCGCACCCCCGCATGGCCAGGGCAAAAAACTGCATACAATTCTCACAATCTGTGACCTCTGAGGCTAGGTGAGCCATTCCACACGAAACAATCCTTTCTCCACCTTACTAAGCATACTCCTTGAGTCCGTGATGAAGGCAATGTATGTTGCAGTGGTCTCGTCTAACCAACGGAATGCCGCTGTCACTGCTTCAATCCCCATACTCATGCTGGAGGTCGTAATCTTATATTATAGTATGTCCAGAAATGAATGCCGTCATTCACGATCAATTATTTTGAAAACTGTCTTTTGCGTCGTTATGAAATTTTTCCTGCCGTCTTATATTTAGCCCCACCCAAGGAATGTGTCTTTGGTAGGTCCAAAAGCAACTTAAATCATCGAAAGCGGCGACATTTCTTTGATGTTTTGGGGAAAATGTAGTGAATTCACGCTAACAAACTAGTCTTACAGTAAACCACATTATTTCTGGTAAGGACACAAGTACAAGGCGTAGCCAGATTCGTATGGTATGGAAGTGGGTGCAATAAAAAAAAGTAGCTTCAAAGTCGACAGGGTCGACTGCATTGCACTGGGTTTTTATCCCATATGGCTCAGTCTCTTTCCGCAGGGCTGAAAGCGTCGCACAAAGCACGAACTCCGTAGCTCCAGTTACGACCCTCGGAAGTCTTCGAAAAAATGCACTCGTGAAATGAAGGAATCGAACATACTACCTTCGGAGCCCGAGTCAGGCGGCTTGACCACTTCAACACGGAGACTCCCGAGAGGGGTGCAATGTGTAATATTAGTAAAGACAGAGAATTTACAGAGGCATGGGGTAAATAATGTGTAAATTGACAGGAAAGTAGAAGGAATATATTTCTTACCTTATTTTTCATTTCCTTCTTGTTTCTTCGGCTGCTGGTTAATAATTGTACACAAGTATTCATGTTACTAGGATGCATTTAGCTTTTTATATTGAGTTCGTGAAAGCTTCCAAATAGCTGTGGTTAATGTGCGTATGGAGTGACCAGAAATGATACCGCAATTTAGACATCATGTGTCAATTTTTAAGGATCTGTTCAGCTGTCTGTGTAGTTTGTCCACATGTACACATGGGTGACAGACCCGCTGTGAGTCTTCGTGAAAGATTTTCTACTCTGCTGTTTACCGTTCAGAGACGGAACATGATTACCTGTTTTGCACTATGAAAATAGTTGCCAGTGTCTCTGTAGTGGGCTTTCTTCTTAACCACCAAGATGTTGGTCCTCTTTTCATTGAAGTTTATAGATTGATTCGTATGCACGTGTGTTGTCCCCTAATTTGACAACGTGTTTGCTCTCACGTTTCTTATTATGCCACAATATGTCAGTTTCCACCGCAATATTACTCTTCTGTTTGTATTCAATGCGCTTAGTGAGTATTTTTTTTTTCTCAATACCAGTTGTTTGTCACCGCTGAGGGCTTGCGGAATTGAAAATTCATCACTATAGAATACAAACTGATGCCATTGACATTGTGCTGATGCTGTAATGTTTAGGGCCTGCAATTCGTCTGAATGGTTGGAGCAAAATATCCCAGTAAGCGTGCACGCGGATTAAGGTCTGCGATCTGCTCAGACCTTAATCTGTGTCGGGCGATTCAAGTAGGTTGATGACTGCTCTCGGTTGCATAAAATTCAATCCATCCTTTCTCCAATAGTCCTCTTCCTCTTTCAACACATGGTCCTCACATTTTCCCAGTAACTTTTATCAATATTTAATAGCGCGGACTGGAGTAGTATCTTGACGTCAGACAATTTTAATATAGTATTGTCAGCTGCCACCTGTCCTTTAATTTTAGCCCACACAAGTTCTATAGGGTTAAAATTAGACTGATACGGCGGAAGTCTCAAGCAACCATGACGATGCTCTTCTATCAACTTGTCGATTTGATATTTCTTGCTTTTTTGGCGTCTGTTTTACAAGGGACAACAATTCTAGCTAGAAATACCTTTCTGGAAATGGAATGTTTTCCATTCGGAGCCATATCTTTATTGCTCCCTTTGTGCTCGATGCTGTAGGTATTTTGTCTTCTTGGGCAACAACATTGATATCATGCATTGTCCATAATTGGACACGACGGTCTATCTAAGGATGGAAGCACAGTATTCTCGAGCCAATCTCTAAATACATTACCATTCGTCTTATTATGATAATCCCTATTGTCTTTATGCTTTGATACGACCACGAGCCCAGCACTGTTGTAAGCCATTATGCGTATTAACAGCATGGGCCATGACCAAAAGCTGTCCTATACTACTGGGCACATATCGCTTTATCTGTCCATCCACTGATTGCCATTCCTTATCACTTGTGTGGTGCGCATTGATCCACATTTCATTTAAATACACTATGCCATAATTTTCTTTGCGCATTTCCCTTATTTCACGTAGGTATCTGCTTTTTATGGCTCCTAAATGCGGTTGCTCGCAAAGAATATTTCTACCTCCCTTGTACTTTCTAAAAGTGAAGATAATGTCCTTATAATTTGCCACAAAGTTGTTTTGGATAGCTCTATGTTATTGTTCTTTCTCAACCAAACCCTAAGTTTTCTTACTGTCACTGTTTCTTTTGCATCCAGCATTTTTATAATGCTGGATAATCCTGGATATAAAATCCAAAATTTTTATAATTTTAGGAGTCTCCGTGGCGAAGTGGTCAAGCCTTTTGACTCGGGCTCCAAAGGTTGTGGGTTTGATTCCGGGCCGCATCCTTCGGTTCACGAGTTAAATTTTTCGGAGACTTCTGTGGGTCGTCGCTAGAGCTGTGGAGTTCGTGCTTTGTGCGATGCTTTCCGCGCTGCGGAAAGATACCGAGCCATATGGGATAGAACCCGGTGCAATGAAGTCGACCCTGTCGACTTTTAAGCGACTTTTTATAGCATTTTTATAATAGTTCGCCTTATGACATCTTTGTCAAAGCTGTCTACAATAACCTTTCTACCTACCATTTGGTTATTGCGTGGTGGTTTAATTCCAGATTCTTGCACCCATCGACGAAATGACCATTTACTCCAGAACAAAAATTGCTTTGTTGGGTGGACATAATGATAAGATTATATGCTAAATCTCATCATTTTCCTTCAGTTGGTTACTGAGATATGGAATTTTATATTGGGGCAGACAAAAATAAACACACTATAGTATCGAAACTCTTCGCTGAAGATGAGGAAGGAGAACGTATGGGATTAATCTGAGTGCTGCGATCGGTTATAATCTCAACTCAACTCACACGGTGGGAGGGTGTAGGGGAAGCCTGTAGGAGGAAGCCAATGTGACATATGGGTAGATATCGTGACATTTGGGTAGACACGCGATATTTCGGAATACAACGTGACATTGGGAAGACAACGTGGCATGTGGGTAGATACGTGACATGTGGGAAGACAATGTGACATGTGGGTAGACCAATGTTATGTATGGGTAGGCAAAATCATGCGGGAAGACAACGTAACATGTTGGTAGATAAACGTGACATGTGTGTGGATAACGTGGCATGTGTGTAGACGACGTGACATGAGGGTAGATGACGTGACACGTTGGAAGACAACGTAACATGTGAATAGATAAACGTGACATGTGAGTAGATAACGTGACGTGTAGGAAGACAACGTGACATGTGGAAAGACAACGTGATATGTGGGAAGACAGCCTGACATGTGGGAAGACAATATGACATGTGGGAAGACAACGTGACATGTGGGACGACAACGTGACATGTGGGAAGACAACCTGACATGTTGTAAGACAATATGACATGTGGGAAGACAACGTGACATGTGGGACGACAACGTGACATGTGGGAAGACAACGTGACATGTGGGAAGACAACCTGCCATGTGGTATGACAATATGACATGTGGGAAGACAACGTGACATGTGGGACGACAACGTGACATGTGGGAAGACAACCTGACATGTGGTAAGACAATATGACATGTGTGGGAAGACAACCTGCCATGTGGTATGACAATATGACATGTGGGAAGACAACGTGACATGTAGGACGACAACGTGACATGTGGGAAGACAACCTGACATGTGGTAAGACAATATGACATGTGGGAAGACAACGTGACATGCGGGAAGACAACGAAGAGGTTGAAAGGGGAAAATGAGCTTAAAAGACAAGAGGATCGACTTCATTGCACCGGGTGTTACCCTATACGGCTCGGTCTACTTTAGCAGGGCGGCCTGCCAAAAGCGTCACAACAACACGAACTTAGTAGCTCCAGCGACGACCCCCAGGAGTCTCCGAAAACATTGCACTCGTGAACCGAACGAAATGGCCCGGCATCAAACCCTAACCTTCGGAGCGCCAGGCAGGTAACCATTTCGCCGAGGGGACTCCCCGAATGATGGAAGGGAAGAAACCTGAAGGAACGCAAGGCCAAGACCCAGTACCCACTGGACATTCAATGCGAAGACGGCACACACATATACACACACACACTTATACAGCGCAGACCTGATAAGGCGTACTCACATTGGACCCAATAAAGAGTTCTTCTTATCAGAAATTCCTCTTACAAGAGTTCAAGCATATAGTAATGCATTTAAAACGTACAATACAATATTGTTCTTCACAGCATACATTCACCACATCCGAGATCGCCTTAAGCGTTTGCACTGTATATTTTAAAAGCTAATTTACATGCCATTTTGTAGCACGTCACAATAAATCCCACGCCAATACATTATTAATGAGTGTGGAAATGTGGTTTTTGAGGGAAAATGCAGAGAATACCATGGACAGACAGAAAAACTAATGACCAAGTCCTACAATAACCGTAAGCTGATTAGAGAAATTAGGCGTAGGCAGTCAAGATATTTTGGGCATGTTAAGAGACGAAATAAACTGGAGAACTTGGTGACAACTGGCAAGATAGAGGGGCAGAGAACAAGGTGAAGGCAGAGAAGTAAATACCTGGATGGCTTGGTCACGTGGTGTGGTCGAGACAAGAACACTGAGCTGATCCACGACTCTGGTGATCGCGCGAGACGGCGAAACATGACCGCCCACGTTTATCGGCTTATTTATTCACTTATTTACTTACTGTCGTGCCTACGTACATACTAACTACTTACGTACTTACTTATTTACTTACGTACCTTCTTACTTGCTTACATATTTACTTAATTACTTACCTACTTAATTACTTACGTACTTTACCTACCTACATAGTTTCTACTTATTTACTAACTAACATACTTACAGAAGTAAGGTGCGGCACAAGAGAAGATACTCAATGCTGATATAACTTGGAGAAAGAGATTTAACATACCGATATATGCTCTAGAGAAACAACTTATTCTTTTCAGAAGTATACGTTTCATCTGTGTCTTACCTAAGACAGAAGTCTGCGTCTGATACAGCGATGCTGATCTGACAACAGAGGGAAGTATACTTTTGGCAACACACGCTACAGCCATCGTTAAGTTGATTTCTCCGCAACGTCCGATTTAGTTTACTGATTTTAAACTCCGAAACGTCTTATTACCCTTCTAGCAGCGCTGTGTTGTAACAATAAATGACTTAATATAGCCGGTAACACGGACGTGCAACTGGTATGGCAGTTGTGGCGTTCGAGACACGTACTGTACTAGACACAAACGCGACTAGACTTGCCTCTAGGGCTACAGCGGATGGCATTTGTGGTCGCGAACCAAAGATTTAGGTTTGGCGGGGCAAAGGCCTACCGATGACATCTGTATCCAATCAAAGACAGGGGTCTTTAAGACCAGGATACCGGCCTTTGGGGAAGATATTATCATGAAATTGTTTCTGAGATTAGTTGGGAATATCTTGAGCGACCAAAGTTAACTAACGATTACCTGGGAGAGGGAAATGAAACTAAAACATTATGTATAGGTTAAAGGTGAAAGATTAAAGGTTTAATAATATGTTTTATTTATATGTATGGTTCAAAAGGCAAAGAGGAACGACTTTATTGCACCGAGTTTTATCACATATATCTTTCCTCCGAAGTCGGAGAGTGTCTGCCTGTTCGGCGAGGAACCACCAGTCTGCACACCAATAAGCCAGACATGGGACAACGGATGCTCACGCAAACCTCAGGTCCTTATGACATCACACTGATGTTGACAACAGGATGCCTTCATCCGACATACAGGACTTCGCATTGGCGCTCAAGCCAACGAACACAAGCAAGCAATCACATATCTCTAATATAAGGCTGCCTACCGAAAGCGCCGCACAGAGCACGAACTCCGTAGCTCCAACGGCGGCGCCCAGGAGTCTCCTATAACACTACAATTGTGAACCGATCGGCGTGGCCTGGAATCGAACCCACAGCCTTCGAAGTGCGAGGCAGACCGCAAAGTCACTTCGCCGCGAATATTCCCCAATTAATTGTGGGAGTGGGCTAGGAAGAGGGAAGCGGGGGTGTCTCAATGGCCGAGATGTCTGCCTCGATCTCTGAAGTCAGTTTCCTGTTATGGGTCCAGTCAGTCAGTCAGTCAGTCAGTTTTAACTTGCTGTTCTCGTAGCCTGACCATGGCTGTAGATTCACAGTCATCACTTGGTTCTCGCAAACATCTTACTTCTTGTAAAGCATTCAGTATAGCAGCCTGGCACATGGCTCGTCCGTCCTTCACAGTAGTCTTACCTGCAAGACTGACAGTCTGCTAATTTCCTCGTACACACGCATGCCCTGGCACTAAAATTAAACTAATCTTTACCTGCCGTGACCGCTCCAGAGAGAACAACCACTGTCTTCTGCCCACCCCATCTCTGTCTTCCTGAACATATTCAATGAATGAGTCACCAAGGAAGCATGCCCGAATGTAGGTCTGAGTCTCGAGCCATGTTATTGCTTTACTTACTGCTATGACTTCATTAGTCAGACTACTTGTAATGTGTCTGTGATGTGATAGCACCTTCACAATTTGAAGGCATGAGAGCAAGGCAGAATAGACCACTACTCTTTCCCTCACTTTGGCAACTGCCATTCAGTTGAATGTGTTTTTTTTTTCGTAGACTCCCGGATGAACGCTGGGCTACGGAGTTCGTGCTTAGTGCGTTGCTCTCAGCAGTCGGCTTCTCGTGCAGAGAAAGACTGAGCCTTGCCGTCAGGTAAGCTGATCCTTTGCAGAAAGTTGCACTCATCACGGGGCACCGAAAAGCCTCTCGTTATCTTTTATCTCTCCTGCCTCATGCACCCTCACGCCAAAGGTGTCTGCACGACCGAGCCAAATGAGTTACAACTCGGTGCTATGAAGTGGAACATCTCGAATTTAACAGTTTCACCCGTAAGAAGAACGTTATACTATGATAAAGAGATGATGTTGTTTGGTCAGATAATGAGAACATCCTGATTACTTGGAAGATCAGCGGAGTTGATTTGAGTTGAGTCAAGAACCGACATCACAGCGCTCGAGACACTCCCATACGAGCTCCGTCCTCATCTGCAACAGCCAGTGAAGACTCCCATACTATTAGTACCTGTAGCAGACTGGTTATGTGTCCGTCTGGTCTTTCCTCGGAGTTTTAAGTGTCGGCCAGATCTTCTAGTCACTCCCTGCAGCACCATTCTCATTCTATCTAGGCTTTGATGATCTACCCGTTCTTCTGCACTATACGCACAATCCCACAGGGCCTCGACCACGTCCGCCTTATCATGCACCAATACCTCACCGAGCGGTTCAGACCCAGCCAATCTGTCCGCCTGCTCGTTTCCCACCACACCAGCATGTCCTGGGGGAAAATCCAACAGAGGCTCTCTATTTCTGATTGTTGAATTGATGCCAGCCACTCTGCCTGAAGCATGCCTGTCTTCACCTTTCTCATCATACTTTGTGAGTCCTTTACAATTACGACATGCAGCAGAAGATGTAAAAAAAAAAAAATCTCTGGCAACTTTGTCGACCCTCCCTCCCCCTCCCTTTTCACCAGGGTGGTGGGAGGGGGCTTACAGAGCATACATTTTAATGGGGTAAAAATGAATGTTGTTATTAAATTCTACATGCCAGTGAATATTTTATTGGGTACACGTGAATGCTGAAATTAAATTCGCATGACAGTGGATAAGATGAATGCTGATATTAAATTCTGCATCATAGTGAATACTTTGACATTGTAATATAGAATGTTATTTTGATGACAATTTTACATTTGCATATTTTAGAATTAAGGAGTTGATCAAGAGTTATTTGTATATCTTTTACAGAACGTTCTAGTCATCCCCAGCATTTCTGGCTATGCTTTATTTCTTGGCAAGTTTACGTTTAGTAGTTAGCTACTGCTTTCTGAACGACCACCACTCATACAAATTTATGAAAACAGCGCAAGGCGATCTGCTTCCAAATCACCCGCAGCTGTGTTTCGAATACGGTATGCGGGATTGCCAATTGTGAGTTGATCAAGGCCGATTATAATAGACATTTGAAAATAAGTATTCAATAAAACAAAGCAAAAAAAAAGGCAAGTGAAATATTTCGGTCACAACTCGTATAAAAACCATACTGGTGGGTTAGGTTGAAGGAAAGCGAGCAAGAGCTTGCTCGACAATGAAACAAGTGGGGAGATAACATCAAGAGATGGACGAACAGCAATGTGACAGGATGTACAATCAAAGCGAGAGATAAGACAGTGGTGGAGACCCATTGCAGCCAACCTTCATTGTAATTGGTTAATTAAAGGTTTGCCTTAGTGTCATCTTGCCAAGAAATCACGAACATCCAAAAAAATGCTGGAGTTGACTGCGACATCCTGTAAAGAATATGCAACTAACTCTCAGTGTCATGAATCTTGCCAGGTAAACAACAGCAAGGCAAGTGAAAGCGAAAGTCTGAAGTATGAATCTCATGGAATACATGAGTCATAAGGTAACGCCAGATTGGCTGACAGTATTCGGGGGGTGGGGTGGGGATGGGGGAGGGAATTATCTGTTTTAGCTTTGACAAGGACACCTCGTAGTGCCAGTACTGCACAACAAACTGTATGGCGATCTTCGGATCTAGCCCAATAATTACCTGCCACTTGCAGGTACTTTATTGAAATACTCGATAGAACCTATACTATAATGGTAATGGTATACACGGACATCTGTGGCTAAGGGGAAGCGGTTGTGACTCGGAATCCCACATACAGTGGTCAAAATCAACTGCAGGTGATTTATGTTGATTTTTAATAATGGTAAGAGCGTAGGTCATTCAAAAATCAATGGCAAACTACTGAATGTAAACTTGACTAGTAAATCGTAAACCAGCCTCCCAAAAATGTTGGTGTTGGTTGTGATGTCATGCAACTAACTGTTGTATGTAAGTGAAACATGGACAATCCCACCCAGGGGGGGGGGGGGGGGGGGGGGGGGATTAAGATGATTTCAGATCTCGTTATTACAAGAACCGATTACTTGATATTGTTTGTCTCTTCATATTGTACGGTTCTGTAAGTCTCTTTTTTTTTTTTTTTGCATATCCTTTACAGGACATCGCTGTCAACACCAGCATCTTTCAGCTGTATGTTGATTTCTTGGCAAGATTACGCTCAGCTTTCTGAGCGGCCGGCTCACATACCCCGTAAGTTACTGATGCGATTCGAACCACTGCTGATTCTAACCGTCATCACGTTACCGACGAGAGTATACGAGATTACGGAGAAAAGTCATAACCTCTATGCCACGAAGCCGGCTCTGTACGTCTCACCCTTCTAAAATTCATTTCATAAAGTAGACCCACAAATCACGTTTTATGTGGACGTCTAGGCTTGTTTTAGTATGTTCTATTAAATTTAGCCTCCATTATTACGTATACTGTGTATGGGGCGGGGCGGGATTTTTAGGTAGGAAATACGAAAGGGGGGAATGACGTTCTGAAAATATGGTGTAGGGGGGCAGGGCAAAATTTTTAGGTAGGAAATACGAAAGTGGGGGGGGGGGGGGGGGGGGGTGGAATGACGTTCTGAAAATATGGTGAAGGGGAGCACGGGCCAAAAAAGCGTGAGAACCACTGTACTAGAAGTAGTAGCACGTGTATGGACTTACTTGAGTTCAAGGCCAGCGGGAAATAAAACCTTTCATTATTGGCTAAGGGCCAGGGGTCAACAATGTTATCATTCCAGGAGTCTTGTGGAGTTCGAGGAGCAGGTCCTGGCTGAACTGCTCTATTAAAACACTGCTTTGTTGAGGACTCTTGTCTATAACTTGAGAGTTGAGTCCAGAACCGACGTCACAGCACTCAGGACATTCCCGTGCGTGTTCTGTCCTCATCTGCTACAGCCAACAAAGTCCCAATACTATTTTGGTACCAGTTAAAACAGTTAGCTGCATATCCTTTCACAGGACGTCGTAGTCAACCCCGGCATTTTGTGATCTCTTGGAAGTTTAAGTTCAGTATTTTGCCATTGCTTCCTGAACGACCCATACCTTCTTATAAAACGTTTAGTTTAAACTAACTAAATCCAACACAAGGCGGTCTGCTGCCAAATCGCCCGCAGCTGTATTTTGAATGTGGTATGCGGGATAATGAACTGCGTTTGTAAACTCTTCGCCACGGAGCTGAAGATGGTGGCAGTAGCAGTCTGATTATGCGTCTGTCTGGCCAGGGTGTTTGCTGTAGCAATATTCTCTCCAGGCCGTGGTGATCGAACTGTTCTCCCGCATTATACATACGATTCCAAAAAGCCCCGACCACATCTACCTTATCATGCACCAATACACAACCGAGCGGTGCAGGCCCATCAAATCTGTTCAACCCCCCCCCCCCCCCCCTCATCTGTTGAGTCCTGCACTTCTTCTTCTTGTTTTCCTCTGTTGATGACGAGACAGTGTGTTCAATCCCTACACCGGTCAGCTTGACTAACATGTTAAATGCTTGCCCTTGACTTGGGGACGTACATTACAAGTACCTCTAAAGTTGGAGTTGGTTCGCCTGATGGTGAGGGACATTGGTAATATTGAAAGCTAATCCAAATGCAAAAACCAACACAGTGCTACTAGAAGTGGATTACACTTGAGTTCAAAGCGAGAGAACTGCAATTTTTTTTTTACTTTATTTAATTTAGCAAACTTTCAACATTACATTAGGGAGTCTACGTAGCGAAATGGTCAAGCCGTCTGACTGGACTCCAAAGGTTGTGGGTTCGATTCCGGGCCGCATTTTTTTAGACTCCTGGTGGTTGTCGCAGGAGCTATGGATTTCGTGCTTTCTGCGATGCTTTCAGTAGTTCGCTGCGGAAAGAGACCTAGGCATGTGGGATTTAAAAAACACGGTGCAATGAAGTCGACTTTTAAGCAATCTTTTTTTTAAACATTGCAACTGCTAGCAGAATATTTCTGCGTAGTTATACTGAAACAAAGTCCTGGACTACTTACAATAATGAATGTAAACAAACATTATCACGTGCCCTACCGGCGTGCGAAGGCATTTGTGGCTCTTCACATATCTCGGTCTTTGGTGTTCTGGATCAACTCTGCTGATGATATTCCTCCATGTCACCATCTTAATCCATCCAGCATCATTTCTCTTGGTCTGCCTCTGCCTAGCTTCCCTTTGATATTTCTAGTTTCCACAATGTTCTCCAATGCCTCTCTTCTCATCGCATGACCAAAGAAAGCTATTTGTCTCTTTCTTATTGTTGCATATATTATATGATATAATGTTCTAGTTTCATTAGTCTCTTTCAGACAATCATCTTTAGTTACTCTGGCAGTCCAAGAAATTCGCAACAATCATCTCAGGAATCATATTTCTGTTGCTTCCATGTTCTTCCTAATTTGTTCATTTACACTCCAAGATTCACTGCCAAACAGCAAAAACTGGTTCTATATAGCATTTAAGCACTCTCTTTCTTACATTGAATGATAGTAACTTATTGCATGAAATACTTTTAATTTTCTGAAATGCAACTTTTGCTTGCCCTATTCTGTTCTTAATCTCTGTTGTGCATCTTCCATCTGATGTTATAAATGCCCCTAGGTTTTAAAAATTTTCCCTTGGAAATTTTTATTTTCATTTTAAAAATTCCAAAAAAACAAGGGACCCTATTCTGGCTCCAAATTTTTTTGGCATTACTTAAGTTATGAAAAAAGGAAAAGGTAAAGCAAAGAAAAAAATTTCTAAAAAATTTTGATAAAAATTATGCGGATCTAAAAAAAACAAATTGCGCTTTTTTGGGTCCCACCCCGTTGGGAATCACTGTTAAATCTTTTTTATTTAAAATTTTCCAATTTTAAAAAAATTTTTCCCCTATAAATTTTAAAAAATTAAAAAAAAAAAATTGGAAAAATTTTAAAAAAGAATACACATTTTGGAATTAAAAGTTAAAAGTATTTTAAAAGAAATAGAAAAAAAAGGCTTGGATAAAATCGCAAAAACTTCGCTATCTTAAAAAATCCTTTTTTTTGAAACAAAAACAAAACCTTTTCTCACAATCAGTAAAAATTTTTCCGGGTGGCAATTTTAAGGGGGAAGCTGTGGTTTAATGGGACCAAACCCTTTTTACGTCACGCTCTTTGGGGAAAATGGGGCCCTTTTAAAGGGAAAAACCCGCGGGGCGTTTACGTCCCCTTTTGTTTTTTTAAAAAAAAGGTAAAAGCTTCACAAAAGCTGCCGAATGAAGTAAAATTGCCAAGTAAAAGAAAATAACAATTATGTGCACCTGAAATAATGTAATCTAATTCCTGGGTTATTCGTATGGCCGCTTTTCTGAAAAAAACATGACATGTTTAAAAAAAAACGTTGTGTTTTTTAAAAGGGGGTAGGGGGATATTTGGAAAGGACACTCACTTTTTTTTTCGTTGATGCGAAGGGTTTTAAAACTCCTACACGTTTAAAAAAGAAAAAATGAAGTCATGCATTCCGAGACTTAAAAAAAAAAGATTTCTCGGTTCAGGCTTTGGCAGCCCCAAAAAGGTGTTTACAAAAACCCATATTTCCTGGGACGAGTAAAATATTCGGCAAAAAGGAAATTTAGTGTTATTATTTAAAAACCCCCATAAAATTTACTCTGTAACCCGCCCCAATTTAAGATCAAACTTAAACTTTTAAAAACTTCCAATGCAGGGTTTCAACTTTAATCGTCCATTTTAAACATTCATGAACCAAAGGGCCTGGACATAGACATAACCTATAATGAGGCAAAGAGGTTGATAAAAAGCACTTATAGAACCAAATGGGAATCAGAGCATCCAGGCCACCAGAAGGATGATGCCATATTACAAACTCGACCGAAGAGAACAAGTAGCAATCTTCAGACTCCGCACAGGACACAACAGGTTGTAATACCACTTGTTCAACAAACTAAAGATAGGAGATACCGATGAATGTAATTGTGGAACTGGTAAAATGACAGCTAAACATTTGCTGCAGGAGTGCCCAATATATGCAGAACAGAGAAAGATATTTTGGCCCACACCTGCTTCATTCGAGGACAAGCTCTATGGAGATGTCAACAAGCTCAAGTCGACTGCAGCTTACTTTAACTGTACTCAGGTTGATATTTAAATTTACATGAAGAAGTATTTAGACTGCAACACTTCATACCACAGGCATGTCGGTTACACAAGCCTCCCAAAGGCATGAAATGGACTATTGCTTGGATAGCCAAATCCATTACGTGGAAAAGTCCGAATCGAAAGCTCACTGTGTGGGCTTCAAAAAAGGTGGAAAAAGTGTCCTAGTGGCACAAAATGGAATATTGCTTGGATAGCAAATCCATTACATGGAAAGTCCGAATCGAAAGCTCACTGTGTGGATGTCATCTGCAAACTGCATTCTTCTGGCTTCTGGAAGAACAGCCTATGGTGAACGGAAGGCCCAATATACGGAAGTGAGGCTAAGCAGCCATGTACAGGACGTGACGATTCCTTGGGTGAGCCCAGTACCAGAGTGGTGCATGATTGCTCTGCAATTATGGAAGCCTCCTTGGATGGCGGGGAATGCCCATGGTCTGCCTCTGCCTTCCCTTGAGGGCCAACCAGGATGCCTTTGGCTGTTCTATATGGGCCAGCTGGGATGGGAGATAACACCACAACAGTGAGAGTCTAACGTCCTAAGAAACCCCTGGGAAGGTTAACCCGGTCAACAAATGCCCGCAGAAGTCGGATGTGTCGGCCTAACGGCGCAAGAACGCAGCTCTGCTGTAAACAGGCACAACGCAATCACGTCCGAAAAAAAAACTCCGGATGAACGAAGAAGAAGAAGAAGAAGTCCATAAGTGCTCGGATCCCCTCTTCAGCAAATCCCGCAGCGTGTAGCGGCTAACGACGCCAGTTCTGTGTTGGTTTATCAATCTTCTTTGGCTTCCTGCGTAGTGTTCTTGTTTGGCCACCCCTCTTTTAATTTGCTGCTCCCGCAGTCTGGCCATTGTTGTAGATTCACAGTCATCACTTGGTTCTCGCAAAAGTCTCACTTCTCGTAGAGCATTCAGAATGTCAGCCTGGTCCATGGCGCGTCCGCCCTCCACAGTAGCCTCACCTGCGAGCTTGTCAGCCCGCTCATTTCCTTGTACTCCCGCATGACCTGGCACAAAGATGAAACTAATCTTTGCCAGCCGAGACCGCTTCAGAGGCAGCAACCATTCTCTTCGGATCGACCCCTCCTCTATCCTCTTGATCATGTTCATTGAGTCGCTAAGGAAACAAGCCCTAGTGAATGTCTGTGTCTCGAGCCATGTTATTGCTTTACTTACTGCCATGACTTCCATGGTCAGGCTACTTGTGGTTTCAGTGAAAGCACCAGAGTCCTCCTTCACAATTCTCCCTCCGGCCCGAGCTGTAAAGGCCCATGAGCTTCTCACATGTCGGACGACCGACCCATCTGTGTAGATGACCGCGTCACCGTCTAGCGAATTCTCGAAAATCAACGCTTGTACTTCAGCCTCAACAGCAGCCGGATTTTCTTGTCTGCATTTTCTATCTAGTTGGATGCAAACTGAAAAGGATGTGCAGAAGTCTGTTGGCACTTGCACCCACTCCTCGCCAGGTTCTAAGTCCTCAAGTGAACACACCTGTTGAAGAATGTCTTCGGCTTGACCCACCCACGACCGTCCTCTTTTTAACCTGCTGCCCTTCACCTTCCTAATTTCACTATGCAGTGGATGTTGTGTGTTTGCGTTAATTCTGAGGTAGGCGCGTGCCCTGCAAACTTGTATTCTCTCTTCAATGGTTGGAAAATCAAGAAGGTAGCGCATCGCCCTGCATGCTGTATCTCTTGTACATCCAAGAATAATGCGCATAGCTTCATTCTGTATCCTTTCCATCCTTTCTATCTGCTTATGGCTGAGAGTCAGGATTGCCATTGCATACTCCAAAACAGACATGACCAGCCCCTCGTACAGAAGACATAGATGGCGCTGCTCACAGTTTGCTGCCGCCATCACCCGCATCGCTGCCAAACCTCACTTGGCCTTTGTTATCACCTGGTCTATGTGCACATTATAAGCAAGGCTTCGATCAAACCGTATCCCCAGGTAATTCATTGCCTGCGTTCTTTCCACCGTCTCTGAACACAGCATTACAGTTGGTGTTGGATTGTTGACAATATGATTATCCAACGAGAACCAAGTCACTGTTGCCTTTGTTGGGTTGACCATTGCCCCAGCTTCATCACACCAAGTACTTATGCGATTGAGTTCGGTTTGTAGTTCCACAGCAACCTCCTCTCTATCCTTACCCTAAAGATGATACACTAAAACATCATCGGCATACGACAATGTCCTGCCAGGTCCAGTGATCTGCTCACTGGTGATTCTCACTGTGTAGGCGTTGAACAGTACCGGAGATAATGGTGATCCCAGTGGTAGGCCAGGATATATTGTTGTTGGTTCCGAAGTCCAACTGCCACATCTAAAAACTACTTTCCGGTGGTAGAGGGCTGCAGCGATCCAACTAAGGAGGAATGGACTTACGTTTAGTTCAAGCTGAGAGTCGCAGCCCGCAGTTTGGGAATCACTGTCTGAAATCATTGTTGCCATTTAAAATCTTCTGCCAATATATCTCCAAAACAATGTTTCCCCATAGTGAATTTAAATAATTAAAACACAACAATAAGTTGGACAATTTATTTAAATATGCAATACACATATTCCTGCTGTAATTTAAACTGTCTACAACAGTCATTTTAAAATGATAATCATGTCTTTTAGTTTACACAACAATGGCTTGGCCATACAAATCGCAACTGCTTCAGCATATCTTAACATTCATCCATTTTGTGTGCCAAACAACAAACAAAAACCTTTGTCTCTATCAATCAGATGAATATATTCCAGCAGAGGGTGTGCTATTATGGAAGTGGGTAATTTTCTGCATGTAGGTTTAACTGGGTTACCAGAATCTTCTGTTTTTATTCTGTCTATCGCTCTGTGGTGAAGGGGTTATGGGCGCAATTCATAATTGTGTTTGAAACACAGCTGTGGGCGATTTGGCAGCAGATCACCTTGCGTTGGTTTTCAAATAATGGTATGAATGCTGGTCATTCAGAAAGCAATAGCCAAGTAATTAACGTAAACTTGCCAAGAAATCACAAACAGACAAATAATGCAAGGGTTGACTGTGACATCCTGTAAAGTATATGTAACTAACTAACTATCCATGTGGTTGATTCGTATGGCCAAGCTAATGTCATGTAAACAAAAAGACATGACAGTCAGTTTAAAACTAAAGTCGTTGATAGTTTTAATTACAGTGGGGATATTTGTGTTGTATATTTCAGTTGAAAGGATTCATTGCTCTGCTTTCTTTTACGTTGAGTGACATTTGTACATGGTGTTTGTAAAATCTCACTACACTTTGTATGTAGAACAAATTTGAAAAAATGAAGTACATGAACATTCCTCTGTAGTATGTCTATAAAACTCAAGTATGTATCTCTGTGTCTCTATTGGCTTTGTTGCTATGCTCCATAAATTCTGCGTGTCTTTACAAACACCGTTAGTATTACCTGGCTACATGTAGTAAAATATGTCAGGCAATAAATTGTGCAATCTATTGTATGTGTCTTCATTATTAAAACATCCTTTCATTCATTAATATTGACGTCTCGTAACTCACTGCCATCATTAACTGATCAATACTGTGAAATCGTCTTTACTGACTTCCTTTAACTCATCACGGTTGACATACTTTAACTCAGTGCCATTTTTAATTTCATGGTCACTGATATTTTTATCTTGGTGACCTCATTCATCTCATCTTGGTAGATATTTTTCCCTTTGTGATATCCTTTAACTCATCTTGGTAGAAAATTGATCTTAGTGGCATCATTCATCTCATCTTGGTAAATAATTTTATCTTAGTGACATCATTCATGTCATCTTGGTAGATAATTTTATCTTCGTGATATCATTTATCTCATCTTTGTAGATAATTTTATCTTTGTGACATCTTTTAACGCACAATGGTTGATAATTTTATCTTCGTGGCATCTTTTAATTCATGACAGTTGATAATTTTAACTTACTGACAAATATCAGCTCACCCTGGGTGACATACTGAAACTTATTTACATTTTAACCTTGTGGCCACTGGCATCTTTTATGTTCGTGATATTTAACTCACCACAGTTGATAATTTTATCTTAATGACATCTTCTAACCAATCTTGGTTTCTAATTTGTATCTTAGCCTCAACTATCAAATTATGATGGCTGCCATCTTATCACAGTGATATCTTTTAACTACTCTTCATTGAAAATTGTATTTCGGTGAGCTCTTTTAACTCAGCTTGGTGGAATTTTATCTTACTGACATCTATTATCTAATTTTGACTGAAAATTTTACTATAGTGGCATATTTTGCCTAATTTTGGTTGAAAATTCTATCTCAGCAAGCTCTTTTAATTCAACTTGGTCTATTTTTATCTTCGTGAAATTTTTAACTAATTGTGATTGAAAATTGCATCTCATTAAGATCTTTTAACTTATTTTGGTTGAAAATTATATCTAAGTGAGCTCTTTAAACTAATTTTGATTGAAAATGAATGCTATCAACATCTAACTCAATTTGGTCAAATTTTATTTGAGTGTCATCATTTAACTAATCTCATTTGATCATTTTACCTGCGCGACGTCATTCAACTCATCTTGGTAGACATTTTATCTTAGTGACATTTTACGACCTCATCATGGTTGGCCTTTGAACACTCATCATTGTTGAACTTACTGTCATTATTTTGATTCATCATTACTGACATCTTCTGACTCATCATACTTTACATCTTTTAGCTCATCATCACTAACATCTTCAAAGTCATCTAATCCGTAGTCATCATCTTCTTCTTTATCATTTTCATTATCACCACCACCCTTAGAGCTTGCTGCCTTGGAGCTTTCCTCGTAATCATCCTCATACTCATCATCGTTTTTCTTGCCTCCCTCTATTTTCACATCCCCTCCACCTATTTCCTCCCTCTGTACATCTCCTGCGCCCCTTTCCTTCCTCTGAATATAAACATCCTCGTTGTGAGGAAGAAGATAAGACACATTTTCTAGCAGTGGTTCTGCAGCTAATACTATCGGCGACATGTCCTCTGGACTCTTTGATAAGCTCCTTTGAGGTGACATCTCCTCTAGACTCTTAGATAAACTTCTTTGAGGTGACATCTTCTCTGGACTCTTTGATGAGCTCCTTTGAGGTGACATCTTCTCTTGACTCTTTGATGAGCTCCTTTGAGGTGACATCTTCTCTGGACTCTTTGATGAGCTCCTTTGAGGTGAAAACCTATCTGTACTCTGTGACATCCTTTTTTCTAGACTCTTCGACAAGCTTCTTTGAGGTGACATCTTCTCTGGACTCATTGACAAGCTACTTTGAGGCGACACCTTCTCTGGACTCTTCAATAAGCCACTCTGAGGCAACACCTTTTCTGGACTCTTTGACAAGCTCCTTTGAGGCGACACCTTCTCTGGACTCTTCAATAAGCCACTCTGAGGCAACACCTTTTCTGGACTCTTTGACAAGCTCCTTTGAGGCAACATCTTCTGTGAACTCCTCAATAAGCTCCTTAGAGGTGACAGTTTCTCTTGACCCCTCAAGTTCCCCCAATCTTCAGCATTGACCTCTTCATCAACAACATGCTGCTGATCCTCCTGGCCTAACACAGAACGCTTCCCACCAATAAATCTACTAGCCACCTCCTCTGATGCTTTCTTTACCAGAGGTAACTGTGCGGCAACACGTCTGTCATGACCATATGAATCCCCAGCACCCACTGCTTTGGCAAATGGATCAGCTGGCTCTTTGGGAAACATTGTGTCTGGATCACGTGTGTCCACCATGAACTCTGACTTGTACATGTGATTGGCAATCTCCTCGTTGATCGTTTCCACTTCTGCTGCTATGCCTGCTAAACAGTCAGACAGGATCTCGTCTGAAATTCTGTAATAGACATAAATGTAGATATTTAAACAGACAGACAGGATCTGGTTTGAAATTATGTAATAGACATAAATGTAGATATTTAAACAGTCAGACGGGGTCACGTCTAAAATTCTGTAACAGACATAAATGTAGATATTTAAACAGTCAGACAGGATCTCGTCTGAAATTCTGTAATAGACATAAATGTAGATATTTAAACAGACAGACAGGATCTGGTTTGAAATTATGTAATAGACATAAATGTAGATATTTAAACAGACAGACAGGATCTGGTTTGAAATTATGTAATAGACATAAATGTAGATATTTAAACAGACAGACAGGATCTGGTTTGAAATTCTGTAATAGACATAAATGTAGATATTTAAACAGACAGACAGGATCTGGTTTGAAATTCTGTAATAGACATAAATGTAGATATTTAAACAGTCAGACAGGATCTGGTTTGAAATTCTGTAACAGACATAAATGAAGATATTTAAACAGTCAGACAGGATCTCGTCTGAAATTCTGTAAAGGGGATAAATGTAGGTGTTTAGACAAAGAAGCCATAAAAAAGAGGCTGCAAGATATATTGCCTGACATATTTTGCTGCATCTCAGTCAGGTTAGATAATCACATGGCTGGAGACACCAATGTTTACCCATGCATGTTTCCTCAGCAACTCCATAAGTATGCTAAGGAAAACCTATATGGTCTGGACCAATATGGTGGATAGGCGGTTGAGCTTTTAAGGACTGTGGAGTGTTTTTGCTTCTGGCTACGGCTTGCTTACGCATTTTCCTCATGTTGGACTGACGAAACATGGTTCCGTCACCCAGCTACTGAGTTAAGTGCTTGGAGCGACAGTGAGTTGTGGATTTCATGTGGAGTTTTTTACATCTGTCTGCAGTTGTTTTTATTGTGAACTGCATGTTCAGAAAATGGTGGCAGCCAGTTGCTGAACTAACTAGTTTTGCATTATGCAGTAATGTGTGTGAAGATGCTGCTTTTCAAATGACTGCCGCTTCCACTGATGATCAACTGTAATTTTCGTGACAGACTGTTGTGTTGGCATTCTGACATCAACCTTATGCATGCACTTGCCTTTGCATGTTGTTGGTTTGTCGTTACAGCTGTCCGTTCCACTTTTCACGTGGGGCAGTAAGGAGCATTTTGTGTGATATTCACTGGTACAGAAACAGAGCATTATGGGAGCGACCCTTTGCCAAAAAGTTGGAAACACGACTAACGACTAATGACTATTGGGCCAGAAGGTAAATGCTTGAGTCTCTGAGGAGGGCAAGACTGACTAGTATCTATTTCATTTTTGTGCCAGGACATGCAGGTGTAAGAGGAAACCAACGAACAGACAGGCTTGTGGGCTTGGCTGCTGTGCGAAGTGGACGAGCCATGGACCAGGCTGACATCATGAATGCCCTTAGGGAGGCAGGACGAGTAAATGACTCAAGTGATGGATGTGACTTTGCAACTGTGACCAGACTGCAAAAACATCAAGTCAAACAGGGGCAAACTAAACTACAGGGTCATGCAGGAGGCCAAAAGATAGTAGTCAACCTACACAGAACTGGTGTTATCTGTCACTACAGGCTGAGGGAGATACTGAGGAGGGGATCTGACAACATATGGACTAATGGTTATGTTTAAAGATTGAGCACAACCCACTACTGGCAATGCTTATTGTATTCCAGTAAGAATCTTGGGCCTTGTCCATGTCAGATCTCTAATCCCACCTCTAATACCGAAACAACCAAATAAATTAATAGTTATATGTAATGACCAGTCTCTGTGGCCAAAGGCTTGCGAACGCGGTTCGTGAGCCGGGTACCAGGCGTTCAAATCTCAGCTGCGACCGATTTGTGCAGCAGACCGTGTCGTGTTGTGTTATAACATGCTGGTATGGGAGCCGGTCGTTCAGAAAGCAATGGCAAACTACTGAAGTAACACTTGCCTAGCACATCAACAACAGCTGAAAAATGCTGCTTTTGACTGCAACGTCCCGTAAGGGATACACAACACATTTTTAAAAAAAATATGTAATGAGGATGATCTGTTGACTAACTAGATTAATCCTTTTCTGGCTGAATTACTTAAACATACATGGCCACGGGTACTGTTTGGATGTAGAGTATTTAGTTATCTGCATGGTAATTGCAGATTCACTACTAAGTCTTTCTGTCTGCATAAAAGGAGTTTTAAACACCTAATGGTGGAAGATTCTGAGACTACCGTAGAGATAACAAATTCTCGATGTTCAAACAGTATCAATGACTATATGTGTTGTGTATTTCAACCAGAAAAGGATTCTACTGAATTCATATATCTAACTCTCCAGTATGGACCTGTTAGTCAGGTCTTAGTCAGATATGACTGAGCTACCGTACGACAATAGATAGTACTACCTGCTTTCTGTTAGCACCGAATGTTGGGAGGCGATCACCAAACCCGACACTCCACATTGTGCCACCAGCTTCGGGTGGAGGAGTGCAGTTGGGAGATTACAAGCCTTATCCTGGTGTGAGGAAATGCAACCTAAAGACTAAATGTCATGGCAGGGCAGACCAGACCCTAAGCCTTTGTCGTCAACTGGTCTAGGATGGAAGCTCCGACAAGCGGGCAGTTAAGAGTATTGCTTTGCTGATCTGGCAGCTTCTGCAGCTTGTCTTGTTCCAGACGTATTGGTTTACCTTTCCTCTGACAAGCTGAGAGAGGGATCATGCAGCATGGGCAACACATGGTCTCTAAAATCAGCCCATACTTTGTGTTATTGAGAGGTGTAACTCCATTTTACAAACTATGGTCTGTCAAGACGGCCAGGTGCCAGTCAGTATGGACCTGATGAGATACAGTGAAAGATGCCAGGAAAACCATTGTGCAGTCTATTATAAATGTAGATGGTTGAGAAAGTATGGGCGGGTGGATGAATTTGTAGTGTTTGTAGAGGTGGGTGTGTGTGTGTGTGAATAGATATGGGTCTATGTGCGATGGGAGAATGAGTGTGTGCAGTGGTTGTGAATGTGCGGGTGGTTGAAAATGTGTGGGTAAGAAAATGCAGAAACTAAGAGCATCTGTATGGGCAACTCAGTGTGTGAATAGATGAGTGTGTGGGTGGATGAGTATGTCTGTGGCTGGTAGTGTGTGAGGACAAACAATAGTGTGTGTGTGCAGGTGTGTGTGTGTGTGTGTGTGTGGGTGGGTGGGTGGGTGTGTGTGTGTGTGTGTGTGGATGACAGTGTGTATGGGTCAGTGAGTGTGTCGGTGGATGCAAGTGTGTGTAGGTAGATGACAGTGCATGTGAGTGGATAGCAGCATGCGTGCGTGCGTGTGCATGCATGTGTGTGTGTGTGTGTGGATGACTGTGTGGATGAATGACAGTGTGTGTGGATGAATGACAGTGTGATTGGGTGGGTGGTATTATGTTTGGGTGAATGACAGTGTGTGTGAGCAGTTAACATGGGAACACACAATCTCCTATAAGACTACAATGTGGAACCATGGGAATACACATGCCCCACTATTACAACAATATTAAGACTTGAGTACACACATGCCCCACTATTACAACAATATTAAGACTTGAGTACACACATGCCCCACTATTACGACAATATTAAGACTTGAGTACACACATGCCCCACTATTACAACAAGTTGAAGACTTGAGTACACACATGCCCCACTATTACAACAAGTTGAAGACTTGAGTACACACATGCTCCACTATTAAAACAAATTGAAGACTTGAGTACACACATGCCCCACTATTACAAAGTTGAAGACTTGAGTACACACATGCCCCACTATTACAACAAGTTGAAGACTTGAGTACACACATGCTCCACTATTACAACAAGTATGAAGACTTGAGTACACACATGCCCCACTATTACAAGTTGAAGACTTGAGTACACACATGCCCCACTATTACAACAAGTTGAAGACTTGAGTACACACATGCCCCACTGTTACAACAACTTGAAGACATGAGTAGAAACATGCTCCACTATTAAAACAAATTGAAGACTTGAGTACACACATGCCCCACTATTACAACAAGTTGAAGACTTGAGTACACACATGCCCCACTATTACAACAAGTTGAAGACTTGAGTACACACATGCTCCACTATTACAACAAGTTGAAGACTTGAGTACACACATGCCCCACTATTACAAGTTGAAGACTTGAGTACACACATGCCCCACTATTACAACAAGTTGAAGACTTGAGTACACACATGCCCCACTATTACAATAAGTTGAAGACTTGAGTACACACATGCCCCACTATTACAACAAGTTGAAGACTTGAGTACACACATGCCCCACTATTACAAGTTGAAGACTTGAGTACACACATGCCCCACTATTACAACAAGTTGAAGACTTGAGTACACACATGCTCCACTATTACAACAAGTTGAAGACTTGAGTACACACATGCCCCACTATTACAACAAGTTGAAGACTTGAGTACACACATGCTCCACTATTACAACAAGTTGAAGACTTGAGTACACACATGCTCCACTATTACAATAAGTTGAAGACTTCAGTACACACATGCCCAATTATTACAACAAGTTGAAGACTTGAGTACATACATGCCCCACTATTACAACAAGTTGAAGACTTGAGTACACACATGCCCCACTATTACAACAATATTAAGACTTGAGTACACACATGCTCCACTATTACAACAATATTAAGACTTGAGTACACACATGCCCCACTATTACAATAAGTTGAAGACTTCAGTACACACATGCCCCACTATTACAATAAGTTGAAGACTTCAGTACACACATGCTCCACTATTACAACAAGTTGAAGACTTGAGTACATACATGCCCCACTATTACAACAAGTTGAAGACTTGAGTACACACATGCCACACTATTACAACAATATTAAGACTTGAGTACACACATGCCCCACTATTACAATAAGTTGAAGACTTCAGTACACACATGCCCCACTATTACAATAAGTTGAAGACTTCAGTACACACATGCTCCACTATTACAACAAGTTGAAGACTTGAGTACACACATGCCCCACTATTACAATAAGTTGAAGACTTCAGTACACACATGCCCCACTATTACAATAAGTTGAAGACTTCAGTACACACATGCTCCACTATTACAACAAGTTGAAGACTTCAGTACACACATGCCCAATTATTACAACAAGTTGAAGACTTGAGTACATACATGCCCCACTATTACAACAAGTTGAAGACTTGACTACACACAAACTCTGTCCGTCACTTCTACATGCTGGAGACACACAAGAGGCAGTTCAGCTGCAACAAACAATCAGAAAGAACTCACTCCTCCACAAGCTTCCAGGGATCAAATTTCCCCGACGGATGATGTGATCGCTTCTTCAGGTAACTCTCAAACTTCTCCCTATCTGCCACAATCCGCTCCACAGCTGTTTGTTTCAAGGTCACCAATCGTTTCGGTTTTTTCAATTGGGCCAGCAAGGGTTCAGGTCGAAGGTTATTCTGAGTTTGATGGTTTTCGGTATGAAGATATCTGACTTTGGAACCAATACTAGGCTTGGTGAAAATCACTGGTTCCTCACTCCATTCTTTTATAATTGATCTGATGATTAAGACACAAAAACCAATAACATCAACTTTCACTCTATTCTTTCAAAAATTATCTGATGATTAAGATACAAAAACCAATAACATCAATGTTCCCTCTATTATTTCATAATTGATTTTATTATTAAGACACAAAAACTGATAACATCAATTTTCCTTATTTTATTTCATAATTGATTTGATGATTAAGACACTAAAAAACCAACAATAACATCAATTTTCCCTCTATTATTTCATAATTACTTTGATGATTAAGACACAAAAACCAATAACATAAATTGTCCCCTCTATTATTTCATAACTTATCTTATCGTTAAGAAGCAAAAATCATTAATGACATCAACTTTCAATATTATTTCATAATTGATCTTCTTCATCATCAAGTGAGTTATGCTGCACTGTTTCATCAAGTCTGAAGCTCAGTATCCAAGACATCACCAAACATTTTTTGAGTTTTCTATCCCTAGCCTTTGACTGTCCCCAGTCTACCTACAAGGCAGCAGGTTTGTTTCTCTCTTCATCAGGTCCCTATCCCTGAGTCTGTGAGACATGGGAGATGGGTTTGCTATCCCTAGCCTGTGACTGTCCCCAGTCTACCTACAAGGATGCAGGTGTGTATGTGTGACCACTTCATCTGGTCTCTGCGACCTGACCTGTCCGACATAGGGGAGAGAGGGGTGGGGGGGGGGGTGGGGGGGGGGGGGAGGGTCTACCAGAAACTGTGCTATCATCAGCATAGTTCTCGGGGTCACTAGAGCACACAAGCTCGTCCACCACATCAAGGTGGATACACAACACACTGGCATAATTAATCTGTTGATTAAGAAATAAAAACCAACAACATCAACTTTCACTGCTCTCTTTCATAATTAATCTGATGATTCAGAAATAAAAACCAACATCAACTTTCACTCCACTCTTTCGTTATTAATCTGCTGATTAAAAACTAAAAAACAACATCAACTTTCACTCCACTCTTTCATAATTAATCTGATGATTAAGAAATAAAATCCAATAACATCAACTTTCACTCAAATGTTGACTTCTCGTCCTTGACTTGGGGACGTAAATTACAAGTACCTCACCTGGGTTCGCCTGATGGTGGAGGACATTGGTAATAGGGAAAGCTAATCCACATCAAATCATCAGTCCAGTGCACTCCCTGGTTGTGGAAACTAATAGAAGTAGTGGCAGCTGTGTACACTCAAGTTTAAAATGAGTGAACGCAACAAAATCTCCTCCCCAAGAAAAAAAACACCTGTCATATCATGATTGGACAATTATTAAGAACTCAAAACCCATAATCATAATGGAGGAGTGAGGTGGCCGAATGGATAAGAGCACTCGTTCTCAAACATCCAGTGTGCTGATGCCGAGGTAACGGATTCAATCTCTACACCGGTCAGATGGACTAAAATGTTGACTTCTCGTCCTTGACCAAGGTACGTAAATTAAAAGTACCCCTGAAGTCGGTGTGGGTTCGCCTGATAGCGAGGGATACTGGTAATAGGAAAGGCTAATCCACACGCAAAAATCAGTTCAGTGTACTAGAAGCAAGTGTAAGGACTACGCTTGAGTTCAAAGCCGAAAGTACAAAAAAACAAAGATAATAATGGAGAAGTGTCCGCTCACGAACTGATACACACTACTGGAGACAGTATAATGTAAATAAGCATGATTGCCTGCACCAATCAGCAAGCCACTAGAGGATGATGATGATCTGGTGTGTGATCCTGCTAACATTAAAGAGAGATACACACTACTGGAGATAGTATCATGTAAATAAGTATGATTGCCTGCACCAATCAGCAAGCCACTAGAGGATGATGATGATCTGGTGTGTGATCCTGCTAACATTAAAGAGAGATACACACTACTGGAGATAGTATAATGTAAATAAGTATGATTGCCTGCACCAATCAGCAAGCCACTAGAGGATGATGATGATCTGGTGTGTGATCCTGCTAACATTAAAGAGAGCTATGAAATACCAGCCTACCTTTCTGAGTGATATGGTCTTTCTGATTTAGACATTCCTGTTACTTCAATAGCAGGCGGATCCAGAAATCTGTCTGACTGAATGTCACCTAAACATCAATACATATGAAAGGTCTAAATGTCTTTGTGACTAAATGTCACCTAAATATACAGACATGTAAGAGGTCTAGATATCATTGTGACTGAATGTTATCTAAACATAAGTACATTTAAAAAGTCTAGAGATCTTTGTGACTGAATGACACATAAACATAAATAGTGTGACTAATTGTCATCTAAACATACAGAAATTTGTACAATCACCAAATCTGACTCATAAATCTCTTTTAAAATAGAATTTAGCCCTAGCAAAAAGACATCAGATCGGTTACGCAATTTTTCTGAAGGAATGTTAGTTAGGTTAGTTGCATATCCTTTACAAGACGTTGCAGTCAACCCCTGCATTTTTTGCTGTTATCTCTTGGCAAGTTTACATTCAGTAGTTTGCCATTGCTTTCAGAATGACCGACACTCATACCATTGTGTAAAAAACCAACGCAGGGTAATCTGCTGCCAAATCGCCCGCAGCTGTGTTTTGAACGCAGGTATGCAAGATTGCAAACTGCATCCGTAAACCCTGTGACACGTGGGCGGCCTGAAGGAATGTAACCTAACATAAAGACATCTGGCAGATTCAGAGATCTATCTGATGGATTGCAGCCTTTACACCATCAAGCAATCTGCTTTCAAACAGACTGTGGCTGATTTCCAACCCTCAGCTTGCTATGTCTGGGAATTGTGAAACTGCGTTTCACTAACCCAAAAGTTACAGATGCCGGTCTAGTTATAATGAGTGACCTAGCAACACCGGCAGTTGTCACTACTTCAGAATTTATTTTCTTCTGTATTCACAATATTCTCAACATTCTTCAAACTGAAGTGAAAAGTTCCATTCCTCATCAACATCCCTTCCCAGACAAGTACCATGTTAAAGCACAAATGAATGATAGCTATGAGAAGTGAATATTCTAGTCTTTGGTCATTTTGATTTATGACATATCATAAGCTGAGGTGCCCAGTGTCATTTCTTGCCAATATCCCTCTCTAGATAAGTACCATGTTAAAATATAAGTGAATGATGCTTACTCGATGTGAATATTCTAGTCTTTGGTTGTGTATCTATGAATTTCAAAGTGGACCATCTCTGTCGAATTTCTCTTTGTTCCCGCTGTTGAAAGATCAAATTTAACTCTTAGCAACAATCAGAAGGATATACAGGAAATGATAGATACAGTGGTTGTAGAAAGTGAAAAATTGGTCCTTAGTTTGAATAATAGAAATATAGAAGTCATGGTGATATCAAAGAAACAGACTGTGCCTAAATGTGCAATAACAGTACAGGACGTTTCTTTGGGGCAAGTGCAGAAATTCAGATATTTAGGCACATGGATAACATCAGATGGAAAATGCATCACTGAGATAGAGAGCAGAATAGGACAAGCAAAAAATGCATTCTATCAAATGAAAAACGTTTTGTGCAATAAGTCAGTGTCCTTGAAATGATAATTGAAAGTTAAGAGAGTTCTTGCATGTTACATAGAATCAGTTTTAACATGCGGCTACAAATCCTGGACTTCTGCATTCACAATATTTTTCTGAAGGAATGTTTGTTAAGTTAGTTGCATATATTCACAGGACGTTGCAGTCAACACCTACATTTTTGCTGTTGTGATTTCTTGACAATTTTATGTTCGGTAGTTTGCCATTGCTTTCTGAATGACCGACACTCATACCATTTCATAAAAAACGAACAGGCAAAAAAAATCCATGGAAGCCATGTGGTTTTATAGAAGAATCCTGAAAATTAATTGGACAGCCATAATGAACAATTTAGGCATTTTGCGGGGAGCTAAAATGCAAAGACAACTTATCACAAACATCAGAAAGAAGCAATCATTGTTTTGTGGCCCACGTTATAAGAAGAGAAAATCTGGAACATGTGACAATTGAAAAGATATGTGGAAAGAGAGATAGAGGAAGACAGCGAACGAAGACTCTTGACAGTCTTGTGTCATGGCATGGAAGGGAGTCAACACATGAACTGATCCATGTCATCAGAGATCGCAATTTGTGGAGAGGTATGATTGCCCAAATCAGCCGGCAAGACACTGGATGATGAATGACAATGCCAGCTTTAAAAGAAAACATTAGTTGTCCCTGAAGTTGTAGAATTTGACAAATTAACAGCTTTTGTGTTGTCCCTGATATGTTATTTTAGTCTGTGTAAGTTTAGATTGAGCACTCACTGTCGCTGTTAGTTAAATGCACTGATGGGGCTGGGAGATAAACAGTCCAGGCCTCTGGTGGGACACTGGGCTGGGAGACAAACAGTCCCAGTTTCTGGTGGGACACTGATGGGGCTGGGAGATGAACAGTCCAGGCCTCTGCTGGGACACTGGGCTGGGAGACAAACAGTTCCAGTTTCTGGTGGGACACTGATGGGGCTGGGAGATGAACAGTCGCAGTCTTTAGTGGGACACTGATGGGGCTGGGAGATGAACAGTCCCAGTCTCTAGTGGGTCACTGATGGGGCTGGGAGATGAACAGTCCCAGTCTCTGGTGGGACATTGATTGGGCTGGAAGATGAACAGTGGCAGTCTCTGGTGGGACACTGATGGGGCTGGAAGATGAACAGTCCCGGCCTCTGGTGGGACACTGATGGGGCTGGGAGATGAACAGTCTCAGTCTCTGGTGGGACACTGACTGGGCTGAGAGATGAAGATGAAAGGGAAACTGTGGGACACCAGTGCTGACTTGGTGCTGATTGATGGAAGCATCTTTTCTCTCGTTTAAATGGCTGGGCACAGGAAACTGATCACAGAAGTAGACGCAGAAGAGGGAAAGGATGAAGGTGAAGCAGCAGAAAAGGGTGAAGATGGAGTAGAAAGAGGAACAGGAGCAGCAGTATAAGATGAAGAAGAAGAATAAAATAGGATGAAGAAGAAAGAAGAAGAAGAAGAAGAAGAAGAAGAAGAAGAAGAAGAAGAAGAAGAAAAAGAAGAAGAAGAAGAAGAAGAAGAAGAAGAAGAAGAAGAAGAAGAAGAAGAAGAAGAAGAAAAGGAGGAGGAAGAGAAGAAGAACAGGGGGAGGAGAAGAAGAGGAGGAGTAGAAGAGGAGGAGTAGAAGAAAAGGGTAGAAGGAGGTGATGAAGAAGAAGAGAAGGAAAAAATTAAGAATAACATAATGAAAACAAGTAGAAATAAACTTCCTGGAGGGTTATATTAACACAATGGAAAGTTACCTGCATCTCCGCCAGTCTCTGTTTCATACTCTCAATGGTTGGAGCATCAACAGCCGACACTGCCTCCTGCCTGATCTCTTCTCCCAGATCGGTGGCATCCAGAGGCTCGTCTAAATCAGAACTGACATCTCCTGTCACGTCTGCAGAAGCTGTCTCTTTTCTCTGAGACAACTGCAAGAATATACATAATTCACATAAATTGCCAATGAACTGTCTGTTAAAACTGTCATTTACTGCCAGTATAGTACCTTACGCCGGTCTCCCTGGTGAAGGGGTTAATGACTTTCTCCGTAATCCTGTATATCCATATGAGGAATACAGCTGCATGAGATTCGGCAGTGGATCGCATCGTGTTGGTTACTTACGTCATATTGCTTGTCACACTATCCTTGTTCCAGGCAATTATCATCTTATTGCTTGTCATTATCCTTGTCCTAGGCAGTTATCTTATTGCTTGTCACACTATTCTTGTCCTAGTCAGTTATCTTATTGCTTGTCACACTATCCTTGTCCTAGTCAGTTATCTTATTGCTTGTCACACTATCCTTGTCCTAGTCAGTTATCTTATTGCTTGTCACACTATCCTTGTCCTAGGCAGTTATCTTATTGCTTGTCACACTATCCTTGTTCCAGGCAATTATCATCTTATGCTTGTCACACTATCCTTGTCCTAGGCAGTTATCTTATTGCTTGTCACACTATCCTTGTCCTAGGTAGTTATCTTATTGCTTGTCACACTATCCTTGTCCCAGGCAGTTATCTTATTGCTTGTCACACTATCCTTGTCCCAGGCAGTTATCTTAATGCTTGTCATACTATCCTGGTCCTATGAAGCCATCTCCTTCATGCTCAGGAGGTTGTGAGCTCATTTTTGGACTCCGTCATTCGGTTCTCAAGCACAGTTTCTTCAGACTCCCCTGGGAAGTCATCACCGCACATACTGACTATGTGCTCTATACAATGCTTTCGGCAGCCGGTTAGCTGCTCTGCAGGACAAGCGAACGAACAAATGAACAAACAAACTTTATTTTGAGACAGATTAAGCTACATGGGATAAAACCTGGTGTAATGAAGTTGATTATCTTGCTTGTTTTAACCTCTCCATAGTTATCAGTGACAAACACAATGATATATATTATGGGATCGCAGATATACTGTAACTCTCGTCAGTGAACCACACATGCAATACAAACATGCACACACTTGCACACATATATCATAATCATCAAGTGCCATGCCAGCTGGCGTAGGCGTTCATGTCTCTCCACAGATCTCGGTCTTTGGTTTTCTGGATCAACTAGTTGCTGATATTCCTCCATGCCACCGTCCCAATCCATCCAGCATAATTTCTCTTGGTCTGCCTCTGCCTCTCTTCCCCTCGATCTTTCCAGTCGTCACTATATTTTCCAATGCATCTCTTCTCATAACATGACCAAATAAAGCTGTTTGCCTCTTTCTTATTGTTGTATATAATGTTCTAATTTCATTATTCATTATCCTATTTCAAGCAATCATCGTTAGTTACTCTGGCAGTACAAGGAATTTACAACATTCGTCTTAGGAACCACAACTCTATTACTTCCAAGCTCTTCCTAATTTATTATTTACATTCCAAGATTCACAGCCATACAGCAAAACAGGTTATATATAGCACTTCAGCACACTCTTTCTTACCTTCAATGATAGTCACTTATTGCATAAGATACGTTTCATTTTCTAATATATATATATATCTACGTTTCATTTTCTAATATATATATATATATATATATATATATATATATATATATATATATATATATATATATATATATATATATATATATATATACATACTCCCAATCTTGAAAATTATTCATCCTTGACCAACAACAAACTGAGACATAACACTTGACCTACAACAAACTGGGACATGACACTTGACCTACAACAAACTGGGACATGACACTTGACCTACAACAAACTGGGGCATGACACTTGACCTACAACAAACTGGGACATGACACTTGACCTACAACAAACTGGGGCATGACACTTGACCTACAACAAACTTGGGCATGACACTTGACCTACAACAACTGGGACATGACACTTGACCTACAACAAACTGGGACATGACACTTGAACTACAACAAACTGAGACATAACACTTGACCTACAACAAACTGGGGCATGACACTTGGCCTACAACAAACTGGGACATGACACTTGACCTACAACAAACTGAGGCATGACACTTGACCTACAACAAACTGGGACATGACACTTGACCTACAACAAACTGGGGCATGACATTTGACTTACAACAACTGGGACATGACACTTGACCTACAACAAACTGGGACATGACACTTGACCTACAACAAACTGGGGCATGACACTTGACCTACAACAAACTGGGACATGACACTTGATCTACAACAACTGGGACATGACACTTGACCTACAACAAACTGGGACATGACACTTGACCTACAACAAACTGGGACATGACACTTGACCTACAACAAACTGAGACATAACACTTGACTTACAACAAACTGGGACATGACACTTGACCTACAACAAACTGGGACATGACACTTGACCTACAACAAACTGAGACATAACACTTGACTTACAACAAACTGGGGCATGACACTTGACCTACAACAAACTGGGACATGACACTTGACCTACAACAAACTGAGACATAACACTTGACCTACAACAAACTGGGACATGACACTTGACCTACAACAAACTGAGACATAACACTTGACCTACAACAAACTGGGGCATGACACTTGACCTACAACAAACTGGGACATGACACTTGACCTACAACAAACTGAGACATAACACTTGATCTACAACAAACTGGGACATGACACTTGACCTACAACAAACTGAGACATAACACTTGACCTACAACAAGCTGGGGCATGACACTTGACCTATAACAAACTGAGACATAACACTTGACCTACAACAAACTGAGACATAACACTTGACCTACAACAAACTGAGACATAACACTTGACCTACAACAAACTGGGGCATGACACTTGACCTATAACAAACTGGGACATGACACATGGTTAAGCTACAAGGTACATAATAAGCTCAAGAGAACTGTAACTTACTTTAAAACCTGCACTGCTTCTTGAGGTCTTATTGTTATTTTCGGCCTGTCTTCCCATAAGCCTCCGCAAAAGTCGATGCTCCACTTCGTCTATAAATGAATTGGACATGTCTGCTGACCTAGAGAGTTTTTTTTAAAAACAACTATTCTAAGCATGCTGCTTGATGATTTTTTTTTTTATTTTAAAACAGATTCATTCATTCATTCATTCATTCATTAGCATATCCTTTGCAGAACCTCACTCCCATAACAACCCTCCGGAAAACTTCTCGGTTACAAGCAAGATGTCCCGTATCCGATACACCCATTTGTAGATCATCTCCCACATCCAGCACCCATCTTCTCTTTGGCCTTCCTCTTCCTCTCTTCCTGGGTATATACCCCTCCATTCTTGTTCTCTCCAAACTTTCATGACGTTTTAAGTGACCAAAATATTTCAATTTTCTTTGTTTTATGGTCTTCAATAGTCAACATTCTTCAATATTCAGATCTTGTCGTATGGATGCATTTGTTCTTTTCTGTATCCAAGATATTCTTAGAACCCGTCTGTAAATTAAACAATATAACATTCATATTCTACTTTTATTGTCAATTTTCCCAATGAACTCAAATTAGTTTCATGGTTATAGTCAACTTTCCCAATATTCCATACATTTTGACATCCAGGATTATTTCATACCACCATAGAATAGACCCTTCTAAACAGTATTTAGTTATGGTCAAAGGTTACAGGCCACCTGTGTATTATCAAGGCCCGCGAGGGAAGCAAACAATAACAACACTGCACGCTATCAGGCATGTCACAACAGGCGGCTAAAGAAGGCTTGTACTTGGGGCAGACTACCCGTCAGGTAGATTTGGAATCACACCACCTTGCGTTGATTTTCATACAATGGTATGAGTGACAGTCGTTCAGAAAGCAATGGCAAACTACCGAATGTAAACTTGCCAAGAAATCACAAACAGCCAAGAAATGCTGGGGTTGACTGCAACATCCTGTAAAGGATATAAACTAGCTTGTTTTAATCAACCATTATGGACTTGAGACTACAAACAACTATCGATGAACTGCATTGTTCGCTGCTCTGATGTTTAATCCACCACTTTCTTTCACATTGATATAAAACAATTCACAGAATAAAGAAATGCTATTGATGGAAAGAACTATTGAACACACCCACCTACCTCAGTTTTTTATCCGTGGGTAGAGACTGGTATTCACTGTTAACAACATTACCATCTGCCATCTTCACCTGCAGAAATCAAATTCAGGACTCCTGATTCATACGAAGAAGAAGAGGAGAAAGAGGAGGAGGAAGACGAAGGGAAGATGAAGAAGATGAGGAGGAGGAGAAAGAGGAAGAAGAAAAGGAAGAAAAAAACGGAAGAAAAAAGAGGAAGAGAGGGGGCAGGAAGAAGAAGAAGAAAATGGAGGAAAATGAAGAAGAGGAGGAAGAGTACGAAAAATAATAATAATAATAGTTGAGTTGAGTTGAGCTAAGAACTGACATCACTTAGGACATTCCCACACATGCTCTGTCCTCTCATTCAACAGCCAGCGAAAAGTTATACTACTAATTGTTCCCACCGCTATCTGATTGAAAGTTCTCCTGGTCTTGCTTCTCAGTTTTGAGATTCTTCCAGAATAGTTTTCGCCTCTTTTTTTTTTCTCAATGTGTTAGACAATTAAACATTATTATAAAGATTTATTTTGTAAATGTGCCGAAAGTATCAGTACAGATGGTTCTTTTGGTCTGTCTC
Organism: Cepaea nemoralis; assembly: GCA_014155875.1. Taxonomy (NCBI): domain Eukaryota; kingdom Metazoa; phylum Mollusca; class Gastropoda; order Stylommatophora; family Helicidae; genus Cepaea; species Cepaea nemoralis. The sequence goes on along the minus strand of JACEFZ010027813.1, from coordinate 412,826 downwards.
TGCCTCTTACACCAAAAATCTTTCCGGGTGTCGCATAGTTTTTCATTGCCTCTATTTTCAAGAATTCTAAAACAAGCTCTGTTATGTGCCTTGATCATGGTTCTATCAATTAACACCAGTTAAGGTACTTCAGTTTGTGAATGTGAATACAGACACTGTAAATGTTAATGCAAACATTGTGAACATGAACAGACATTATTAATATGAATGCAGACATTGTGAATGTAGACATTATGAATGTGAATACGGACTGTGAATACAAACATTGTGAATGTGAATGCAGACATTTTGAATGTGAATGTAGACATTGCGAATGTGAATGCACACCTTGTGAATGTAGACATTATGATTTTGAATACAGACATTGTGAACATGAGTGCAGACATTGTGAATGTTAATGCAGACATTGTGAATGTGAATATTGTGAATGTGAACACTGTTAATGCAGACATTGTGAATGTGAATGCAGATATTTTAAATGTGAATGTAGACATTGTGAATGTGAATACAGATACTGTGAATATTAATGCAGACATACATACCACAGGTAAATGCTTGTCAGGAAACATATGTCTGAAAAAGAGCAACATACAAATGAACTGTTGACTGTGAAACTTATTAAGAAAAAGAACAGATATGCACAGAGAAAGACAAGGTCCTATTCTAACACTAACCACACATGTACACTGACCTGTTAACTGTGTGATAGTGATTTGCTATCACACATTAACAAATCTGCAACAAGAATACATGAAAGTAACAATACAGCAAAATATATTTTAATGATGATAGATGCAAAGAAACTTATTCAGAGAAAGAAAAGATATGCATGGAGAAAGACAAGATCCTATTCTAACACTAGACACATATGTACATATAAATTATGTACATATATTCATGTAGAGTTTTTCATGCAACTTCAGAAGAGTTTGAAATCAAGAGTGGAGTTAAGCAAGGTTGTGTACTAGCTCCCACCCTCTTTGGAATATACTTTTCACTTCTACTGAAATATGCCTTTCGTGATCAGGATGGCAGAAACTGACCGCCCACGCTTACCGGCATGGCACATGACAGATGGATGGATCAGGATGGTGGTATATACATTCACTCACGCTCAGATGGTGGCCTCTACAATGCTCAGAGATTGAAGGCCAAGACCAAAATTAGGAGCGTACTGATCAGAGAGTTGCTTTTTGCGGATAATGCTGCAGTTACGACCCACTCTGAGGAAGAATTGCAATGTCTACTATCTGCATTCTCCAATGCTTGTTCTGATTTTGGTTTAACAATTAGCAAAAAGAAGACGCAGATTATGACAAAGGTGCACATGGGGTACCATCAATCTTTATTGACGCCGCCGAACTGGAGATAGTGGACCATTTCACATATCTAGGATCAGAGGTAAATAGCAAATTATCCCTAGATCAGGAAATCAACATCAGGATTGGTAAGGCAGCAACAACAATGAACAGGTTAACAAAAGAGTCCGGGAAAACAGGAAGCTTACTGCCAAAACAAAAATACTTGTCTATCAAGCCTGTGTCCTTAGTACTCTTCTATATGGCAGTGAAGCCTGGTCAACTTACACCAAGAGAAACTCAAAACAATGTTTTCCCGTAGTGAATTTAAATAAGACACAAACAATAGATTGCACGATTTATTGCCTGGCATATTTTGCTGCATCTCGTCAGGTATATACTGCAGAATTCACACAACAAAAAGTAAAATAACTACATAAATCCTTCAAGCTGAAATATACACATGTTCGCACAGTAATGTCAATATCTACCATGGTAATTTTAAACTGACTAACATGTCTTTCTGTTTGCACAAAATTGGCCCATGTAGATTGATCATTATGGCTTCTGCAAACTTTAACAAGCAACTATTTTGTGTGTTGAGCAACACCCGAAAGGCATTGTCTCTATCAATCACATGACCGGTTTCCAACACATGCCTACCAATTGATGAAGTGGGAATCTTCCGAGTGTCGGCCTCCCTGTGGTCCCATCGCCTGTGTGTAGTATCTTATCGACCCATTGAGGTATGTGTTCACCCACCCTGGTGTGTAACTGTCACTCTGTTCTGCCGATGTAAGTAGACTGACACCTACATGTGAATACACATGGGAGCACAAGGAGGCTGACACACTGGAAGATTCTCGCTTCATCAATTGGTAGGCATGTGTTAGAAACCGGTCATGTGATTGATAAAGACAATGCCTTTCGGGTGTTGTTCAACACACAAAATAGTTGTTTGTTAAAGTTTGCAGAAGCCATAATGATCAATCTACATAGGTCAATTTTGTGCAAACAGAAAGACATATTAGTCGGTTTAAAATTACCATGGTAGGTATTGACATTACTGTGCTAACATGTGTATATTTCAGCTTGAAGGATTTATCTAGTTATTTTACTTTTTGTTGTGTGAATTCTGTAGTATGTACCTGATAAGATGCAGCTAAATATGCCAGGCAAAAAACCATGGGAAACGTTTAAACAGTTTTCATATGTGGTGTCTGCAAAGAATACTTGGTATTAAGTGGCAAGACAAAATCATAAATACTGAAGTAATGGAAATATCAGGTTGTGTGACAGTTTGTTCCATGCTCAGTCTTCGTAGACTTACATGGATAGGACACGCTAGGAGGATGGATGATGGTAGAATACAAAAGGACATCTTTTTTAGTGAATTACAGATGGGTAAGAGATCTCAGGGTCGGCCTCTACTACGATACAAAGATGTGTGTAAGCGGGACATGATTGATACAGGCATTGATAATGCACATTGGGAGCAAGTCGCCGCTGAACGTGTTGCATGGAGGGCACATATCAGAAATGGAATAAAGACAAAGAAGAAAATGATTGCAGATAGGTCACACACTGAACGCATGAGAAGTAAGATGGTACGTGATGGTGAAAATTACCATGTGTTCACATGCATCCAATGTGGACAAACATTTACAGCGCGAACTGGCCATATCAGTCACATTTGCTACCACCATGGGTTGGTTGTTGTTATTATGCCTTTTTGTCGCACAATGTAACAAACTATCCTCTGTGAAGATGGCAAGGTGCCAATGTAATGTTTTTCATGTGGTTTTTCCAGTGTGTGTTTGTTGTTTGTGTACTGGCGAAAACTTTGGCTGCAACGTCTATTTTGTTACTTGTGATCGTGTTCTAGTAAAGATTACTATCTACTTTTCATGTTCAGGAGATTACATAGTTTCAAAACAGCATGACTTCTGTGAAGTGGTACAGCAGGTGGTGCATGAATGATTACATACATGACCAAGAGAATTTTTTTCTACGGGAACCCAGACATTTTACCAGCATTGGAAGACTTGCATTGAATGCAGTGCTGACTACATAGAATATTGATACATTTATTCTTTACATGTTCAGAATATATTCATCACACACAAAATAAAAACATTTATGGCTTTCTTGTGAAGCCCCCTTGTATTTGGTTTCAGAATAAACATCATGGTAATCAGGACATTCCCATGTCCCCCAATCTCCCGCCTCTAAAGTCACAGAAGAGTTCCTATGCTGATTGTTTCAGTAACACTCTGATTATAAGTCTGCCTATCTTTTCCACTACACAATGGGCATCGCCCAGACCCTCTACTAACTCGCTTCTGAATCAGTGTCTCCAGATATGGATATTCTGTTCATTTGCACTCTCCATCAGGTTCAGCAGAAGAAGGAGAATTACAAGAGGAAGATGAGGAGGAGAAGGAAATGAGGAAGAATTAGAAGAGCAAGAATAGAAGGGGGAAGAGGAAGAAGATTAGTGCCAGGGATCGCAGGGTGTTACTAAGAATCGCATGGCTGTTACTAGATCTCGCATGACTGTTGCTTTATCTCATCTGGGTGTTGATTGGCTTCTTTGGTTACAGCGCTCATGCGTATACTTATTCTGTGGTATCTGGAATTTTCTATGAGCGCTGGATGCAGAATCCCTGACCTGGTTGCGACGGCGATGATGGTGCGTGCATATTCTACATCTGTTACTGCTGTGGTCACACTTCTGCCTGGTGATGCTATAATCTTCTCACCTTGGCTGGTTTCTATTGTTAGCTTATATGCTGTTTACACTCTATCACTCTGCGTAGTTCACAACAGCTAATTTTGTAGAACAAACTCAACACATCTCGAATAATAGAACGCAGTTCAATTTTCACTCTATATTGAATCCAAGTACTAGACAATTCACAGTTCAGTTCCACACATCAGTTCCACAAATGCTTAGAGCCTACACAATAACTAAACATCTAACTAACAATGCAGGGGCTCAGTATAAGGCCATTCAACGGGACCGAAAGAACTAGGTCCAGCTCCGACCATAGCTCCAGTCCAACTGTCTGAAGCTGACGTTTTGTCCTCTCACTAAACGTCCTGAATGCTTTTCACGTTCTCGTGACCACACACGTGGCAGGTCACTCCAGTCTCCTCATGTAGACCACGCTTGTTACAAACTCATGCCATGTTCCAGACCTGTATAAACTGGACCATGGCAATTAGATAAAAGAAGAAGAAGAGAAAGAAGGAAAAACAATGAGGGAGAAGAATAAGAAGAGAAAGAGGAGGAGGAAGAATGGGAGATAGAAGACAAAAATAGATGGATGAGGATGAAAAGGAGATCAGAATTATTCATTTGACGATATCACAGATGACAAAGATGATGAAGATAAAATGATGCCAGGTTTGAACTTTTCCCCTCTGCAGCCCATGTACTAGTTATCTGAAGGTCAATGGGATTAAAGTTCAAGGGGTCAACTTCAAAACATTGTTTACAAACCCAGTCTCTTCACTGTCCATCTCACGTAAGTAGAATGGCGACCTTGACCGTGACTTTGGCTCCGAGCTGAGTGACCTTGAGCGAGCAGACCTCCCTGGGGGTATCCAAGGCATCGAAGACTGTCTGTCCAGTTCAAAGTTCACCCCTTTGTGTCTGCTTGACCAGAAGATACAAAACATGGATTAGAAAAACAAACAACACAAACCAGTGTAAACTTTAGTTAGTTAATCAACAGATCATCGTTGAACGCCGAACCATTCGTTATCCATCAACTAGTTCAGAACAGGAACTATTAGCGTAATATATTGTATTGTATAACATTGATGTGTGTTTACATGTTTATATACTGTAGTGGCATGGTGAGAAGTGCGCCTGTTTGCCTAGCATTTAAGAAATAAAAATAGTTAGGTATGTGTAACTCTGGCAAAAAAGTGAGATATACTAAACATAGAAACATGAAATTAACAAATTTAATTATATGGTCTAATTTCAGGATTTTCTTTAGACCTGTTTGTGTTGTTGCTGATGAAGATTAGTATAATCGAAGCGTCATTAATTGTGTCATAGGAAACTTATTTTTATTTTATAATTTTTTAGCTTTTTTTAAAATTTTAACCCTGTGATTTACATTTATCGTTGTGGAGTTTGTTGTAAGATATGTACACCGTGTCTGTGTTTAGTACGATAGGGCTTCAAATGAAAACCTTAAAAGTGTGATAGAAATTGCAATAACCATGTTATTGTCTTGTAACCTGTCAATATTTTTGTTAAGGATAACAATGGTGTTAAGCACGTGACACCACAGGGACAGTTTAAAGATGGCCACCCCACTTTTGACATGCACCAAAGATGTACAGCATTCTGTTATTCATTTTTTTTAATCAATAAAGGGTGAGACCTATACAAAATAATTGGCAAATGAAGGTCCTGTATGGTGTTGCATGCTTGTCAGTCCAGCAAATGTATGAGTGGAGTGGGAATTTTCAAAACAGCGTGACTTTTGTGACAGACCCTATTCCTAGATTTAACACTGTCCAGGGAAGTATTCCTGGATTGGACACTGTCTAGGGAAGTATTCCTGGATTGGACACTGTCTAGGGAAGTATTCCTGGATTGGACACTGTCTAGCCCTTTACAGGGCAGACGCTTGTCCGTTTTGTAGCCCTGAACGGGCAAGATTTTTTCAGGTTCGGAAAAATTTCGGGTCACTGTAGTAAAAACATCACAAATAAGGTGTTAGTCAACAGATTTTAGTTAAATAAACAACACGAAGGGAAAAGCATGCAGAATATGTTACTCACGTGATTGTTGTCGGAAATCCATATATGAACACAAATATTTACGAAATACGGCATGTTGTTTGTGATTTTCCGTCATCTATACGGCAATTTACAAACACATTTTCAGAATCATAATCACTTTCTTTAAAGTCCGACTCAGACTGCTAATGCAAAGTAACGCTTTGCACTGATATCTAGCTCCGATTAATAGTCAACTTCATGCCCTTTAATGTCACTTAAATTGAACAGAGCGAAATCTCGGCTATCACTTGAAGAATCGCCGAAATCCGTTTTGAAAAACAGCGTAAAAACCCAGAAAACTATCAAAAAAAGTCCATAAAAGTCTGTTCAAATTCATAGTACGCGCTTTACAAATGGCGGCCACGTTGTCAAGCTATCGGCGAAAGCGAAAGTAGCCATCGGAAGTATCGGAAAGCCGAGAGATCGCGTTTTTACAATGCATAATAGTATCGGCCGGTTTGAGACGTTTTGCCCGTTTAACGTATCGGACGGAAATGGCCGGTCCACCCTGTAAAGGGTTATGGAAGTATTCCTGGATTGGACATTGTCTAGGGAAGTATTCCTGTATTTATTGTTTCAATGAGTGATAGAGACACAGAGGAAGACACAGACAGGCAGACAGACACAGACAGACAGACAGACAGACAGACAGACAGACAGACAGACAGACAGACAGACAGACAGACAGACAGACAGACAGACAGAGAAGGTGACAATGAGAGACAGAGATACATGGAGAGAGACATTGAGATAGAGAGTGATGCAGAGAGAGAGGGGGAAAACAAACAGAGATAGAGACAGAGACCGAGAGAGACTTAACAGACAAGAGATAGAAGACACAGAGTCATTGAAGCAGACGGAATGAGACACACAGATAGTAAGAGAGAGAAAGACACTGAGACACAGAGAGACAGAGATAGACAGACAGAAACAGACACACACACACACACACACACAGAAAGACAGAGGGAGACAGAAAAGCAGATAGGAAAATACTAGCAAGCTTATCAGTGTGGCATGAAAGTCAGAGGCTGTGGACAAACATATAAACTAACACCAAAAGACATGGACTATAGAATTAACTGTATTAGCTTTCAGTGGCAGAATGTACCTGGCATTTGCTGGAGCAGAGTAGGGCCTGCTGGGTGATTTTTTCAGACTGACTGCAATAGTTGAGTCAGCATATCTCCTGTCCTGATTGGACAAGGCTACAGCCCTCTGTGCTGTCTCTCGCTTCACCTTGGAACATTAATTAAAAGACAATCATTTCATGACAAAGAAAAAACTTATGGTGCTACCACAGACAGTATGATATGTTGGTTGGTTAGTTGGTTGGTTGATTAATTGCATGGTTGGTTGATTGCTTGGTTGGTTGTTAATTATATCAAAGACTGTGGTTTTACCTCTTTACTCATGAACTGGCACTCAAGTTATCCATGTCCGCAGACATTAATTAGCTGACAATAATTTCCAAGACAAAGAAAAAAAAATATGGTGTGATTACAGACAGTATATCATGCCGGTTGGTTGGTAGTTGATTGATTGATTGGATGGTTGGCCAATTGATTGATTGGCTGGATGGTTGTGCATTATCTCAAAGACTGTGAGAAACTCTTAACTCATGAACTGGCACTTAGGTCATATATGAGACATTAATTAGCTGACAATAATTTCCAATACAAAGAAAAAACATATGGTGTGATTACAGACAGTATTACATGTTGGTTGGTTGATTGGCTGGCGGGTAGGTTGTGAATTATCTCAAAGACTGTGAGTTTTAACTCTTAACTTTGATACATTGGCACTTAAGTCATCTATGTCTGGAGACTGGGTGATCAGCTACTCCAAATTGCCAGCTTCAAATGTTTCCATAACAGACGACATCTGGGAATGGCGATTCTCATTCGCGACAGTATTGTGGCTTCAGAGCTAGACATGTCCAGTTTGGACAACGACGACATACAAATACAGGTGGTTAGAGTTCAATACCATCTACCATTCGTGTTGGTTAATCTTTGTGCCCGTAACGTGAGTGTGGATTCACAGAAGTGGCAGTGCTTAAGTGACATATTAGGTCACGAGAGAAATGTTATTTTCTGTGGTAATTTCAACTCTAGAGGCAGATCATGGGAAAACATTTCCTCCAACAGATAGTGGGAGGAGCTTGAGACTGCACTTGAAACCATTGACCTGGTTTGTATCAACAGTGGCTGTGTCACCAGGACAGCAAGCCGTCCAGGTGATGAGGACAGTGCTACCAGGCAGCACAAGTCAATGGTCAAGACTTTCCAGTATGACAGTACAGGGCAAGATATGGTGAGTAAAATAAGGCGCAACAAGCGCAGAAATCTTCAGGGAAGAAAAAAAGCTGGGAGCAGCCACCTTGGTGGAATTTTGAAGTGGAGAAGGCCTGGGTGGATAAGCGCAGTGCTGTAAGGAAATAGCCAAACGCCAAGAAGAACAGAGTTGCCCATCCCAGTCCCTGCATGCACTTAGAAAGAGAGATGCACACAAAAGTAAGCTATTTCAAAAAACTGGATAAGGTGGTTAAAAGTGAAAAATGGGCAGAGGTATGTCAAAGAGTACACTGAAATTGTTCTGGCAACTACATAAAAGCATGAGTGTGGTAGTCAATGAATAAGAGAATTTCTGACTTCCAAGGTGCTGACCTCATCTGGCAGAGGACTGACGAGAACAAGGGCAAAATCCTCTTCGAACGCTATCTAGAGCAGAGCAGTCAGACGGACATGAGAGGCCGAAATCTTGCCAAGGAGGTCACCTCAGACAGGTGCAAGGCCCAGAACATTTCAGATGAAGACACAGTGACAGTGAAAGAAATCAAGGCTGTGCTTCAATGATAAAAAAAACAGTACTCCAGGGCCAGAGGGCATAAGATACGACATCAATAGGTGTACTGACAACGAACTAGAGAAACTAGCAGACATTTATAATAACAGTACAGTTAGTGCTCAACTTACGACCACGATCGGTTCCGACAGACCGGTCGTAACACGATTTGGTCGTAAGTTGAGTACGCTATGTGTACAGTAATGTGAAGTGATGTTATAAAAATATTTAAGTTAAATTATATCATAAATTTCTTTTATTATTGTTATAAATCATAATTTTCGATGTTCATTTTGTGCCATTTGTATCATCTCTACACCATTTTGTTTCCTTCTTTTACATCGTCAGGTTTAAGAAAACACTGCATTAATTGTACATGTACAACTGGTTTAATATTTGCAAAACATACAAAATACAGGTGTGGAAAATACTATAGGAAACATTTTCCCAATCGCAAAACACATCAAATTGTCATTAAAATCAGAATATATAAACATGTACAAAACATTTTATTGGCCACTGGTGCTTGGCTGCAGATCATTAATGTCGTCATCTAAGGCAGCAGTTGGGGGTACCGGAGTTGGTTTTTTCATAAAGATGGTGAGCTTTGTCTGAATTGCATGTTTCTTTTTTTCATCATAAATTTCACGATACAGACGAAACACATCGTGCACCATCCGTTCAATCCTTGCAAAGCGTTCGATGTTTGGGTCCATTGTTTCGAAATGTATAAGAAGTTTATTCAGTAAAGATAAACCTTCTGATAATCCCTTAGTGGTGAACTTTCTTTCTGGCTCATCCTCTTCTTTCTTAGCTTCTCTTCTTTCTTCTTCCGCCACTCTTTCTTCTTCTAGTTCGATTAACTCTTCATTTGTAAGTTCTCCGGATTCTTTGTTTAGCAACTCTTCGACATCTTCAATTTCACACTCCAAAGAAAGGTCTTTGGCGAGTTTTACTATTTTTTCCCGAATCGTTTCAAGTTCATGTTTACTGTCAAATCCATGAAAATCATTAACATAGCGCTTAACACAATTTTTCCAGATGCCATTCATGCACTTTGTCGTCACAGCCTCCCAGGCGGTAGAGATATTCTTGATACACATTAAAATGTTGTAGTGTTTCCAAAAATCTCGCAATGTTAGTTCTGAGTCAGCATCTATTGCGGATATTGCTTGAACGAAGGTGGTTCGGAGATAGCTGGCCTTTACGGTTGCAATCAAACCTTGGTCCATAGGCTGGATGAGTGGAGTCTTGTTTGGCGGAAAAAAAACAAATTTTACATCTGGATGGAGATCGCCTAGATGTGGTGGGTGTCCAGGCGCGTTATCGAGTAGCAATAAAATCTTGAAAGGAATATCTTTCTCCAAACAATATTCTCGAACTTGAGGAATAAAACAGTTCATAAACCAGTCTTCAAACAATCCTTGCTTTACGTTGAGAACGAAAGTAGACAGGAAGTGTGTGCTTGTTAACATTTGTGAACGCACGCGAGTTGCCTGAGTGATAAATTAAGAACGGCTTTAGCTTAACTTTTAGGACGACCGGGCCAGTTTTTCGGCCTTGGGGTCACCCCAAGACACTTTTCAGAAAGACGGCCGGGCCGATCATCGGCCCTGTTTGTAAGAACTGCTTTGATTGGTTAGCTTTTAATAGTACAGGCCAATCAAATGCTGCCCCAGAGGAAGGTTAACCTCATTAAAAAATGCCCGCTGAAGTCGGAAGTGTCGTCCTACGGGTGGCAAACTAAAAATTGACACTACGCAATTACGTCCGAGTGAAATGTCTCGTCCAAATGTCTCTCGTGCTAGGAACAGCTCTGACTACCTAGTTTCCGAATGCCGCTCTTGTTCGGAACAGCTCTGACTGGGTGGTTTTCCGAATGTCTGTTGTGCCTGGAAAAGCTCTGATGGGCGCAACGACAAGCACATGTCCGAAAACTCGCTGAGTGGATGTCGTCTGCAAACCTGTCTGGTTTGTGCGGGAATGACTCGGGGAAACGAAGTGACCAATATATTGAAGTGAGGATTTAAAGCAGCCATGAGCAGGACGTGACGATCTCCCTCGGTGAGCCCAGATCCAGGGCGTTATGTGTCGGCCCTGCAACTATGGAAGCAACCTTGGATGGCGGCAAATGCTATGGACTGTCCCTGCCTTCCTTTGAGGTATGACCGTTGTCTTCGACCATTCAACCTTGGCCAGCATGGTTGCAGATGGCACCACAAAAGTGAGAGTCTCCCAGGAATGCTACCTGGTCAAAAAAGCACGCTAAAGTCGATGTGTTGGCCTACAGGTTTCGGCCCAAGGGCGCATAACAGACACACCGCAATCACATCTGAAAAAACACTCCGGATGAACGAAAAGAAGAAGAGAAGAAATGCTGCCCTGTAACCGTCAGCCATTTTGCTTTTGAAAATGGCAGCTTACAGCACGCGTTTCTAACAGAGGGATTTAAATTTGTGAGTTTTAACGCAGATACCCGGTTTTTCATGGATTTTTGAGTTCTAAAATGGCCAGCTTTGAACCCGAAGACGTTCTAGCATTGACTAGCTCTGATAGTAGCGATTTTGTTAGTTCAGGACTGTTAGATAATGACTTTAGTGATACAGAAAGTGCCCATGAGGATTTCAACCTCGTGTCCCCGTAGTTTTGTGTATTGAGAATAAAGAGGATCGTATTATCTATATCCATTCATGGTGATGTCCGGACCAAAAAACATGTCACCAGTTGATAGCCCACCTATTACAAATGTCAATAGGGACTTCATAGTTGTTGTTAATTTAACCATAAGTGTTTAAAATTATTCTAAAGTGGTGTAGGTATTCAATGAGGAAATTTTAGGTGAGTACCATTTTTTATAAAATATTTAGTACTAATTCATACATAGTGGTATGAAATATTTTATTTTTCACAAAATACAAATGAGGTCATCAAATTTGCATAAGCATGAACAAAACAACTTCAATCATACACAGAAATAAACTTTACTATATCCTCTTTAAGAATATATATACTTGTATATACCTATATAGGGTTCTAATTTTTTTTTTTGAATTTATAAAATTGTCACTTCAGTCATTTCTGTACTCCAAAAAAATGGCTCCGTCTTCTTCAGAGGGAAACCTAAATTTGGCCCAATGTTGTTCCGTCCTAAAAGGGTTAAACCCTAGCAGCATAGCATCATCATAGCATCATGCCTCCCTTTCCTTAAGTTAACGACCGCCGATGATCCGTTCGACTGATAATTGAGGCAGAAATAAATCTGAAATCTAATATGGCTAGTGATTGTGGTCGTAAAGTTGAATGGTCGTAAGTTGCATAGGTCGTAAGTCGATCAATACCTGTATAGGGAGCGCTAACATAAAGGAGGAGTGGTTACACAGCTCTCTGATTCCCTTGCCGAAGCCTGGCAAAGACCACACAAAAATTCAGGGATATCGAGTAATAACCATGCAGAATACAATAGGCAAGCTACTGGAGAAGTTAATTGCCAGAAAAATATCAAGCCAGCTGGAGAGGCAAGGTGTTTTCCCACCTACCCTGGGAGGGTACCGTCTAAAAAGAGAAACTTGGACCAATGCAGCAGTTTTTGCCCATGACATCTATGAAGGTTTCCACTCAGGCATTGAAACCTTTGCTGCAGCGATTGATCTTGAGGACGCGTCCAACAGAGTACCATAGGATTTCTTAATGCTTCAGCTTCTTGAACTCAAGATAAGTTCTTTCCTCTTTAGTTGGATTGCTGCAGCCCTCTTCCAATGGAAAGTAGTTTTTAGATTTGGCAGTTGGACTTCGGAACCAACAACAATATATCCTTGCCTACCACAGGGATCACCATTATCTCCGGTGCTGTTCAACGCCTACACTGTGAGAATCACCAGTGAGCAGATCACTGGACCGGGGAGGACATTGTCATATGCCAACGATGTTTTAGTGTATCATCAGGGTAATGATAAGGATCAGGTTGCTGTGGAACTACAAACCGAACTCAATTGCATTAAGTACTTGGTGTGTTGAAGCTGGGGCAATGGTCAACCCAACAAAGGCAACAGCGACATGGTTCTCTTTTAATAACCATATTGTCAACACTCCAACACCAACTGTGTTCAGAGACTGTTGAAAGAACGCAGGCAATGAGTTACCTGGGAATATGTTTTGATCGAAGCCTTGCTTATAATGAGCACATTGACCAGGTGATAACAAAGGCCAAGCGGGGTTTGGCTGCGATGTGGATGATGGCGCCAGAAAACTGTGAGCAGCACCATCTATGTCTTCTATCCAAGGGGCTGGTCATGTCTGTTTCTGAGTATGCGATGGTGATCCTGACTCTCAGCCGTAAGCAGACAGAAAGGATACAGAATGAAGCTATGCACATTATTCTTGGATATACAAGAGATACAGCATGCAGGGCGATGTGCTACCTTCTTGATTTTCCAACCATTGAAGACAGCACGTGCCTACCTCAGAGTTAACGCAAACACACAACATCCACTGCATAGTGAAATTATGAAGGTGAAGGGCATAAGGTTAAAAAAAAAGGAAGGTCGTGGATGGGTCAAGCCAAGGACATTCTTCAACAGGTGTGTTCACTTGAGGATTTAGAACATGGCGAGGAGTGGGAACAAGTGCCAAGAAATTTCTGTACGTCTTTTTTTTGTTTGCATCCAACTAGACAGAAAATGCAGACAAGAAAATCCAGTTGCTGTGGAGGCGGAAGTACAAGCGTTGATTTTTGAGAATTTGTTAGATGGTGATGCTGTTGAGACCACAATAGCTTGACTATGGAAGTCATGGCAGTAAGTCGAGCAATAACATGGCTCGAGACACAGACATTCACTAGGGCATGTTTCATTAGCGACTCAATGAGCATGCTCAAGAGGATAGAGATGGGGTGGATCTGAATAGAGTGGTTGCTGTCTCTGATGTGGTCTCTGCTGGCAAAGATTAGTTTCATCTTCGTGCCAGGGCATGCGGGAGTACAAGGAAATGAGTGGGCTGACAAGTTCGCAGGTGAGGCTACTGTGAAGGGTGGACCAGGCTGACATTCTGAATGTTCTACGAGAAATAAGACTTTTGCGAGAACCAAGTGATGACTGTGAATCTACAACCATTGTCAGACTGCGAGAACAGCAAATTAAAAGAGGTGTGGCCAAACAAGAATAATATGCAGGAAGCCAAAGAAGATTAATAAACCAACACAGAACTGATATCATTAGCCGCTACACTCTGTGGGATTTGCTGAGGAGGGGATCTGAGCACTTGTGGACTGAATGGTTCGATGTGCAATGAGGATGATCTGTCGAATAATTTCCAAGACAAAGAAAAGCACATGGTGTGATTACAAACAGTATGATATGTTGGTTGGTTGGATGGTTGGATTGTTGGTTGGTTGGATGGTTGTTTGGCTGGTTGGTTGGTTGGCTGGCTGATTGATTGATTGTCTGGCTGGCTGGCTGACTGGTCCACGACTCTGTGACTCTGGTGATCGTGAAAGATGGTGAAACATGACCTCCCACACTTATCGGCATGGCACATGATGATGATGAATTCAACGTCAGAGTGGTGTAGAAGGAACAACGATGAAAGGCAAGGGTTGCTGGGACAGGAAGTTGAGGGTGACCAGCATGAATATGGACATGGATATTGCAGACCCCTTGGGCAAGAGGATGCAAGAGTTAGGAGAAATGACAAGAGATGGAGCAACTTTTCAGCAGATCAAGTTGAGAGCAACATTCTGCAAAGGACCTCTTCTTTCTTTCTTTTGTCCTTCACTGTTCTATGCCGTAAGGCATCGCAGGCTTGTTTGATGATTGGCTTCCAAACTAGGGCTCGCTCTGTCGCTTGTTATGCTGAGATGTTGTGGGTTTTTAAGGTGTTGATGACTCCGTTGATCGATATTTTTTTTTAATGTTTCCATTTTTGTGTTGTAAGCTCTTGCTGCTGGCAACATTGGGTTCGTTCTTACTTGATGGCCGAACCAGTTAAGTCTTTTTCTATCAATGAATTTAACTACTGGTGTTGCTCCAATTGTTTCATGGATCTCCTTGTTTCTAATATAGTCCTTTCTTGATTTGTTTGCTGCTTTTAAATTGTGATGCATTTCTATTGCCCTGTGAGTTGTTAATGTGCTGTTGTTTTTGATGTTTGACGGATAATTTCACATTTCTAAGTTCTTGTATAATGTCTATTCACTGATTAATTGGGCTGTAATTACTTTAGCATGAATCCAAACATTTTAAATATACACTGATTATTCAGACTGTAATCGCTATAGTATAAACCCAACAAGTTTCAAATATTTGATTATTTAAGAATATTTTATATAACTTGTCATCCTGAACTTAACAAGTTTCAACTATATTATTATTTAGGCTGTAATTTCTACAACATAACCTAACACTGTCTAGAGCAGCCATACTTAAACCCTCTACCGGTTCTGCTAGATCTGCCGTAGTTTCATCCTTAAATGAACATAAATTGAGTTGAGTTGAACTCAGAACTGACATCACTGCACTCAGGACATTCCCATACGTGCTCCGTCCCCTCGTTCAATAGCCAGGGAAGAGTCACACTACTAATTGTTCCCACCGCTATCTGATTGAAAGTTCTCCTTGTCTTCCCTATCAGTGTTGAGATGCTTCCATTAGAGTACTTCATTGGCACCTTGCCGTCTTGACAGACGATAGTTTGTGCTCTAAATAGGCATAATAACTTTTACCTATGGCGGCAGCGAATGTGACCAACAAGGCCAATTCACTTTGTAAATGTTCGTTCACAGTGAGTACATGTGAACACGTGGTCACCCCCACCATCACGCACCATCCCACGTCTCACGCGCTCGGCGTGCGACTCATCTGCAATAACTTTCTCCCCTGTCTTTATTCCATCTCTGATCTCTGCCCTCCATGCAACATGTTCAGCTGCGACTTGCTCCCACTGTGCACCATCAATGCCCGCATCAATCATGTGCCGTCCACATACATCCCTGCATCGCAGCAGAGGCCGATCCCGAGGGTCGGCCATTAGAGTACTATCCTGGAAATAAACACCACTATTTACGCTGCCATCTTGACTCACCTTGACTTATCTTTTGCAAAGGACCTGCTACTTGATAATAACTAAAACTCACCATTAGATCATGGGGAAGGAGATAACCCTTCATGTGCGCCTGCCTGGAGAGTTGTCTGCCCATCCTTGCATCCCAAGCAATGCCGCTATTTATGGTGTGTTCCCTGCCATTTGTTCCAGTAACTTTAGATTTTGATTGAAGTAGAGAAGCAACTGCCGATCTGAGCTCAACTGGGCCGTTTTCTGCATAGAAGACATTGAGCAAATCAACAAACACTGAAAGTGAAGTTTAAACATAGAAGCCACAAACAATATGTTGCATGATGTATTGCCTGGCATATTTCACTGCATCTTGTCAGGTGTATACTGCAGAGTTACATATAATGCAGTATGCACATGACGAGAAGTGGTGAAATATGTCAGGCAATAAATCATGCAACATATTGTTTGTGGCTTCTGTGTTTAAAATTCACTAAGGGCATACATTGTTTTGAAAGTGAAGTTTCTCATCTTTACAAGAACACAATCACAAGTGACAGAATGGACATTTGGGCTAGAAAGCTTTCATCAAGATACAAAACAAAAAAACTGATATAACATTTTTTAAACTACAAACAATTCATTATTATTAGTAGATACTCTCAATACTGCTGTCTTATTAGTAGATACTCTCAATACTACTGTCTTATTAGTAGATAACTCAAAATTGCTGAGTTAATAGCATATACAGTGGTACCTCGGGTTCGAACGCCTCAGGTCACGAACAATTCAGGTTACAAACAAAAACTTCAAAAATTTTATGTCTCGGGTTACAAACGAAGGCGAGAGAGAGAGAGAGAGCAAGGTGTAACTTTGGAGACAAACGATCACGTACAGTACAAACAGTACTACAGATGAGCTTGTGGATCTTCAGAATGAACAGCTAAAGACATTAAAGGAGGATCAGTCGTCCGATGATGGGGAGTCAGTGACCGTTTCAACTGCCAGGATTAAAGAAATTAGTAGCAAGTGGGTAGACGTCGAAGACTTCATTGTGAACCATCATCCAAACAAACTTGTTGCTAACAGGGCAGTAAACCTGATGAATGATAACACGATGGCCCACTTTAGAAAGATTCTCCACCAAAGGAAGCGACAAATTTCCCTTGATAGTTTCTTGGTGCAGAAAGATTTCCAGTCGGCTGCCAAGAAACAGCAACAAGATACTCCTGAAACTAATGATTCAGAATAACAAAGAAAGTAACAAATTTCCCATGATTGTTTTCTTGGTAATAAAGATAGACTAAATCTCTTTTTATTTTACATTTAATTCATTTGGTTGTTTTCTTTCTGTTTATTCAATACGCGAGGTACACGTATTCTTTGCATTTTGTCAGGTAAACAACCAGATGTTAATAAAAAAGAATGATTCTTTCATCCTGAAATGGATTGTCTTTATTTCATTGATTTCAATGTTTCGGGTTACAAACATTCCAGGTTACGAACCAAGTTCTGGAACAAATTAAGTTCATAACCCGAGGTACCACTGTATTTTAAAAAATACTGTCTTATTAGCAGCCACTCTCAAAACTACAATCTTATTAGTAGCCAATCTCAATACTACCTTCTTATTAGCAGATACTCTCACTGCTACTGTCGTATTAATATATACTATCAAATCTCCTGTCTAATTATCAGATTCTCTCAGCGCTACCGTTTATTTATCATGTACTCTCAATGCTACTGCTTTAAAAGCAGCTGCTCTCATTACTGCTTTTATCAGCAACTACTGTCAATGTTGCTGTCTTATAAGCAGCTACTCTCAAAACTTCTACGGTATAAGCAGCTATTCTCAAAGCTTCTATTGTATAAGCAGCTACTCTCAAAACTTCTTCGATACAAGCAACTACTCTCAACACTTCTGCTAAATAAGCAGCTACTGTCAGAACTTCTGCTATATAAGCAACTAGTCTCAAAACATCTGCTGTATAAGCAGCTACTCTCAAAACCTTTGCTATATAAGATGCTACTCTCAAAACCTTTGCTGTATAATCAGCTACTCTCAAAACCATAATCTCAAAGCTTACCAGTTGCAGAAGCCGCCCCAAAATGTTTGTTTTCTTTCCCAAAAGTCCGTTTCTTTGGTCTTCCACGCTGAACTGCCTGCCTCGGTGCTTGACTAACGATCTTGCCAGGCTCCAAAAGAAATTTAAACTCTGGCTGGCTCTTGATAACAAAAATATTTTTGTCCACCTTTGTATCACTAACCCAGTCCTTAATGACCACTGACTTCTGGTCTTTCTTGTCAGTCTGAAAACACACCTTCTTAGGCTCTATGCTCCATTTCATATTCAGATTCTATCGAGACAGATTAAAAACACACACAAAGTTATTTGCATGTCCTTTTACAGAATGTTGCAATCAACCCAAGCATTTATTGGCATTTTGGGGATTTTCTAGGAAGTTTTACATTAAGTAGTTTCCTAATACAAAGATCAAAACTACGTTGACTATACAAATAAACTAAATAAATCAACTATATCCACAACAAACTTTACACCAACTCTATCCAAAACTGCACATAAACTCTACACCAACACTATCCAAAACTGTACACAAACTCTACACCAAATCAGTCAAATACTTCAAAGATCAACACTACACTGATTATACAAATAACTACAAATATCAACATTATCTAAAACTACACACAAACTCTAAATCAACTCTATCAAATATTACACTGACTATACAAAAATGTCTACATGCATCAACTTTATCCAAAAGTGACAACAGCCAGACTTCTCTATCTGATTAATCAAATACTACAAAGATCAACACTATGCTGGCTATACAAAAAAATCAACATACATCAACTCTATCCAAAGCTGCAAACAGTCGGCAGTCACCATCCGACTGTTTTCCTTGCTTCACTGCAGCACTAAGTGTGACCAGCTGTCGCAGCAATGTAGAAAGCTCCTGGCAGTGAGACGGCAGACCTTCCTTCAGATCCTGGTAAGGCAGTTGATTGACAAATGTCTGCAGTGCTTTGACCACTCCCCGGAGAACAATACCGACCTGGGATAATATCTGATTCTTTAGAAACAAAACAAAAAAGACACAAAATCATTAACTTGGTAAAGGCAAAGTATTCTGGCATGAAGGGTGGGGTCCTTCAAGGGGGGTAACTAACGAAGGGAATTGAGGTAAGAATAGGGGTTATGAGGGGGCTTCAAATTCAAACAATAAAAATGTAATAGAAATTACAATAACCATGCCATTGTATTGTTGTTGTTTTTTTTTGGCGCTCACTCACTTTGAACTCAATTGTAGTCCATACACACTACTTCTAGTAGCGCTGGACTGAATTTTGCATGTGGATTAGCTTTCCCTATTAACAGTGTTCCTCGCCATCAGGCAAACCCACTCCGACTTCAGAGGTGCCATTGTCTTGTAACCAGTCATATTGTTGTTAAGGATGTCAAGAGTGTTAAACACATCACATCATGCTGCAGATGAACACAGTGATGTCATAAGGACAGTTTAAAGATGACCGCCCCACTTTTAACATGCACCAACGAGGAGCAGCATTCTGTTATCCATTTTTTATCAGTGAAGGGGTGAAACCTATAGACATTCTTCGGCGAATGAAGGTTCAGTATGGTGATGCATGCCTGTCAGTCAAGCAAGTGTATGAGTGGAGTCGAAAGTTTCTACCAGCAATCAAATTATGTATGAGTAAAGGTGTCCTTTTGCAACATGACAATGCTCAACCTCAGACTGCACATGCAATGGTGCAAACTATTGATGACCTCCAATTTCTGTGTGTAACACATCCCCCATACTCACCAGGCCTAATCCCAAGTGATTTCCTGTTTGGACAACTCAAAGAGTCAAAAGTACATTTCAGTTTTTCATATGAATCCCCCTTTTTTTGTTCACTCGCTTTGAACTCAAGCGTAGTCCAAACACATGCTACTACTTCTAGTGCACTGGACTGATTTTTGTGTGTGAATTAGTTTTCACCTATTACCTGTGTCCTTCACCATCAGGTGAACCCACTCTGACTTCTGAGATACTTGTAATTTATGTCCCCAAGTCAAGGGAGAAAAAAGTCACAAATTACAAAAAACGTTTGTGATAAGTTAATAATATCATAAGTGACCAGATAAATTAGTAATATCACAAGTGACAAGATAAATTAGTAATATCACAAGTGAGAAGATACGTTTTGTGATAAGTTAGTAATATTACAGTGACAAGATAAATTAGCAATATCACAAATGGCAATATAATTTTGTAATATCACAACGAATAATGATAAGTTAGTACTGTCACAAATAACAAATTAAATTAGTAATATCACAAGTGACAAGATAAGTTTGTAACATCACAAATGACAAATTAAGTTTGTGATTAGTTAGTAATATCACAAGTCACAAGATAAGTTTGTGATAAGTTTGTAATATCACAGTTGACTAGGTAAATTAGTAATATCACAAATGATAAGATTAGTTTGTGACATAAGTGACAAGATAAGTTTGTGATACATTAGTAAAATCATGCATAACAAGATAAATTAGTAATATCGCAAGTGATAAGATAAGTTTGTGATAAGTTAGTAATATCATAAGTGACAAAATAAGTTTGTGATTGGTTAGTAATATCATAAGTGGTAATATCATAAGTGACAAAATAAACAAGTGACAAAATAAACAAGTAACAAGATAAATTAGTAATATCACAAATGACAAGATAAGTTCGTAATATCAAAAGGAATAATAAGTTTGCAATGTCACAAATGTCAAGATACGTTATTAATAACACAAGGAATAATTATTAATCGCAGCCAGAATATATGGTGTTGTGCATTCAACCAACCAGCCAACCAAGCATTCAACCAAGCATTCAGCCAACCATTCAACCAACCAGCCAAACAAGCATTCAGCCAACCAGCCAACTAAGCATTCAACCAATCAGCCAACCAAGCATTCAACCAACCAAGCATTTAAACAACTAAGCATTCAACCAGCCAACTAACCATTCAACCAAGCAAACATTCAACCAACGTGTACACCTCGGAGGAGCAAATGGATCACCATAGTCTGGTAAGAATGAGGCAGTGAGGTGTGACGAGGGGATCTGGCCGACGCTCGACGCTCAGAGGAAAGGCGAGACGGACATATAATCAGATTGCTACTGGAACTATTAGTGTTGGAACTCTTCGCTGGCTGCTGAGGATGGGGACGGAGCGCTTATGGAAATGTCCCGAATACTGTGATGTCGGCTCCTAAATCAATCAATCAATCAATCAACCAGTCAACTAAGCATTCAACCAACCAGCCAACCAAGCATTCAACCAACCAGCCCACCAACCATTCAACCAACCAGCCAATCAAGCATTCAAACAACCAGCAGCCAACCAAGCAAACATTCAACAAACCAACCCACCCATCAAACCACCCAACCAATCAAGCATTCAACCAACCAACCATCCAACCAACCAGATGTTGGATTACCTTTCTGGGAGGCCTACTAACATCAGGGTGAACTGCATCATGCTGCAACTGCTTCGCCTTCAGTTTCAGATTATACAAATTACGAGTTAATCTTGTATTCTGTTCCTCAATGCGGATCCTAACCCGGTCTAAATTCTCCTCCTCCATTAGAAATTCATCTTTTCTATTTCCTTTAACTGGTGGATGGAGAAATCGCACACCTGGCTCTGTGGAAATAAATTAATGTTATTATGTGGAAGTAAATTAATGTTATAATGTGGAAGTAAATTAATGTTATTATGTGGAAGTAAATTAATGTTATTATTTGGAAGTAAATTAATATTATTAGTAACTGTATAGCTCAGTCAACCAAGAGGAAAGGAAGCTTCTCTAGAAAAGTTGTAGAGAAAGCCACAAGGAGTCTTGTTCGGTGATTAAAGACAAAGATTCTGTGGTGCATGCGGAGAAAGCCACAAGGAGTCTTGTTCAGTAATTAAAGACAGAGATTCTGTGGCGAATACGGAGAAAGCCACAAGGAATCTTGTTCGGTGATTAAAGACAGAGATTCTGTAGCACGTGCGGAGAAAGCCAAAAGGAGTCTTGCTCTGTGATTAAAGACAGAGATGAATAATATGGGGAGTACTTGGGGTGAGTTTCCTCGCAGCTGTGCTTCGAACTTGCCCTCAGCTGTGTTTCGAATGAGGTATGCGAGATTACACAAGGAATCTTGTTCGGTGATTAAAGACAGAGATTCTGTAGCACGTGCGGAGAAAGCCAAAAGGAGTCTTGCTCTGTGATTAAAGACAGAGATGAATAATATGGGGAGTACTTGGGGTGAGTTTCCTCGCAGCTGTGCTTCGAACTTGCCCTCAGCTGTGTTTCGAACGAGGTATGCGAGATTACAAATGGCGTCCGTAACCCCTTCACCACAGAATTGGCCTCCTACTTGTAGAATCAATAAATCATATTACCAGATATAGATCTATCTCCTACATATTGAATCAATAAATCCTATTACCAGATATAGCTCTATCCCCTACATATTGAACCAATAAATTGTATTACCATATTTAGCTCAATACCCAACATATTGGATCAATAAATCACATTACCAGATATAGCTCTATCCCCTACATATTGAATCAATAAATCATATTACCAGATATAGCTCTATCCCCTACATATTGAATCAATAAGTGTATTACCAGCTATAGCTCTATCCTCTACATATTGAATCAAAAATCACATTACCAGATATAGCTCTATCCTCTACATATTGAATCAATAAATCGTATTACCAGCTATAGCTCTATCCCCTACATATTGAATCAATAAATCACATTACCAGATATAGCTCTATCCCCTACATATTGAATCAATAAGTGTATTACCAGCTATAGCTCTATCCTCTACATATTGAATCAAAAATCACATTACCAGATATAGCTCTATCCCCTACATACTGAATAAATAAATCATATTGCCAGATGAGATCTATCCCCTATATGTTGAAATCAATAAATCACATTACCAGATATAGCTCTATCCTCTACATATTGAATCAATAAATCATATTACCAGATATAGCTCTATCCCCTACATATTGAATCAATAAATCACATTACCAGATATAGCTCTATCCCCTACATATTGAAACAAAAATCACATTACCAGCTATAGCTCTATCCTCTACATATTGAATCAATAAATCATATTACCAGATATAGCTCTATCCCCTACATACTGAATCAATAAATCACATTACCAGATATAGCTCTATCCCCTACATACTGAATCAATAAATCATATTGCCAGGTGAGATCTATCCCCTATATGTTGAAATCAATAAATCACATTACCAGATATAGCTCTATCCCCTACATACTGAATCAATAAATCATATTGCCAGGTGAGATCTATCCCCTATATGTTGAAATCAATAAATCACATTACCAGATATAGCTCTATCCCCTACATATTGAATCAATAAATTGTATTACCAGATATAGCTCTATACCCTACATATTGAATCAATAAATCACATTACCAGATATAACTCTGTCCCCTACATATTGAATCAATAAATCACATTACCAGATATAGCTCTATTCCCTACATACTGAATCAATAAATCGTATTACCAGACTGAGCTCTATCCCCTACATGTTGAAATCAATAAATCATATTACCAGATATAGCTCCCTCCTGAATGCGCTCAATCAGTGAAAGATAGCCTTCAGCCTCTTGTTGTAATCTTTCAATCTCATCCTTAGATTCATGGCTTCCTTTGGGTTTCGTGGGGAAGAAAACATCGGGATTTGTGGTCACACTGACTGATGCTGTGAAAAACAAAGGAAATAAACTCTAAGGTTATATTTAAATAACGAAGACACAAACAATAGAATGTGTGATTTATTGCCTGGCATATTTTGCTGCATCTCGTCAGGTACACACTGCAGAAATCACATAACATAAACTAAAGTGATTAGATAAATCCTTCAAGCTGAAATATACACATAAGTCAAAACAACAACAACAAACTCTGAAGAGCTCTCTAGCAATGGATATGCTACCAATTTGCCATGCCTTACCATGTCATTGCGTTCAGAAAGTAGGGTATCCATCACCTGGAAGCTTTTCAGGATTTTCTTCTTTAAATTGCATGTCCTGTGCAGGACACTGAGATCAACCCCCAGGTAATTTTCTGAGCAGTTACACGTTCAATAGTTTTCCGTTGCTTTATTAATGAGAAGTCAACATTTAAGTTCAACTGACCAATGGATGAACTCCCTGCCACACCATCAGCGTACTGGGAAGTTTACGAGCTAGAGCGCACTTATAGAAATAAATGCAAACCCTGATTGGGTCCCTTAAATGACATGAGACTATGAGACTGGCTGGGTATTCTAATGCAATTATTTTCATCTTTCATTATGTGAAATTATGAATGTGAGTATAACATTCACATCTAAAGATAAACACACAGATAAACAGAGAGAGAGAGAGAGAGAAAAGCATCTAGATGAACTACTACATCGACAAACATCCTAGATTAACATCTAGAGAGATAAATAAACATCTAGATTAACAATTAGACAAATAAACAACTAAATAAACATCAAGAGAGATAAATATCTAGAAACTTAAATATCTAGAGAGATAAACAACTATGCAGAAAGAACTTTGAGATAGTTGAACATCTAGATTAACAATTAGACAGATATACAACTAAATAATTGAACATCTAGATTAACAATTAGACAGATAAACAACTAAATAAACATCTCAATCAATCAATCAATCAATCAATCAATCAGTAGCATGTCCTTTGCAGAACCTTGCTCCCATTACAATCTTCTGGAAAACTTCTCGATCACAAGCAAGATATCCCGCGTCCGATACACCCATCTGGAGATCACCCGCCACATCCTGCATCCATCTTCTCTTTGGCCTTCCACTTCCTCTCTTCCCAAGCATATACCCCTCCATTATTGTTCTCTCCAAACTTTCATGACGTTTCAAAAGACCAAAATATATCAATTTTCTTTGTTTTATTGTCTTTAATAGCCAACCCTCTTCAATATTCAGCTCTTGAAGTATGGATGCAATTGTTCTTTTCTTTACCCAAGATATTCTTAAAAAATGTCTATAACATTTATATTCAAAAGCATATATGCGCTGTTCAGCTTATTTAGTAAGTGTCCAGGTCTCATAGGTGTATGTTGCAATGGGAAAGATGCATACTCTTAAAAATTGTGTCAATTAAATGTAAATTAATTGTGTCACCGTTGTTGGTAATCAATGACCCAAGATATTCAAGATTTTCCACTACCTCCAATCTTTCCTCATTAACATATATTTCTTTTTCCATTGTAGTTTTATCTATATGCATTATCTTTGTTTTTGATATGTTAAGATATAATTTGTGATTTTCACTATTTCTTTGGGTTGAGAAATAAACATCTAGAGAGATAAATATCTAGAAAATTAAACACTGAGAGAAATAAACATCTAGATTAACAATTAGAGAGATAAACAACTAGTTATGAGGGGGCTTCAAATGAACACCTTAAATTTTTTGGGGGAATATATTCTAAAAAAGTAAAGAACAAATGCGTAATTGTTCAATGTCGTCACCAATGCATTCAATGCAAGTCCTCCAGTGCCAATAAAGTGCTTGGATTCCTGTAGAAAACAATTCTCTTGGTCGCATGTGTAACCACTCTGGGGTCCCTACTCAGTGTGCCTGACAGAAGTTACACCATTTTGAAACTGCCTACTCCACTCATACACTTACTGGACTGACAGGCATGCATCACCATTCACCAATAAATTTCTATAGGTTTCACCCCTTCAGTGATAAAAAATAATCTAGTGGTTAGTAGTTACACACCCACTTCACACGCCAGTGATTCGGGGTTCGTTTCCGGGTTCGGTCAAGGATATGCACTACTGACGAGCTCAAATGAGAGCGAAACTCGAGTCTAGTGCTTCCACACTGACGTGGAAGGGCCTTAGATTCATACCAGAATACGATAAGCATTGCCAGTAGTGGGTTGTGCTCAATATTTAGATAACAAAATGCTGCTCCTCTTTGGTGCATGTCAAAAGTGGGATGGCCATCTTTACACAGTCCTTATGATGTCACCGTGTTCATCTGCACTGTGATGTTACATGCTTAGCACTCTTGACATCCTTAACACCAATATTGACAGGTTACAAGACAGTGGTGTGGTTATGTAATTTACATCACACTTTTAAGGTTTTCATTTAAAGCCCCCTCAAACATCGCCCGCTTTAGGCTCAGAAGGTGCTGGATTTGATTTCAGAAAGTGCTGAAAATGTTTCCAAGAACCATTGGTATTTAATTATAGCACACACCCCCTATCTCTTGGGTAATGAAATCCAATACTAGCAGGCTCAAACAAGGGCAAAAAGCAATTCTTTGTGCAAGTTGTGAATGTTAAAAAAACTCACAACAGTTGAAAATCAAAAAGAGTAGGACATAAGGTCACTACCCTGACAAAACTGTTCAGAAAGAAAACCTATCCACAGGTAGATAAGAGCCCGTTACTTTAAAAGCAATCTACCTAGAGGAAGCCATCTACCTACAGGAAGCCATCTACCTAGAGGAAGCAATCTACCTAGAGGAAGCAATCTACCTAGAGGAAGCAATCTACCTGGAGGAAGCCGTCTACCTACAGGAAGCCATCTACCTACAGGAAGCAATCTACCTAGAGGAAGCAATCTTCTTCTTCTTCTTCTTCTTCTTCTTCTTCTTCTTCTTCTTCTTCTTCTTCTGCGTTCATCCAGTTTTTTTGTTTTTTTTTCGGACGTGATTGCGTTGTGCCTGTTTACAGCAGAGTTGCGTTCTTACGCCATTAGGCCGACACATCCGACTTCTGCGGGCATTTGTTGACCGGGTTAACCTTCCCAGGGGAAGCAATCTACCTAGAGAAAGCCATCTACCTAGAGGAAGCAATCTACCTACAGGAAGCAATCTACCTAGAGGAAGCCATCTACCTAGAGGAAGCCATCTACCTAGAGGAAGCCATCTACCTAGAGGAAGCAATCTACCTACAGGAAGCCATCTACCTAGAGGAAGCCATCTACCTAGAGGAAGCCATCTACCTAGAAAAAGCAATCTACCTACAGGAAGCCATCTACATAGAAGAAGCAATCTACCTAGAGGAAGCCATCTACCTAGAGGAAGCCATCTACCTAGAAAAAGCAATCTACCTAGAGGAAGCCATCTACCTAGAGGAAGCCATCTACCTAGAAAAAGCAATCTACCTACAGGAAGCCATCTACATAGAAGAAGCAATCTACCTAGAGGAAACAATCTACCTACAGGAAGCAATCTACCTAGAGGAAGCAATCTACCTAGAGGAAGCAATCTACCTAGAGGAAGCCATCTACCTAGAGGAAGCCATCTACCTAGAGGAAGCCATCTACCTAGAGGAAGCAATCTACCTAGAGGAAGCCATCTACCTAGAGGAAGCAATCTACCTACAGGAAGCCATCTACCTAGAGGAAGCCATCTACCTAGAGGAAGCCATCTACCTAGAGGAAGCCATCTACCTAGAGGAAGCCATCTACCTACAGGAAGCCATCTACCTAGAGGAAGCCATCTACCTAGAGGAAGCAATCTACCTACAGGAAGCCATCTACCTAGAGGAAGCCATCTACCTAGAGGAAGCCATCTACCTAGAAAAAGCAATCTACCTAGAGGAAGCAATCTACCTAGAGGAAGCAATCTACCTACAGGAAGCCATCTACATAGAAGAAGCAATCTACCTAGAGGAAACAATCTACCTACAGGAAGCAATCTACCTAGAGGAAGCAATCTACCTAGAGGAAGCAATCTACCTAGAGGAAGCAATCTACCTACAGGAAGCCATCTACATAGAGTAAGCAATCTACCTAGAGGAAACAATCTACCTACAGGAAGCAATCTACCTACAGGAAGCAATCTACCTAGACGAAGCAATCTACCTAGAGGAAGCCATCTACCTACAGGAAGCAAACTACCTAGAGGAAGCAATCTACCTAGAGGAAGCACACCTGACATAAATGCATGCTGAAGTTGCATATGCTGAACTTTGAGAAGGAATGACCACACGAACTTTATTTCAAAAGGTTAAGCCAGCCATGTGGTGAAGGGGTTATTGGACGCAACACGTAATCCTGCATAATGTGTTCAAAACATAGCTGCCGGGAAATTTGCCAGCAGATCACCTGGCGTTAGTTTTCATACAATGGTTTGAGTGGCTATTGTTCATAATGCAATGGCAAACTAGTGAACGTAAACTTGCCAAAGAATCACATACAGTAAAAAAAATGCTGGGGTTGACTGTGATGTCCTGTAAAGGAAATATAACTAACTTTTTTTTTAAAAAAGAATTAGGCACGCAGGCCTTTCTGACATTCTGCCCTTCATATCTCTCTGCTCTTATAAATTATTTCATTTATACAACACTTATGAAGCTAATCTTAGATAACACTGACAACAACAGACAAGATACATAATAAAACGTATTCCAAGCCCCCCAAAAGAGGAACAAAGAAGAAGATTTAAGTTACAAAAGAAGCATATAGGAGACAATTTTAAGTTACAAAAGAGGAAGAAAGAAGGCAATTTTAAGTTACAAAAAAGGAACAAAGAAGAAGATTTTAAGTTACAAAAGAAGAAGAAAGAAGACAATTTTAAGTTACAAAATAGGAAGAAAGAAGACAATTTTAAGTTACAAAAGAGGAAGAAAGAAGAAGGTTTTAAGTTACAAAAGAGGAAGAAAGAAGACAATTTTAAGTTACAAAAAAGGAAGAAAGAAGACAATTTTAAGTTACAAAAGAGGAAAAAAGAAGAAAATTTTAAGTTACAAAAGAGGAAGAAAGAAGACACTTTTTTTAAGTTACAAAAGAGGAAGAAAGAAGACAATTTTAAGTTACAAAAGAGGAAGAAAGAAGACAATTTTAAGTTACAAAAAAGGAACAAAGAAGAAGATTTTAAGTTATGATGTACGTCTTCAATATAAATATCTGAGATATAAGTACCTCTGCCTATCACAAAACTGCAAACTACTTACCATTTCTAGCAGATGTAAAATAATCATCTCTCCTGAAATTTGTCACCGGCTTCCTAGGAGGTGGAGTCTGCACTGCACCCAGCCGACGATTCTTATCAGCCTCTTTAGCCGTGAGAGGTTTCCGTGGTTTTATTACTTCCTGTCTGGCAAATCTTTCATAAGAGTTTTTCTGATACAGACGAGTGCGAGATGGGGAGGGTGTAGGACTTAGTGACTCGGAGCTAGGACTGTTTCCTGACATCTACATACGAGAGAAAGAAGCACTTTTAATGATTATCTTTAATAAGCACCTCATTTTGTTGTTGTTAATCTTAATTTAAATTGAAGACATAAGACATTGCCAATACCTAGTTGTTGTTTTTTTTTTTTTTGGTACTCGCTCACTTTGATCTCAAGTGTTGTCCACAAACACTACTTCAAATAGTGCTGGACTGAATTTTGCAGTGTCCCTCACCATCAGGTGAACCCACTCCAACTTCAGAGGTACTTGTAATTTACATCCCCAAAGTCAAGGATGAGAAGTCAACATTTTAGCCCAACTGTCCAGTGTTGGGGTCCTTACCTCGGCATCAGCATAATGGTTGTTTAAGAACAATAACATGTGTTCTTATCCATTCAGCCATGCTGGCCTCTAATGCAAAGTTTTAAATGAACCAGCAACTTGGGGCACAACAAAGCATCAGTTCTGAAAACAGTAAATAAAGGGCCCTACAGGCAAACTGAGTATACAGATTCAGCCACATATTTTTATATACCAACTGGAACTCATTGGGTGATGTGGTAGTGGGCGTCCTTTTAATGATTTCTTTTAACAAACACCTCATTCTGTTGTTGCTAATTTAAAATAAAGATATGTAAAACATTTCCAACACCTAGTTTTAAATGAACCAGTAATTTGGGGCACAACAGACAAATCTCCAGTTTTGAAAACAGTAAGTAAAAGGCCCTAAGAGGCAAACTGAGTATACAAATCTGGCCGCGCATTTTGTATACCTACTGGCACTCAATGGGTGATGTGGTAGCAGGTGCGGTAGCAAAAGTGATAGGGGGCTGTGCTGATGTCATGAGCAGGGTTGGATGAGAGTCTGACGCCTTGATTCGTCACCTCACTAAGTGAGGGGAAAGACTGGATCCCCTATCCCTTGTGCACTTATGCCTACAAAACGTCAATATGTGGTGGTCCTGCGCGGGTTACTGCTTTGGTTGGAACATGATTTTCCCCCTCCCCCCTTGAGGATTGGGTGTGGTGTGTGTGGGTAGGGTGTGTGTGTGGTGTGTGTGGGTAGGGTGTGTGTGGGTAGGGTGTGTGTGGGTGGGAGGGGTGAGGGTCGAGGAGGAGGTCTGTGTGTGTGTTATGTTTGTAGGTGTGTTAGAGAACGAACGAACGAACAAACGAACAAACTTTATTTTCAAAGGGTTAAGAATTGGGCACGCAGGCCCGTCTAACATTCTGCCCTTCTATCACTCTCTTTCATACATTATTTCATTCACACATCATTCAAGGCTAACAAAGAACAGTAACAATATAAAAGATATGCATTATAAAGGCATGGGCAAAATGCAAACATCAAAACTACTCGACACAGTAATATTAGATAATGGTCTGACACTTGTTATTAGCCATGTGGAATATACTGGCCTACAAAAAGGTGATTGGCTGTTATACTAGGGTTTTGTTATTATTATTATTATCTCAATTATTAAGGGGGAAGGTAATCCGTATTGAGATAGTGTTCAGAGAGAGAGAGAGAGAGAGAGAGAGAGAGAGAGAGAGAGAGAGAGAGAGAGAGAGAGAGAGAGAGAGAGAGAGAGAGAGAGAGAGAGAGAGAGAGAGAGAGAGAGAGAGAGAGAGAGAGAGAGAGAGATGTCAATAACCTGTCTGCAATTTTTACTTCCCATGACATATCCTGGTACCCATTTTAAACGTCACACAATAGACAGGTTACTGTATTACTATTCTTTGGTTCCCTAATGGGCTTCAGTAACACATGGCCATGCAGTCGAAATGATCAATACAAAACGTAAAACAAACCTCTAACCTGTGCCTGTAGTCGCCTGTTTCGCAAATCTCTTTTTGCCAGCTGGGACATCATCTCCATCTTATCTTGGGACAATGTTGAGTAGTTGAACACAGAATCTCCATTGTTCTTCTCAGAACCTGGTTGATACCAAAGTTAATTTTATTATCATAAAGCACATCTTCTCAGGACCTGGTGTTACCAAAGTTCACGTCATTACTATAAAACACATTTTCTCAGGACCTGGTGTTACCAAAGTTCAAGTCATTATCATAAAACACATCTTATCAGGACCTGGTGTTAACAAAGTTCATGTCATTATCATAAAACACATCTCAGTACTTGGTGTTGCCAAAGTTCATTTCATTATTATAAAACACATCTTCTCAGGACCTGGTGTTACCAAAGTTCATGGATAACATCAGGTGGAAAATGCATCACAGAGATAAAGAACATTATTTTTTATTTTTTTTTTTGCATATTCTTTACAGGATATTGCAGTCAACACCAGCATTTTTCAGCTGCTGTTGATGTCTTGGCAAGTTTTACGATCAGTAGTTTAAAGTAAAACATGATGAGCTGATTGAAATGTTGGAAGATATCAACATTGATGGGAAAGATTTAAGAATAATAAAGAATATATACTGGAATCAAGTAGCAGCAATTAAAATGGGAAATAAAGAGGGTAGTTACGAACAGATAAAGCTAGGAGTACGACAGGGGTGTGTCTTTTCACCCGATCTCTTCTCCCTATATAGCGAAGTAATAATGAGAGAGATCAAAGAGAAGCCAGGAATACTAATCGGAGGATATAATATAAACAATATATGCTATGCAGATGACACAGTATTGGTGGCGGATAATGCAACAGACCTACAACAATTATTGGACATTGTAGTATCAGAGAGTGCACAGAAAGGACTCTCCTTGAATATCAAGAAAACAGTAACAATGGTGATATCAAAGAAAATGGGGACACCAAAATGTGACATAGAAATAGAAGGGGAAATTCTCAACCAAGTGGATAATTTTAAATACCTAGGAGCACTTATAACATCAGATGGAAGATGTACAACAGAGATTAAGAGCAGAATAGGGCAAGCAAAAGCCGCATTTCAGAAAATGAAGAGTATCTTATGCAATAAGTCACTATCAATGAATGTAAGAAAGAGAGTGCTAACATGCTATATAGAACCAGTTTTGCTGTATGGCAGTGAATCTTGGAATGTAAATGAACACATTAGGAAGAACTTAGAAGCAACAGAGATGTGGTTTTTAAGACGAATGTTGCGAATTCCTTGGAATGCCAGAATAACTAACAACGATTGCCTGAAAGAGGCTAATGAAACTAGAACACTATATACAACAATAAGAAAGAGACAAACAGCTTTGTTTGGTCATGTGATGAGAAGAGAGGCATTGGAGAACACTGTGACAACTGGAAAGATCGAGGGGAAGAGAGGCAGAGGCAGACCAAGAGAAATGATGCTGGATGGTTTGAGACAGTGGCATGTAGGAATATCATCAGCAGAGTAGATCCAGAACACCAAAGACCGAGATCTGTGGAGAGCCATGAACGCCTACGCCAGCCGGCACGGCACTTGATGATGATGAGTTTAAAGAACAGAATAGGCCAAGCAAAAAGATGCATTCTATCAAATGAAGAACATTTTGTGCAATAAGTTCTTGTCCTTGAAAATTAGAAAAAGAGTTCTTGCATGTTACATAGAACCAATTTTACCATACGGCTGCAAATCCTAGACAATTAGTAAACAGGCGAAAAATCTCTAGAAGCCTTGGAGATGTGGTTTTATAGAAAAATGCTGAAAATGAGTGCTCAGGACATTTTGAGAGAAGCTAAGTCACAAAAACAACTTAGCATAAACATTAGAAAGAAACATCATTTTTGACCACATTATGAGAAGACATAAACTGGAACCTGTTGTGACAACTGGAAAGATTTGTGGAAAGAGAACAAACGAACAAACTTTATTTTCAAAGGGTTAAGAATTAGGCACACAGGCCCATCTAACATTCTGCCCTTCTATCACTCTCTTTCATACATTATTTCATTCACACATCATTCAAGGCTAACTGAGAACAGCAACAATATAAAAGATATGCATTATAAAGACATGGGGAAAATGGAAAAATCAATACTAGACGACTCAGTAATATTAAATAATGGTGTGGCACTTGTTATTAGCTATGTGGAATACTGGTCTACCAAAAGGGGACTGGCTGTTATACTAGGGTTTTCTTCTTCTTCTTCTTCGTTCATCCGGAGTTTTTTTCGGACGTGATTGCGTTGTGCTTGTTTACAGCAGAGCTGCGTTCTTGCGCCATTAGGCCGACACATCCGACTTCTGCGGGCATTTGTTGACTGGGTTAACCTTCCCGGGGGTTTCTTAGGACGTTAGACTCTCACTGTTGTGGTGTTATCTCCCATCCCAGCTGGCCCATATAGAACAGCCAAAGGCATCCTGGTCGGCCCTCAAGGGAAGGCAGGGGCAGACCATGGG
The DNA here is from genome assembly GCA_014155875.1 of Cepaea nemoralis. Classification (NCBI taxonomy): domain Eukaryota; kingdom Metazoa; phylum Mollusca; class Gastropoda; order Stylommatophora; family Helicidae; genus Cepaea; species Cepaea nemoralis. The sequence continues at coordinate 379,207 of JACEFZ010027813.1, read as the reverse complement.
CATTCCCCGCCATCCAAGGAGGCTTCCATAATTGCAGAGCCATCACACACCACTCTGGTACTGGGCTCACCCAAGGAATCGTCACGTCCTGCACATGGCTGCTTAGCCTCACTTCCGTATATTGGGTCCTTCCGTTCACCATAGGCTGTTCTTCCAGAAGCCAGAAGAATGCAGTTTGCAGATGACATCCACACAGTGAGCTTTCGATTCGGACTTTCCACGTAATGGATTTGCTATCCAAGCAATATTCCATTTTGTGCCACTAGGACACTTTTTCCACCTTTTTTGAAGCCCACACAGTGAGCTTTCGATTCGGACTTTCCACGTAATGGATTTGCTATCCAAGCAATATTCCATTTCATGCCTCTGGGAGGCTTGTGTAACCGACATGCCTGTGGTATGAAGTGTGGCAGTCTAAATACTTCTTCATGTAAATTTAAATGTCAACCTGAATACAGTTAAAGTAAGCTGCAGTCGACTTGAGCTTGTTGATATCTCCATAGAGCTTGTCCTCGAATGAAGCAGGTGTGGGCCAAAATATCTTTCTCTGCACTGCATATATTGGGCACTCTTGCAGCAAATGTTAAGCTGTTGGGTACCAGTTCCACAATTACATTCATCTGTGTCTCCTATCTTTAGTTTGTTGAACAAGTGGTATTTCAGCCTGTTATGTCCTGTGCGGAGTCTGAAGATTGCTACTTGTTCTCTTCGGTCAAGTTTGTAATATGCATCATCCTTCTGGTGGCCTGGATGCTTTGATTCCCATTTGGTTCTATAAGTGCTTTTTATCAACCTCTTTGCCTCATTATAGGTTATGTCTATGTCAGGCTGTGGTAGTCGTCCGCCCTCTTTTGCCAGTCTGTCAGCCTCTTCATTTCCAGGTATACTGCAATGTGATGGGATCCACTGTATTACAACTTTTTTGGATTTCTGGCATAGACCATGGAGTGCTGCTCTTAGGTCAGCTATTTCTGTGCTGTTATTGTTCTTCAGTATTGAGACAGCTGACTTTGCATCTGTAAAGATAGCTATTTGCGTCTCTTTATTTTCCTCCATCAATAGCATTTCTGCTGCAGTTTTCAGAGCCTCTACCTCCGCTTTGAAGTTACTTGAAAACTTTCCAGTTGCTACTGAATGTGTTTTTTTCACTCCATTTTTTAAATTTAGGAGAATTCCTCCTCCTCCATTCTCTACTGAATTTTTGGCTGATCCATCTGTATATGCATGGGTCCAATTCCTGCTTGGGTAATGTTCTTTTATGTAGTTTAGGGTTATTTCTTTTCTTTCGGTTTCATGCTGAGTGTTCTTTTTCTCAATACCAGGAATGTTTTCTATCATCTCAGGCAGTTGCTGCTGTCTCCAAGATGGGAACTTGTCTGCATTGTAAATGGGTTTGACTGTTGATATGTTAAGTATGGGATCTGCCCTAATCTTTCGTTTTGCAGTTTCTACAAAGTTGCTACGCTTCAGCCTTCCCTTTCCAAAACCACTAAACCTTTTATACATAGGGTGGTCTGTCAATCTTCTAAATTTTTCAGCTTGTTGCTGGGCTCTGCTATCTCTTCTATCCTGCATTGGTTGTAAACAAGTGATCTTTTCTAATTCATTAATAGGCGTTGTCTTCAGGCTTCCAGTTATGATTTCCTTGATTTTGGACTCTACTTATTTTGTTAAAGTTTGACTTAGCTGCTGTTGCCCAAGCTGCAATGCCATATTCCAGTACTGGCCTCACCCGTCCAGTATATAACTTCTTGAGAACTTTCTCATCTGCTCCCCACGTTGTACCAGCAAGCTTTTTCATGATTGCCATTCTTTGCCTTGCTCTTGTTCGATTTTTCTCAACCTGTGTCTTCCATGTCAGGCGACGATCAAAGGTGACTCCTAGATAGTTTGGATTTTCTTCATGGCGCAATATTTTTCCATTCAATACCAGCTTAGGTTGCTGAGTTTTAGTTGAGAGGGAGAACACTGTGCATGTTGCTTTTCTCCTCACTTATCTTCACTAGCCATGATTTTGACCAGTCCTCTAGCGCTAATAGGGCTTGCTGTATTCTGCTGTTAGCTGTACTAATATATTCTTCAGATGTCCATATGGCTAGGTCATCTGCAAAGGATGATGTGTGTACTCTGGCTGGAAAATTTTCCGTGATGTCGTTTATATATGCTAGGAATAATGTTGGTGAAAGAACTCCTCCTTGGGGGACACCTTGCTCCAACAGCATCATTTTGCTGGTTTGTCCTTGTACTTTTGTCCTGGCAGTTCTGTTCTCAAGGTAGTGGCTGATCCAATTGTACATTTTCCCACAAACATGCATTTTTTGCAGTTTTACTTTCAGTCCTTCCTTCCATACTTTATCAAATGCTTTTTCTAAATCTATCCAGACCGCTAGTGTGTGCTTTTTCTCTTGGAAGGCATCCTCTATTTCCTGAGCTATATAGGTTATTTGATCTTCAGTGGATCTGTACTTTCTGAAACCTGCTTGGTGAGGTGTTAAGAGTTGGTTTTCTTCCAGATGCCATGTTAGCCTGCCATTGATAATGCGTTCCATTAATTTTCCTACACAGCTAAGAAGACTGATAGGTCGATAGCCATTTGGTTCTTCCAGGTCTTTTCCTTTCTTTGGGACTGGTGTGGTATTAGCATAGCTTCCTTCCATGCCTGTGGGACTATTCCCCTCTTCCAGCTGTAATTTAGGACTGCTAGTAGTTTCTTTTTTGCCTTAGTGCCTAGTCCTATTAGCATTTCATTTGTGATTCCATCCTTTCCTGGTGATGTCTTCTTTTTTAGGGTATTCATTGCCTGTTCCATTTCTTCCATTGTTAGATTTGCCATCATATATTCTGCTGCAGTCTCTGTATATCTATGATGTATCTGTTTATCTTTGATTGCTTTCTTCTGTTCGGCTGTAATATCAATGTGGTTTGCACTGGCATAGTGTTCCATTAGTGCATTTGCAGCCTTTTTTCCTGTAAGCAAGGCATTTCCTTGTTTAATTGTTATTTGTTTGTTTCTAGGTCCTTCATTGTTCATGACTTTCACTAGTTTCCATAGTTTGTTTCCATCCCTGTCAAAATTCAGGTTTTCTGTTTTTTCCCTCCAACAATCTCTTGTTGTTTGATTTACTGTTCTTTTATATTTTGCTGAGATGGCTTTGAGAGAGATGTTCAGCTTCTAGTTGTTTGTTCTCTCTCTGCGGTCTTCCTAGCATCTTCAACTTTGTCCTCCAAAATTTGTAGTTCCTCAGTCCAGTATGGTTTGTAATTTTTCCTCGCTCCTCTTGGAATAGACTCAGTGGCTGCCTGTATTATTGCTCTGTTTAGACTTTCCACCATTTGCTTCATGTTGCCATATCGTGTATTTATGTTTTCACAATATTTGTCTGTTAGTATGGCAAATCTGTCCCAATCTGCTCGTTTGTAATTCCAGCGGGGCAAAGGCTTTTGCTCCTGTGGAACATACTCCATATTTATGACAAGCTTGATTGGTCTGTGGTCACTACCTGCTAATTGGTCAAGCACATGGCGATCGATTTTGTGGAGGATGTCTCCTGTGCAGAAAGCTAAGTCTGGAGTAGAAGTGGTAATCCATCTTCTGGAGTAGAAGCTCGGTGTGTCATCCGCTTTGTTGAGTAGATGGAGATTTGAGTCTATTTCCCAGTCCTCCACTTCATCTCCTCTTTTGTCAGTATCTGGATATCCCCATCTTTCTGAACGGCTATTAAAGTCTCCGACAACAATGCAATTTGTGTCAGTTATTTTCATGTTTGAGAGTGTAAGATCCTTATCTGCCGGGCTATACAGATTGTAAATTCTTATTTTCATGTCCTTTATCATTATATCAACACCTATAATTTCCGTTTGGTTGTCAGAGATCACAGATACTTCGCTGCAAGGTATTGTATTTCGTGTAAGTATTACAACTCCTCCTTTGTGTCCTTCGCGGTCGAAACGTGTGGCCTAGTATCCCTCGACTGAAAATGTGCGATTGGCGTTGAGGTGTGTCTCTTGAATGCATGCCACATCTATTCTATCTTTATGAAGACGCTGTGTTAGGGAGGCTTTCTTGTTATAAACTCCTTCGGCATTCCATTGTAGTATGTTGAGTGTCCGGGGTGTTTGGTCAATAGCTCTTAACCTACTCCTCTGTGCCTTGACTCCACAGCACAGGGGAAGGTGACCACCAGTGTCATGGGTGGACCCCCTCGAGGCAGGGGGCCCGGCACTATCACCGCCTGATGGGACTTCACGGGATTAGCACCATAACGATTAATTTTCATCTGTGGCATCATGAAATGATAAAGTTACGTTGCACTTCTTTGTCAAGCCTGTGGCTCAGTACATCCGATTTCGACAAGCATTTGTTCGGGATGCTTTCCCTAGCCTTTGACTGTCCCCAGTCTACCTACAAGGCAGCAGGTTTGTACGTCTCTTCGTCTGGTCCCTCTCCCTTGACCTGTCTGACATGGGTGACCCTACCAGTAGCTGTGCTACCGTCGGCATAGCTCTTGGGGTCATTGGAACGCGCAAGCCCCTCTACCTCGTCAAGGTGGACGCACGGCAGAGGGGCTAGGGTTTTATTATTATTATTATTTCTATAAAGGGGGAAGGTAATCCGTACTGAGATAGTGTTTGAATAATTTCCGATTATATGTATAGGGAATGGTGATGTCTTTGATTTCTTGTGGAAGATTTTTCCCACAGCTGAGCTGCAGAGTACGTTAAGCTTGTTTTGTATAAATCAATCCTAGGCTTCGGAATGTGTAATATATTTAATCATTTACTGTGTCTAGCTTTATGGCCAAAGGTAATTTGGGGCATTCCGATGTAGGATTTTGTGAATTAGTTTGGCCTTATTGAAAAGCAGGTGTTTGCGGAGTGGTAGTAACTGAAAGCGTTTATGCAGGTCAGGATTGTCAGATAAATATTTGCTATAAATTAAACTCATGGCCCGTTTCTGGAATGAGTAAAGTCACTTGGTGCTTGAATTTGAACAATCGTCCCAGATTGTAGAGCAGTAGTCAAAATGTGTCTTTATGTGAGAAGTATAGAATATTTTCCTTGTGTCCTCATCAAGGAGATTTTTAATTTTGGCGATTTGGTAGACTTTTATCGCTGTTTGTTTAACAAGCGCTTGAACGTGGGGATTAAAGGTTAGGTTTCTATCAATGATGAGGCCTAATGTTTTGTTCTCAATTACACTATCCACTGGCATGTTATCGATTGAAGTGATCTGTGTGAATTTAGAGTCTGAAGTCTTTGTCTGGTTGTTAATAACATTGATTTTGTTTTAGTGATGTTAATTTGCATATGGTTCGCATAGCTCCACCTAACTACATTATTTAATTCTTGTTGCAAAGATAACTCCAGCAAATTACAGCTTTCAGCGTTTGTATACACTGTACAGTCATCTGCAAATAGATCACAGGACGATGAAAGATGCAAAGGTAGATAATTAATATAGATGGCAAATAATAGAGGGCAAAGAATACAGCCTTGTGGTACTCTAGTATTCAAGGTAATGGTTTGAAACAGAGATTTATTGTGTGATCAAGAAAGATAGAGGAAGACAGCATGAGAACATTTTTGACAGTCTTGAAAGTTTGGAGAAAACAATAATGGAGGGGTATATGCTAGGAAAGAAAGGAAGAGGAAGGCCAAAGAGAAGATGGGTGCAGGATGTGGCAGATGATCTACAGATGGGTTTATCGGACATGGGATATCTTGCTTATGACTGAGAAGTTTTCCAGAAGGTTGTCATGGGAGTGAGGGTCTGCAAAGGACATGCTACTGAATGAATGAATGAGTTTGCCACTGCTTTCTGATCAACCGGCACTCATACCTTTGTATGGGAACCAATGCAAGGCGGTCTGCTCTTAGTCAGATATGACTGAGCTACCGTATAACAGTAGACGGTACTACCTGGTTTCTGTTAGCACCGAACGTTGGGCGGCGCTTACCAAACCCGACACCCCACATTGTGCCAACGGCTTCGGGCGGAAGAGCACAATTGGGAGGGTACAAGCCTTACCCTGGTGCGAGGAAATGCAAGCTAAAGACAAAATTGTCATGGCAGGGCTGACCAGGCCCTTAGCCTTGGTTGGCGACTGGTCTAGGATCGAAGCTCCGACAGGCGGACAGTTAGAGCAATGCTTTGCTGATCCGGCAGCTTCTGCAGCTTGTCTTGTTCCAGATGTAGGGGTGTTACCTTTCCTCTGGAGTGAACTAGGCAGGCCGAGAGAGGGGTCATGCTGCATGGGCAACACATGATCTCTATATTTTAGCCCAGGCTTTGTGCTATGGAGAGGCAATAACTCCATCCCTGGTCTTAACTGGTCTCGGAATCAAAGCGAGAGGCAACTGTTACGGGTTATAAGTCCTTGTCAGTTGGCGTAGACATGGGGCGCCACGCGTTGCCTCTGACGGTGGGAGACACCTATAGGTGTCACTGATCAGCTACCGCCCGCCTCAAACTGGGCAGCCCCCAGCCAATTGGGTGCTGATCCGCCACAGCCTGCCTGCTTCAATGGGTGCTTGGGGCTAGGACAAAATCTGAATCGCAGGCTGTAAAACCAATGCACCAGGTACAAACAAAAATAAAAATAGAAACCTCAAGCTACGGCTTGCAACCTGGAACGTGAGAACCATGTGTCCAGGATTTTCCACTGACTTGACCAATATTGACGATGTGAGAAAAACGGCTGTGATTGATGCCGAACTCAATCGTCTTAACATTGATATTGCTGGCCTGCAGGAGACTCGCCTCGCTGAGGAAGGGTCACTCAGGGAAAACAACTACACCTTTTTCTGGAAGGGTAGAGGGCAGGCAGAAAAAAGGCAACACGGTGTGGGCTTTGCAGTGAAGAATTCGCTACTGGGAATGATTGAAAGTCCAGCAGGAGGAAATGAAAGACTATTATCCCTGCGCTTGGCAACCTCTTGTGGGTTTGCCACCATTATTACTGCATATGCACCGACACTCGATTCCTCTGATGATGTGAAGGATTTGTTCTATGAGGAGTTAGACTCCGTGATCAAGGCAGTTCCAAAATCTGACTACATTTATATGCTCGGTGATTTCAATGCTCGTGTGGGCAAGGACTCGAGTTCATGGCCAGTGTCCCTTGGAAAATACAACATCGGTCGCATGAATGAAAATGGGCAAAGGCTGCTGGAGCATTGCACCAGTAATGACCTATGTATTACAAACTCTTTTTTTAAAACAAAAGAGATGCATAAGGTCACATGGAAACATCCAAGATCCGGCCATTGGCACCAGCTGGACTTCATCATCACACGGAGACAACATCTGAACCATATATCATTGACTCGTAGTTACCACAGTGCTGACTGTGATACAGATCATTCTTTGGTTGTTGCAAGAGTTAGACTGAGACCAAAAAGAATCTACACAGCTAAACACAAATCTAGCCCCAGGATTAATATTATTAACACTCATGATCCTGAAAAGTGCTTTCAGTTTCAACAGCAACTTGAAGACGCTTTCACTGATACACCAGAAAATTGTACAGTAAATGAAAAGTGGGGTCAAATTAAGGAAACTCTTTATAAAACTGCCGTAGGGGTTTACGGCACTGTGGATCATAAGAGGCAGGACTGGTTTGCGGCCAACAGCGAGACTCTGCAGCCCTTGATTGATAAGAAGAAGAAAGCTCTCTTAAGAAACAAGGAAAGACCAACGCGTAACACTCTGAGTGAGCTAAGGCAAGCTAGGAAGGATGTGCAAAAGGCTGCCAGGCAGTGTGCAAATGATTATTGGATCAAGTTATGTGAGTCTATTCAAATCGCAAGTGATAAGGGAGACATAAGAAGCATGTATGAAGGAATAAAGAAAGCCTGTGGTCCAGTGATCAAAAGAAGTGCACCGCTGAAAACCTTGACTGGAGAAGTCATCACTGATAAGAAACAGCAGATGGACAGATGGGTAGAGCACTATTTGGAGCTTTACTCAAGTGAGACCAAACTAGCTGATGATGCCCTAAATGCCATAGAGGCTCTACCAACTCTTGACCACCTGGACACACTTCCCACCATAACAGAAGTTAAGTGTGCTATAAATGAACTTGCATCTGGCAAGGCTCCAGGTAAGGATGGGATTCCAATAGAGGTTATCAGGAGTGGGCAAGAAACACTCACTCTACAGATCCACCAGCTAATAGAGCTATGCTGGCGTGAAGGACAAGTCCCACAGGATTTCAAAGATTCAAACATCATAACGCTGTACAAGAACAAGGGTGATCGGAGCGACTGTAACAACTATAGGGGTATCTCACTTCTGTGTATTGTTGGAAAAGTATTTGCCAGAATTGTTCTGCGCAGACTTCAAGTCCTAGGAGATCAAGTCTACCCCGAATCACAGTGTGGCTTTCGACAGAACCGGTCTACCACTGATATGATATTCTCATTGCGACAAATGCAAGAAAAATGCCGTGAACAGAATCAACCACTGTTTATTGCCTTCATCGACCTCACAAAGGCATTTGATTTGGTCAGTCGTGAGGGTCTGTTCAAGGCACTAAAGAAGATTGGCTGCCCACCAACTCTTCTGTCCATTGTGGAATCGTTCCACACAGGCATGAAGGGTATAATCAAGTTTGATGGTGCAACTTCTGAAGAATTTGAAATCAAGAGTGGAGTTAAGCAAGGTTGTGTACTAGCTCCCACCCTCTTTGGAATATACTTTTCACTTCTACTGAAATATGCATTTCGTGATCAGGATGGTGGTATATACATTCACTCACGCTCAGATGGCGGCCTCTACAATGCTCAGAGATTGAAGGCTAAGACCAAAATTAGGAGGGTACTGATCAGAGAGTTGCTTTTTGCAGATGATGCTGCAGTTACGACCCACTCTGAGGAAGAATTGCAATGTCTACTATCTGCATTCTCCAATGCTTGTTCTGAATTTGGTTTAACAATTAGCAAAAAGAAGACACAGATTATGTCACAAGGTGCACATGGGGTACCATCAATCTTTATTGACGACGCCGAACTAGAGATAGTAGACCATTTTACATATCTAGGATCAGTGGTAAATAGCAAATTATCCCTAGATCAGGAAATCAACATCCGGATTGGTAAGGCAGCAACAACAATGAACAGGTTAAGAAAAAGAGTCTGGGAGAACAGGAAGCTTACTGCCAAAACAAAAGTCCTTGTCTATCAAGCCTGTGTCCTTAGTACTCTTCTCTATGGCAGTGAAACCTGGACAACTTACTCACACCAAGAGAACAATTTAAACAGCTTTCATATGCGGTGTCTGTGAAGAATTCTTGGTATTAAGTGGCAAGACAAAATCACAAATACTGAAGCATTGGAAAGATCAGGTTGTGTGACAGTTTATTCCATGCTCAGTCTTCGTAGACTTAGATGGATAGGACATCTTAGGAGGATGGATGATGGTAGAATACCAAAGGATATCTTTTTTGGTGAATTACAGATGGGTAAGAGATCTCAGGGTCGGCCTCTACTACGATACAAAGATGTGTGTAAGCGGGACATGATTGATACAGGCATTGATAATGCACATTGGGAGCAAGTCGCCGCTGAACGTGTTGCGTGGAGGGCAAATATCAGAAATGGAATAAAGTCAAAGGAGAAAATTATTGCAGAAAAGTCACACACCAAGCGTTTGAGACGTAAGATGGTGCATGATGGTGGAAATGACCACGTGTTCACATGCACCCACTGTGAATGGACATTTACAGCGCAAATTGGCCTTATCAGTCACACTCGCTACCGCCATAGTTAAAAGTTATTATGCCTTTTTAGAGCACAAACTATCGTCTGTCAAGACGGCAAGGTGCCAATGAATGTTTCGAACGCATTGCATTTGTAACCCCTTCACCACAGAGAAAGACCTAAAAAGACAGAGATGATAATTAAAGACATAAATGAAAATATGGGGTGGACGTGGAGGGAGCTGCTGGAGATAGCAAAATAGGATTAGATAGCGTGAGTTGATCGGGGGTCTATACTCCGATGGAGGGGGACAGGCAGAAGAAGAAAAAGGCAACGCTGAATTGTCATCCTTTACAATTAAGCTCAATGTAAGAAAACTAAAGAATGCAGCATGTTACCTGACCTTTACAATTAAGCTCAATGAAAGAAAACCAAAGAATGCAGCATGTTACCTGACCTTTACAATTCAGCTCAGTGTAAGAAAACCAAAGAATGCAGCATGTTACCTGACCTTTATAATTAAGCTCAATGTGAAAAACCAAAGAATGCAGCATGTTACCTGAAGTTTGCTTTGCAACAACTGTTGCAGGAAGTCCATGCTGTCCCCCAATCCGCTCAACAAATATCGGTGACGGTCGACTGAACTGAACTGCCAAGTTTTGTGCAGTCAGTGGCACTCCAAGATTAAACTGCAGCTGGTTTCTATAAACTACCTGATATGGTGCTGATGTCGACATCACTGTCCTGTCTGGGGCATAGGAAACATTATAACAATTATTATATAATGATTATTATATAACAATTATTATATAACGATTATTATGTAATGATTATTATATAACAATTATTATATAACGATTATTATGTCATGGAGGAATAACATCAACAGAATTGATCCACAACACTGGGGATCAAAATCTGTGGATATACATTAACGCCAATTTGTATGTGACAGGTTCTATTCCCATTCAATACCTATAGCTTTCAATTTGTATGTTGTCTAGTGCGATCTCTAGTCTCTACTTCCTTCTTCTCATTTCTATGAGTGCCAAATAATACATGTGTGTTTATTTATGAACTGTCATATTTGTATAGAACAATTGGCACACAATGGGTGATACATTTTTTTTCCAAAAAGTTTTCCCTCCAAAAATAACTTACTTTCACATCTCATGAAAAATAACTTACTTTCATATCTCATGAAAAATAACTTAATTACTTTCACATCTTATGAAAAATAACATACTTACTTTCACATCTCATGAAAAATAAAAATAACTTGCTTACTTTCACATCTCATGAAAAATAACTTACTTACTTTCACATCTCATGAAAAATAACTTACTTACTTTCACATCTCATGAAAAATAACTTACTTACTTTCACATCTCATGAAAAATAACTTACTTACTTTCACATCTCATCTCATGAAAAATAACTTTACTTTCCGAATGATGTGATGTCGGTTCCTAAATCAATCAATCAATCTCATGAAAAATAACTTACTTACTTTCACATCTCAAGAAAAATAACTTACTTTCACATCTCATGAAACAAAATGCACAGGTATTGATTGGCACTCACAGAAGTAGAGGAAAGAAGTATAGATTAGAAGACACAGAAAATAATACAAATACTGACAGTTTACTGCTGACACTGGGATGTGAATCTGTTACTTCTAAATAACAATAGAACCCAGCTGGAGGAAAAGTCATGGTACTCATGGTGTACCGTCCACTTCTATAGCCCAATTACTGAGTTAAGTGCGTGGAGCGACACTGTAGATTTCACGTGGAATGTTTTTACATCTGTCCATGGTGGATTGTATTGTGAACTGCATGTTTAGAAAAATTGCCGTTGGCCAGTTGCTGAACTAGCTAGGTGGTTTTACCTTATGCAGTGATGTGTGTGCAACTGCTTGTTTTCTAGTGACTGTCACTTCCATCAACGATGAACTGTAATTTTAGTGGTGGGTTGTTATGTTGGCATTCTGGCAGCAGCCTTATGTATGTATGCCTGTGCATGCGGTTCGTTTGTTGGGACTGCTGTTCCACTTTTCACATAGAATAGTGAGGAGCATTTTGTGTGATATTCACTGCCACAGAAATGAAGCATTATAGGGTGAGTGATCCTTTGCCGTCAAGTTGTAACAGCGACTAACGACTGTCCATTTAGATATACAGTCAGTAAAAAGGTGTCTCAATCAGCCAGCTCTGTCATCCTCCATCCAAACCCACATCTACACAATATGAACAGAATTTGTATCTAGCATGTGTTTCAGAAATTTATATTAACCAAGTATAGGGGAAAATGCAAACACAAGCACACTGGACTGTTAAGGCAGAGTCTAGTAGTCTGTACTATTATCTATACTCATCATCATCAATCCTATTTGGACCGTCATAATTAGTTAACAATACAACAAACATTATTACCAAACATATCACAACAGTAACATTTAAGAATCACAGAACAGAGGGAAGATTGTTATTCTTAATCTACAATTCACAGTGAATATATCAGCCTCTATGAATTAATTTTACCCTAGTGCAAGGAAATGCAACCTAAGGACTAAATATCATAGCAGGGCAGACCAGGCCCTAAGCCTTAGTTTGCAACTGGAAGCTCCAACAGACGGACAGTTAGATCATTGCTTTGCTGTTCTGGCAGCTTGTCTTGTTCCAGTATTGGTGTCACCTTTCCTCTGAAGTAAACTAGGCAGGCCGAGAGAGGGATCATGCTGTATGGACAACACATGATCTCTAAATTCAGCCCAGGTGTTGTGCTATGGAGGGGTATAACTCCATTATATAAACTACTGTCTGTCAAGACGGCGAGGTGCTAGTCATGAATTAATGAAATCACTGCTCTGTTCTAACTATCTACTTTACTAACTATTTGTCATCATCATCATGTGCCATGGGCGGTCATGTATCGCCATCTCACATGATCACCAGAGTCATGGTGCAGCTCTGTTTTTTTGTCTCTACCATGTCACATGGCCAAGCAATCCAGATATTTACTTCTCAGCCTTCTCCTTCTTCTTTTCACCCTCAATCTTGCCGGCTGTCAAAAAGTTCTCTGGTTTACTTCTCATAACTTACCCAAAAAAGTTTGACTGTCTACATCTAATTTCTCTAATCAGTTTATATTTGCTTCCTGTAGGAACTGCTCGTTGGTGTTTCCGTCTGTCCATGGTATTCTTTGCATTTTCCTAAGAAACCACATTTCCACTGCCATTAGATGTTTTTTTCAGCTTGTCTGCTCATTGTTCACAGCTCACATCCATACAGGTTCTATGTAGCACTTCAACACACTTTTTCTTGTTGCAAATGACATCTTTTTATTGGTCAGTATGTTATTTTCGTCGTGCAGGGGTTACCTTTCAAACTACTGAGCATAATCTTGCCAAGAAATCAACAATCAGCTGAAAGATGCTAATGTTGACAGTGATGTCATGTAAAGGGTATGCAAAATAAAAAAGGCTACCTTTGCCATGGTGATTCTTGTTCTAATCTCTTAAGGGCACCTACCATCAGATGTTGTGACTGTTCTGATATCATGTTTCATTGTTTATCTGCTTTATCGTAAATATAGTACGAGTAAGAATTAATAAAAGTTCTTTCAAATTTGTTCATTATAATATTAGTAATGACAGATTTGAAAGTAGTTAACTGTTGTTATTTATTCTAAATCTAAGGCCACTAACACTAACAGTACTAACACTACTAACAGTAACAGTAAGAGTTCCCATCAATACCCGAACCCATGAATTTATTTATTTTATTTCAATGGCTACCTACAAATTTACAATACTTCAATTAAAATATCCATAAATTTATTTTCGTTTACAGCACTTACGATAACGACAGCAAGTCTGTCTCTCCTCCCCGAAGGAAGCCCCAAGCCAGAAGTCTAACTCTAGTCTTCTGAAGAATGTTCAGTAAAAACTTCCGATCAATAAACAATGACTTCCAGACTCTACAATTACATTTGAAACTTATATAAATGGATTGCAGCAATGATACTGTACAACTTGCGTCATACTGATATCGAATCAATTTACTATATTAATCCATATGGTTTATTGTTGAGAAAATACAACTTTAAATAGTTCGTTTCTAGACTGACAGCAAGTGATAACTTGAATATTTACAAACCGGATGTTGATTGTTTTCAGAATTGTCTTCCTTTGTTACAGAGAGTAATGTCCCATGAAGTCATTGGCAACCGACTTGTTTATCTTGTAACTGGAATTACGAATTAGGAGGTGGCGAGTTAGCTGGTGGAGTAGCTGCCTCTATGAAATACCTCAAAACTCTGTGACATGGCCATCAACGGGTAAAAGACGCCATACATAGTCTCTCCCCATGCTGCCTTGCTAGATCTGCAGTATTGTGCGATGGATTTTCTCAGTAGATGATGATGCAAGTCTTCGACACGCCGCTAACAAAAAATACTAATGTAATACTACAACATAAAACTAAAACATCCCCTCTACCGTGTGTCCACCTTGTCGAGGTAGAGGGGCTTGTGTGTTCCAATGACCCCAAGAGCTATGCCGACGGTAGCACAGCTACTGGTAGGGTCACCCATGTCGGACAGGTCAAGGGAGAGGGACCAGACCAAGTGACACACAAACCTGCTGCCTTGAAGGTAGACTGGGGACAGTCAAAGGCTAGGGAAAGCACCCCGAATACATGCTTGTCGAAATCGGATGTACTGAGCCACAGGCTTGACAAAGCAGTGCAACGTAACTTAATTCATGATGTCACAAATTAAAATTAATCGTTATGGTGCTAATCCCGTGAAGTCCCATCAGGCGTTGATAGTGCCGGGCCCCCTGCCTCGAGGGGGTCCACCCATGACTACTGGCGGTCACCTTCTCCTGTGCTGTGGAGTCAAGGCACAGAGGTGTAGGTGACCAAACACACCGGACACTCAACATACTACAGTGGAATGCCGAAGGAGTTTATAACAAGAAAGCCTCCCTAACACAGCGTCTTCATAAAGATAGAATAGATGTGGCATGCATTCAAGAGACACACCTCAACGCCAATCGCACATTTTCAGTCGAGGGATATCAGGCCACACGTTTCGACCGCGAAGGACACAAAGGAGGAGTTGTAATACTTACACGAAATACAATACCTTGCAGCGAAGTATCTGTGATCTCTGACAACCAAACGGAAATTATAGGTGTTGATATAATGATAAAGGACGTGAAAATAAGAATTTACAATCTGTATAGCCCGGCAGATAAGGATCTTACACTCTCAAACATGAAAATAACTGACACAAATTGCATTGTTGTCGGAGACTTTAATAGCCGTTCAGAAAGATGGGGATACCCAGATACTGACAAAAGAGGAGATGAAGTGGAGGACTGGGAAATAGACTCAAATCTCCATCTACTCAACAAAGTGGATGACACACCGAGCTTCTACTCCAGAAGATGGATTACCACTTCTACTCCAGACTTAGCTTTCTGCACAGGAGACATCCTCCACAAAATCGATCGCCATAGTGCTTGACCAATTAGCAGGTAGTGACCACAGACCAATCAAGCTTGTAATGAATATGGAGTATGTTCCACAGGAGCAAAAGCCTTTGCCCCGCTGGAATTACAAACGAGCAGATTGGGACAGATTTGCCATACTAACAGACAAATATTGTGAAAACATAAATACACGATATGGCAACATGAAGCAAATGGTGGAAAGTCTAAACAGAGCAATAATACAGGCGGCCACTGAGTCTATTCCAAGAGGAGCGAGGAAAAATTACAAACCATACTGGACTGAAGAACTACAAATTTTGGAGGACAAAGTTGAAGATGCTAGGAAGACCGCAGAGAGAGAACAAACAACTGAAGCGAACATCTCTCTCAAAGCCATCTCAGCAAAATATAAAAGAACAGTAAATCAAACAACAAGAGATTGTTGGAGGAAAAAAACAGAAAACCTGAATTTTAACAGGGATGGAAACAAACTATGGAAACTAGTGAAAGCCATGAATAATGAAGGACCTAGAAACAAAAAAATAACAATTAAACAAGGAAATGCCTTGCTTACAGGAAAAAAGGCTGCAAATGCACTAATGGAACACTATGCCAGTGCAAACCACATTGATATTACAACCGAACAGAAGAAAGCAATCAAAGATAAACAGATACATCATAGAAATACAGAGACAGCAGCAGAATATATGATGGCAAATCTAACAATGGAAGAAATGGAACAGGCAATGAATACCCTAAAAAAGAAGAAATCACCAGGAAAGGATGGAATCACAAATGAAATGCTAATAGGACTAGGCACTAAGGCAAAAAAGAAACTACTAGCAGTCCTAAATTACAGCTGGAAGAGGGGAATAGTCCCACAGGCATGGAAGGAAGCTATACTAATACCAGTCCCAAAGAAAGGAAAAGACCTGGAAGAACCAAATGGCTATCGACCTATCAGTCTACTTAGCTGTGTAGGAAAATTAATGGAACGCATTATCAATGGCAGGCTAACATGGCATCTGGAAGAAAACCAACTCTTAACACCACACCAAGCAGGATTCAGAAAGTACAGATCCACTGAAGATCAAATAACCTATATAGCTCAGGAAATAGAGGATGCCTTCCAAGAGAAAAAGCACACACTAGCGGTCTGGGTAGATTTAGAAAAAGCATTTGATAAAGTATGGAAGGAAGGACTGAAAGTAAAACTGCAAAAAATGCATGTTTGTGGGAAAATGTACAATTGGATCAGCCACTACCTTGAGAATAGAACTGCCAGGACAAAAGTACAAGGACAAACCAGCAAAATGATGCTGTTGGAGCAAGGTGTCCCCCAAGGAGGAGTTCTTTCACCAACATTATTACTAGCATATATAAACGACATCACAGACAATTTTCCAGCCAGAGTACACACATCATCCTTTGCAGATGACCTAGCCATATGGACATCTGAAGAATATATTAGTACAGCTAACAGCAGAATACAGCAAGCCCTATTAGCGCTAGAGGACTGGTCAAAATCATGGCTAGTGAAGATAAGTGAGGAGAAAACAACATGCACAGTGTTCTCCCTCTCAACTAAAACTCAGCAACCTAAGCTGGTATTGAATGGAAAAATATTGCGCCATGAAGAAAATCCAAACTATCTAGGAGTCACATTTGATCGTCGCCTGACATGGAAAACACAGGTTGAGAAAAATCGAACAAGAGCAAGGCAAAGAATGGCAATCATGAAAAAGCTTGCTGGTACAACGTGGGGAGCAGATGAGAAAGTTCTCAAGAAGTTATATACTGGACGGGTGAGGCCAGTACTGGAATATGGCATTGCAGCTTGGGCAACAGCAGCTAAGTCAAACTTTAACAAAATAAGTAGAGTCCAAAATCAAGGAATGCGAATCATAACTGGAAGCCTGAAGACAACGCCTATTAATGAATTAGAAAAGATCACTTGTTTACAACCAATGCAGGATAGAAGAGATAGCAGAGCCCAGCAACAAGCTGAAAAATTTAGAAGATTGACAGACCACCCTATGTATAAAAGGTTTAGTGGTTTTGGAAAGGGAAGACTGAAGCGTAGCAACTTTGTAGAAACTGCAAAACGAAAGATTAGGGCAGATCCCATACTTAACATGTCAACAGTCAGACCCATTTACAATGCAGACAAGTTCCCAGCTTGGAGACAGCAGCAACTGCCTGAGATGATAGAAAACATTCCTGGTATTGAGAAAAAGAACACTCAGCATGAAACCGAAAGAAGAGAAATAACCCTAAACTACATAAAAGAACATTACCCAAGCAGCAATTGGACCCATGCATATACAGATGGATCAGCCAAAAATTCAGTAGAGAATGGAGGAGGAGGAATTCTCCTAAATTTAAAAAATGGAGTGAAAAAAACAAATTCAGTGGCAACTGGAAAGTTTTCAAGTAACTTCAAAGCGGAGGTAGAGGCTCTGAAAACTGCAGCAGAAATGCTCTTGATGGAGGAAAATAAAGAGAAGCAAATAGCTATCTTCACAGATGCAAAGTCAGCTGTCTCAATACTGAAGAGCAATAACAGCACAGAAATAGCTGACCTAAGAGCAGCACTCCATGGGCTATGCCAGAAATCCAAAAAAGTTGTAATACAGTGGATCCCATCACATTGCAGTATACCTGGAAATGAAGAGGCTGACAGACTGGCAAAAGAGGGCGGACGACTACCACAGCCTGACATAGACATAACCTATAATGAGGCAAAGAGGTTGATAAAAAGCACTTATAGAACCAAATGGGAATCAGAGCATCCTGGCCACCAGAAGGATGATGCATATTACAAACTCGACCGAAGAGAACAAGTAACAATCTTCAGACTCCGCACAGGACATAACAGGCTGAAATACCACTTGTTCAACAAACTAAAGATAGGAGACACAGATGAATGTAATTGTGGAACTGGTAAAATGACAGCTAAACATTTGCTGCAAGAGTGCCCAATATATGCAGAACAGAGAAAGATATTTTGGCCCACATCTGCTTCATTCGAGGACAAGCTCTATGGAGATATCAACAAGCTCAAGTCGACTGCAGCTTACTTTAACTGTATTCAGGTTGACATTTAAATGTACATGAAGAAGTATTTAGACTGCCACACTTCATACCACAGGCATGTCGGTTACAAAAGCCTCCCAGAGGCATGAAATGGAATATTGCTTGGATAGCAAATCCATTACGTGGAAAGTCCGAATCGAAAGCTCACTGTGTGGGCTTCATAAAAGGTGGAAAAAGTGTCCTAGTGGCACAAAATGGAATATTGCTCGGATAGCAAATCCATTACGTGGAAAGTCCGAATCGAAAGCTCACTGTGTGGATGTCATCTGCAAACTGCATTCTTCTGGCTTCTGGAAGAACAGCCTATGGTGAACGGAAGGCCCAATATACGGAAGTGAGGCTAAGCAGCCATGTGCAGGACGTGACGATTCCTTGGGTGAGCCCAGTACCTGAGCGCTGTGTGATGGCTCTGCAATTATGGAAGCCTCCTTGGATGGCGGGGAATGCCCATGGTCTGCCCCTGCCTTCCCTTGAGGGCTGACCAGGATGCCTTTGGCTGTTCTATATGGGCCAAGATGGGATTGGAGATAACACCACAACAGTGAGTCTAACGTCCTAAGAAACCCCCGGGAAGGTTAACCCGGTCAACAAATGCCCGCAGAAGTCGGATGTGTCGGCCTAACGGCGCAAGAACGCAGCTCTGCTGTAAACAGGCACAACGCAATCACGTCCCAAAAAAAAAAACTCCGGATGAACGAAGAAGAGGAAGAAACTAAAACATGATGTGGTTTTCTTTAAAATTTCTGCCCCCTTACGGTGCCGCCTTATGCGGCCGCCTCTCTGTATCATAGCACGGAACGGCCCTGAGGATTTGTCTTTAACTTTTTTTTAGACAAGGGCTAGTGGGGTCAACCAGATACAAACCAGCGGGAGTCAATGGGAAACCGTCGCTGTGCCTGTAGTGTATACTGTATTCGA
Source organism: Cepaea nemoralis (assembly GCA_014155875.1). Lineage (NCBI taxonomy): Eukaryota > Metazoa > Mollusca > Gastropoda > Stylommatophora > Helicidae > Cepaea > Cepaea nemoralis. The sequence goes on along the minus strand of JACEFZ010027813.1, from coordinate 359,994 downwards.
TCTAGTTAATAACATTTAATGGGATTTCAATGGGAAAATTTCTCCGTTACCTTTTGGACATACGCGATGGAGATCGCAAGATGTGAAAAAAATGCATGATAGCCCACGCCAGTCGGTAAGGAGCTTAATGATGATGAAATTAAGGAATATTAATAGCAGAGATAACTATGGATCGAGATCTGTGATGAGATATGAACGTCTACCCCAGTTGTTAGGACATATGATGATGATAATGATGATGATGATGATGATGATGATGATGATGATGATGATGATGATGATGATGATGATGAAATTCTTAAACTTAGTAGTCATAGCAAAGAAAGGAATCTCCTTGAATATCAAGAAAACAATAACAATCGTGATATCAAAGAAGAAGGTTACACCAAAACGTGAAATAGAAATAGAAGGGAAAATTCTTTACCAAGTCATTCATGCATTCAGTAGTATGTCTTTTGAAGAGCGTAGCTCCCATAACAACCTTCCGGTAAACTTCTCGATCACAAGCAAAGTACCCCGCGTCCGATACACCAATCTTGAGATCATCCGCCACACCATGCACCCATCTTCTTTTTGGCCTTCCTCTTCCTCTCTTCCAAGGCATATACCCCTCTATTACTGTTCTCTTCAAACTCTCATGATGTTTCGAGTGACCAAAATATATCAATTTTATTTGTTTTTTCTTCTTTAATAGCCAACCCTCTTCAATATTCAGCTCTTGAAATAGGGGTGCATTTGTCCTTTTCTTTACCCAAAATATTCTTAGAACCCGTCTATAACATTTATATTCAAAGGCATGTATGCGCTGTTCAGCTTGTTTAGTAGGTGCCCATGCGTATGTTGCAATGGGAAAGATGCATGCTCTTAAAAATCTAATTTTTGTAGTTCTATCTGCCCCACTATCCAAGTGGATAGTTTTAAATACGTAGGGGCTCTTATAACATCAGATAGAAGATGCACAACAAAGATTAAGAGCAGAATAGGGCAAGCAACAGCTGCATTTCAGAAAATGAAGAATATCTTATGCAGTAAATCACTATCATTGAATGTAAGAAAGAGAGTGCTAAAGTGCCATATAGAACCTGTTTTGCTGTATGGCTGTGAGTCTTGGAATGTAAATGAACAAAATACGAAGAGCTTGGAAGCAACAGAGATGTGGTTCCTGAGACGAATGTTGTTAATTCCTTGGATTGCCAAAGTAACTAACAACGACTGCCTGAAAGGTGCTAATGAAACTAGAACATTATATACAACAATAAGAAAGAGACCAACGGCTTTCTTTGGTCATGTGATGAGAAGAGAGGCATTGGCGAACATTTTGACAACTGGAAAGATCGAGGGGGAGAGAGGCAAAGGCAGACCAATAGAAATGATGCTGGATGGATTGGGATGGTGGCATGGAGGAATTTCATCAGCAGAGTTGATCCAGAAAGCCAAAGACCAAGATCTGTGGAAAGTCATTAACGCCTTCGCCAGCCGGCATGGCACCTGAGGATGATGAGTATTTATATCTGGAAATATTGGCTCAGAAGAGAGTGTGTAGATGGCCTGGACAATGCTTAGAGCATAGACACGATAGAGCCCGGCGAACTTTTAATCACATTGCTACTGGAATCATCAACATGAAAACTCTTCGGTGGTTTTTGAAAAGGGGCACTGGACGTTGGATGGTAATGTCCCGAAATAAAATGTGAAATTAAGAATGAACATGAACATACTCGGGATATTTCCGTGCATGCTCTGCCCTCTTTTTTAGTAGCCAGTTAAGTGTTCCGTCATGCTGATACTGATGGTACCAGTGGCGGTCCAACGAAGCGCCCACACAATCCACTCGATCCCAGAAAGCCTTTACTACACGAGCCTTATCATATGCTAGCTGTCCGCTGAAAAAAAGGCTTCAGCAGCCAGTCTATTAACCTGTTCAATTACTTGCACGCCAGAATGCCAGAGAAGAAAATCCGTAATATGTTTTTCACCCTTTTTTTAGGAAGGGGGGGGGGGGGGGGGGAGCATCAAACAACTCCACGCGGAACAAATCAGCTTCTATTTTGTTGCCTGTTTTGCGAGTGTCACAAAAGCAACATGTCATTCTATAATACTATCTGGCCATCGTAAAGCCGCCATTTCCGCCACTATCCAATTCTCATGCTGGAAGATGAGTTGATTCAATAACCTGCATCATAGCACTCGAGGCACTCCCATACGTGATCCATCCTCATCTGCAACAGCCAGCAAAGAGTCCCAGTACTAGTGAAATCAGTAGCAGTCTGATTATGTGTCCGTCTGACCATTCATCAGAGTCCTGAGTGTTGGCCACATCCCTGGAGCACAGTTCTCTCCAAGCCGTGATGATCTGCTTGCTCTTCTGCACTATACACACGATCCCAAAGGACCCCGACATCTGCCTTATCATGCACCAATATCCCACCGAGAGGTGCACACCCGGCCAATCTATCTGGCTGCTCGTTTCTCGCCACACCAGCATGTCCTGGGGAGAAATCCAACAGATGCTATATATTTTTCATTGTTGAGCTGAAGTCTGTTACTCAGCCCGAAGCATACCACCTTTCTCATCATACGTTGCTGGAAGTTCTGATATCATAACCACAGACGCACCATGTTAATTACAGTGTCCCTTTGCCTTTACAATGAAACCCCAACCACTACACTCGTGAATGTTACGATTGCAGTGATATCGATTCTTAAATCCAGTATTCACATCCCCAGGTTTTTCCCCAATTTTCTAGTTCTGTGTTTCGCATAATTTGAGACTATGATTACCCTTACTACGTAGCTTATCTGTCATTTTGTGAGTTCTGATTTTTATTATTATTTTTTTTTAAGATTTAAATTATTATTATTATTTATTACTATTACTGCTGCTACTTGCATTTTGTCGTCTTGACAAACTATAGTTTGTTACATTACACTTTAAAAACAAAAACGCATAACAGCGGTGACCACGGATGGAGCTATACCTCTCCATAGCACAAAGTCTGGGCTAAATTGTAGAGACCATGAGTTGCCCATGGAGCGCGATCCCTCTCTCAGCCTGTCTAGTTTACTCCAGAGGAAAGGTAACACCAAGACACGCTGTAGAAACTGCCGAATCAGCAAAATAATGCTCAAACTGTCCACCTGTTGAAAGCTTCAATCCTAGACCAATTGCCGACCAAGGCTTAGCGTCTGGTCTGTCCTGCCATGACATTTAGTCATTAGGTTGCATTTCCTGGCACTAGGATATGTTTCTCCAAATAGCGCTACTCGACCGAAGCCGTTAGCACAAAGTATTGTGTCGGTTTTGGTGAGCACCGTCCAACATTCGGCGCTAACAGAAAGCAGGCAGTACCGACTACTGTCATACACTAGCTCAATCATATCTGACGAAGACCTGACAGGCATATTTGTTTTAAAGTTTTTTTTTAAATGTCTCGTCTAGGGTTAATCGTTAATGCCTTGTGTCAGCTGTAATTGACACCTCTGTGTACCTTCTTTTTTTATCATTCGCGAAATGTCTCCCGCCAAGGTGAGTTTTCAGTGGACCAAAAAGGTGGAAATCGCTAGAAGCTAAGAGACATTTCGCGAATGACGCCGAAGTTGAATGTGAAGTGAAAACGTGGTTTAGAAAATGGAGCACGCAGTTCTATGCAGCCGGTTTGGGAGGACTGATAAAACAATGGGATAAGTGCATCAATGTTGGTGGAAATTATGTTGAGAAATAAAGGGACAATGTATGTATAAAAATAAACTGTTTCAATTTGTTATCTTATTTAGTTATTTTTCTACAGCCATTTGTGACTTACTTATTGACTTCCCTCGTAGCAGTAGTATTAATAGTAGTGGTATAGTAGTAGTAGTAGTAGTAGTAGTAGTAGTAGTAGTAGCAGCAGCAGCAGCAGTGGTGGTGGTAGCAGCAGCAACAGTAGTACTATTATTTTCTCTTCACACATTTTATTAGCATAGCCATAAAGAGATGCCTATCCTCAAGACGTGCAATGAAGAGTCTTGGCGAGTCCACGAACGCCCAATCTCTCCCAGCTGATCTAGAAGGATGAAGATTCTTGGTCAGCTTTAAGTCTAAGCCGTCCTTACCTGCGGTCACTGGACCAGTTCCATATCCTCGATACACCCGCCCCAGCAATTGTGATCGAGACACGAAACGTATCACTATGCACCAAGCTGCCCTTTATTCCGGACCCCCCCCCCCCCCCCCCTCTCCTCCCCAAAACAACTCGGCCTATCTCTTGCTGTCTCCAATGAGTCCTTAACATATTTAAATGATAAATAATCTGCCCTGAAGCAGTTTCCCGCTATGGGACTGTAATATGATGTCATCACGTTGTATGGGACTGTAATATGACGTCATCACGTTGTATGGGACTGTAATATGATGTCACCACGTTGTATGGGACTGTAATATGATGTCATCACGTTGTATGGGACTGTAATATGATGTCATCACGTTGTATGGGACTGTAATATGATGTCATCACGTTGTATGGGACTGTAATATGATGTCATCACGTTGTATGGGACTGTAATATGATGTCATCACGTTGTATGGGACTGTAATATGATGTCATCACGTTGTATGGGACTGTAATATGATGTCATCACGTTGTATTTGCCAAGAGCAAGGAAGAATAAGTGACCAATCTGTCCCTCATTTTGGCAAGTGTGAGCTCAGGCCATGCTTCACTATGCACCAAGCTGCCCTTTATTTGCTTCTTTTGTGGGATGTTATTCAAAACTCTGGCAAACCTGTCTCTAACCATTTCAATTCTTCTGACCACAATGGAATCGTCGGTTTATGGGTCACAGCATAGGAAGCCATGCTTCTCTAATAACTTAATTAGGATTAAAATTGAGAGCCAGTTAGTCAACTCTTTGGGATGCATCCACCCAGCGGGAATCAATACTGTTGTAGATGCCACTGGATAACTGCTGACTCCCCTCTAAATCAATCAATCAGGTGCCGTCTCCGCAATGAAGGTTGGCTGCAATGGATCTCCAACACTATCTGTCTCTTGCCTTGACTGTACATTCTGATGTTCGTCCATCTCTTAATGTTATCCTCCCAGTTGTATCGTTGTCTACCTCTTGCTCGCTTGCCCTCAACCTTACCTTCCAGTATGGTTTTTATAAGAGTATCATGTCTTTTAACGTGGCCAGAATATTTCACTTGTCTCCACTTTATTTCTTTCATCAACTCTCTCTTCATTCCCAGTTTTTTCTAGGACCTCTGCATTTGATTGTTGTTTCCATGAAATACGACCTATTTGTATATATATCCACATCTCCAGGGCTTCTATGCGACTTTCTTGCTGCTTGTTCAATGTCCAGGCTTTCGAGCCATACAGTAGCGTTGAATATACGTAGCATTTGACAATTCTCATTTTTAATGCGTTATTAATCACTGGTATCATGAAGGCTAATAGACTACAATGGCTGGGGCATATAGAAAGAATGGAAGATAATAGAGAGACAAAACTCGCTTACACTCAGGAAATAAATGACCGTAGACCCCAAGGTAGACCAAGAAGACGGTGGAGAGATAATACATATACACTTACAAGCACTTGGAATCAACGACTGGCAAGAGAGGGTCCACCAGAGAGACGAATGGAGACGGATTGTATCTGCAGCAAAGAACCTCAATGGCTCGGAACGCTGAAGAAGAAGAAGAAGAATTAATCTCTCTAGATATTAATACTGATTTCATGCCGTTGAAAGCATTTTTGGCCATTCCTATTCTCTTTTTGATTTCCATTTCACTTTTGCCATCATCTGTTATTATATGTCCAAGATAAGAGAAACTTCTTACTTGTTCTAGTATCTGCCCGTTTACTCTGATGTTCATTGATGACCTTTCCTTTTCACTGCTAATTATCATAGTTTTTGTTTTTTGGATGTTAATATCTAAGCCACATTCTGACTGTGCCTGTTTACTTCTTCCACTAGGTCTTGCAACTCTTGCTCACTTTCTGCTAGTAACACGGTATCGTCAGCATATCTAAGATTGTTTATGATTCTTCCATTGATGCTGAGTCCAGGCATTTCAACTTGTTTAAAAATTCTTTCTATGTATAGATTGAAGAAGTTTGGGGACATTACACATCCCAGCCGTTCTCCTCTTTTTATCTCTATAGGCGACGAATAGTTATTACCGCATCTAATAGACGCCACTTGTTCCCAGTACAAGTTACTAATAAGTCTGATGTCCTTTCCGTCTACTCCTATATCTTGAAGGCATGTAATTAGTCGTTCATGTTGTACTTTGTCAAAAGCTTTCTTGAAGTCTATAAAACAAACATATATACTTTTTTGAACTTCTATATATTTTTCAGTTAACATCATCAAACAGATAATTGCTTCTCTGGTGCCGCTGTTTTTGCGGAACCCAAATTGTTCTTCAGCTACTTCCTCATCTATTTTATTTTGAATTCTTTCTTGTATGACCTTGAGTAGTATCTTAGTTATGTGGCTCATTAAGCTAATAGTTCTGTAATCCTCACAATCAACAGCTCTTGGCTTCTTCGGTAGTGTGATGAAAATGGACATGAATCCCCTCTATATATCCGTATATAACTGTTTGCACACTTTCGGTTCCACATTTTCTTATTTGGCACCTTTCACGACGGAACTTCTGCACCACCTTCCTAACATATTTTTACATTTTTTTAAATTTTAACTTTTTCTTTAGATCTGTTTGTTGCACCTGATGAAGATTAGTATAAATGAAACATCGTTCGCTGTGTCATAGTACATTTTTTTTTAAAGTTTGGGACTTCGCCACAAAAACCCCCTGATTGTACATACATATGTCAGCAACAACAAAAAGCCACCACAATTAGCAACTAACACCGCTGTTCAAACACTATAAACACAAGAAATGACAAAGGTAAAATTGGAAATTTATTTAGAAGTTGGAATGGACTTAAACCACACACACACACACACACAAAGCGACATTTGTTATATGCATTCACTGAAATTGGTTCATGGCAACAGAATGTCGAACTATGAGCTAGTATCAGCAACTTACTGAATTAGTGAATCCTACTAGGCGTTTTAGATTTTTTTCTTATGATGTAGCCAGGAAATTTTGTCTGACTTTCTTTTAAAGTCTGTGAGGTTCAACAGGCACAAAGGAGTTTACCTGCAAAGCGTTGTGGAAAGTAATGAGCATGGCAAGGCATGTAGAGTGCCCTGGTCATCCACTGCACCTGTATTTGTCTCCAGTCGTCTTGCCACTGGATTCAGATGGACTCGGGCAAGATGATGAGGTCGACGAATCGCGTAAATCTATCTCACTTTAATCCAATTCTCGCACAAGTCATTCTTCATCCAACTTCACTGGATGAAATTAATGGTCATCATCATACTTGATGGACCACAATGTCAGTGATCTATTTCTGGTGTGATTTGGCCCGTTTTTCTTTCCCTGGAGTCCTATGTGGAGCAGACGTCATGACTATTCAATCCTCTCTGTCATCTGATATTTTGATGAAATTGGTGTGTATTTTCTTGATGGTTATAGAATTCATCAGCACCATGTGTCATGCCGATAAGCGCGGGCAGTCATGTTTTGCCATCTTATACAATCACCAGAGTCATAGATCATCTTCACGTTCTTGTCTTGACCACGTCATGTGGTCAAACCATCCAGATATTTACTTGCCTGCCTTCCATTTGTTATTTTCTCCTCAATCCTGCCAGTTGTCATCAAGTTCTCTAGTTTATTTCTTCTCATAATGTGCCCAAAGAATGTTGACTGCGTCTAATTTCTCCAATCAGTTTACGGTTTTCATTTGCTTCTTATAGGACTTGCTCATTGGTTTTCTGTCTGCCCATGGTATTCTTTGCATTGACAGAAACATCCAAGTAACACACCACATGCTACCGATTATTCATGTGTGTCAACCTATGTGGTGTGTATGATTGTTATACTTAATTGCGTCAGAGCTTAGTAAAGAAGGGAAGCCGTGATAGCATAATGGCTAAATACTCACCTACCAGTCCACTGATCAGGGGTTTGCATCCACATAAGGGTAAAATATGGGAGTCTCCATGGCAAAGTTGTCAAGCCATTTGACTCGGGCTCCGAAGGTTGTAGGTTCAATTCTAGGCCGCGTCCTTCGGTTCACGAGTGCATTTTTCTCGGAGTCTCCTGAGGGTCATTGCTGGAGCTAAGCTACAGAGTTCGCTGCAGAAAGAGACTGAGCTATATGGGATAAAAACCTGTTATAATGAAGCTGACCCTGTTGACTTTTAAGCTACTTTTTTTTTATACGGGTGAAATTGTAAAATGAACCTGGGCACCCAAATTGACCCAGCCTGCAATGGGCACCAGGAAATGTCTTGGGTAGTGAAGGTGGCCAGGATGATACTGAGCTCATCACCAGGAAATGTCTTGGTTGGTAAAGGTGGCCAGGATGATGCTGAGCTCATCACCAGGAAATGTCTTGGGTAGTGAAGGTGGCCAGGATGATGCTGAGCTCATCACCAGGAAATGTCTTGGGTGGTAAAGGTGGCCAGGATGATGCTGAGCTCATCACCCACCTTCTCAATTAGCTTGAATGATGTGTGACTGAAATAATGTATGAAAAAGTGTGATACAAAGGCAGGATGTTAGACGGGCCTGCGGGCCCAATTCTTAACCCTTTGAAAATAAAGTTTGTTGGCTTTGTTCGTTCGTTCCAAGTACCAATTGGTCTACACATCTATAGCACCATATGACCAATGTGAACATGGGTGTGTACAAGAGCCCATTACTTAATACAGGAAACTGACAGTGTTTGTTGTTTATAAGCTGTCTTTAAATGGTCCCTATACAAGTAATACAACTAGTCCCTATAAAGGTAATACATGCTTTATTCTCCTGGCCATACAGGAGTGCGGGGATAATGAACAGGCTGATAGGCTGGCAGGGAATGCACCTCTTGGTGGTAGATCACCTGTGGACAAGGGAGAGGTGGTCGTGCTCCTGTGGGACCAGGTGGAGAAGGTGGGGAAACAGATTGAGAACCCGTATGTGGAAAGGATGAGATTGCGGGGGGTTAATAGGGGTTCTGGTGGAATCTCAAACCTGAGAGGGAAGACCAGGAGAACTTTTAATCAGATAGCGGTGAGAACGACTAGTAGTGTGACTCTTCGCTGGCTGTAGAACAAGAGTGCAATGATGTCAGTTCTTAGCTCAACTTAACTCAAAGTAATACATTTGGTCCCTATAAAAGTAATAAATTTGGTCCCGTAATACATTTGGTCCCTATAAAAGTAATACATGTGGTCCCTATAAAAGCAACACATTTTGTCCCTACAATACAGTAATACATTTGTTAAGGGCGTTAAAAGGTGAAAGGATTTACTTCACTGCAACAGGTTTCACCCCACCTAGCTTGGTCTCTCTCCACATAACGGCAAGTCACCTGTCTAGAATATCGCATAAACTCTGTAGCTCCAGTATCTAATGTGCTGATGCTGAGGTAGCGGGTTCAACCTCTACACCGGTCCAGTTGAGCTAAAATGTTGACTTCTCGTCCTTGACTTGGGGACGTACATTATAAGTACGTCTGACATCAGAGTTGATTCGCCTGCATGTGAGGGACACTGGTAATAGGGAAAGCGAACCCACAAGCAAAATTCAGTCCAGTGCTACTAAAAGTAGTAGCATGTATGGACTACATTTTGAGTTCAAAGTGAGCGAGTGGAATAGTTATCCTATGCATAGTGATGTTTTGTTACCATCATCTTCAAGGTGATATTTTGTTATCATCATCATTATCCTCCTCATAGCCATGTTTTGTTATTATCACCATTATCCTCTTCATAGCAATGTTATCATCAACATTCTCATGTAACAGTTACTTTGCAGAACATCGCATTCATCACGGCCCACCAAAGATTCTCTTTTCTTTGCCAGTTTTCAGACCTCCGCGTCCATGGTGTCTTCAAAATCCTGTGTCCATCTTTGTGCTGGTCAGTCTTCTATTTCCAAGAACTATGCCTTCCATCCCTGTTCTGTGCAAGAACCATGCCTTCCATCACTGTTCTTTGCAAGAACCATGCCTTCCATGACTGTTCTTTCCAAACCACTGCGAAGTTTAATATTACATGATACTGTTTACCAGCTGGTCTCTGTGGCGAAGGGCTTGCGGACGCGATTTGTAAGCTCGCCTACTCATGTTTAGAACACAGCTGCGATCGATTTGGCAGCAGACCGCGTCCCGCTGGGATTTAACGTGTTGGTAAGGGAGCCGGTCGTTCAGAAAAGCAATGGCAAACTATTGAATGTAAACTTGCCAAGATATCAACAACAGCAGTAAAATGCAATGTCCTGTAAAAAAAAAAGGGATATGAAAAAAAAAACAACAACAAAACAAATAAAAAACACTGTTTATCAGCCCGTTTTCTCCGTTGTTCAGATGTAAAATATCGGCACTTTTCTTGTCAAATATGCAATGTGTTACCGTCTTAGTAAGAAAAAAAGTGTGCTAACAACTGTGCAAATGCAATAATAATATTTATGTATATTTGCAATTTTTTTTTTTAATGTAATAACATTTATATGAACATTAATGCTGCCGATACTTAACACTAACAACCGGAAAGATTTGTGGAAGAGAGATAGAGGAAGACAGCGTGAGAAGATTCTTGACAGTCTTGTGTCATGGCATGGAAAGGAGTCAGTACACGAAATGATCCATGCCATCAGAGATAGTAATTTGTGGAAAGGCATGCTCGCCTACACCAGTCTGGCAAGGTTCTGGATGATGATACTTAACACCTCTAGAGAAAGTCACGAGAATCTAGACAGACACAATCTTGGAAATGTTATAACATCCGTTGGTTAATTTAAGAGACACCACATTTGTTATTCCATTACACAATTGATGCCACCTAGTCAGTTCAGTAGATGAAGTATTACTGTAACACAATTCAAGCTAGATGATCATGGCAGAAATTCATAACATATTGATGTACGACTGAGCAGATTTCTGACATAGCCGACCTAGCCAGACATCTTAACATGCACAATTCAACTCACTTCAAGTATTACTGTAACATAACTCACGGTAGATGATTACAGCAGAACTTCACAACATATTGTTGTACGACAGCAGATTTCTGACACAGCCGACATCTTAACATGCACAATTCAACTAATTTCAAGCATTACTGTAACATAACTCACGGTAGATGATTACAGCAGAACTTCACAACATATTGTTGTACGACAGCAGATTTCTGACATAGCTGACCTAACCGTACATCTGTAACATGCACAATTCAACCCACTTCAACACTGCTGGACCACAACTAAAGCTAGATGATGGTGGCAATAATCTACAACATATTGTTATATAACTACAGATTTCCAACATAGTCTGCGTAACCAGACATCTGTAACATATACAATTCAACCCACCTCAAGCATTACTTGAACACAATTCAAGCTAGAGGATCATGGCAACACTCTACAATACAATTTTGGCAACAACCTTCAACATATGAGAGGGCTTCAAATGAAAACCTTAAAAGTGTGATAGAAATTACAAAAACCATGCCATTATCTTGTAACCTGTCAATATTGTTAAGGAGGCTAAGAGTGTTAAGCATGTGAAATCACAGTGCAGACAAACATGGTGATCTCATAAGGACAGTTTAAAGATGGTTGCCCAACTTTTGACATGCACCAAAGCGGAGCAGCATTAAGCTATCCGTTACTGATAAGTGAAGGTGTGAAACCTATAGAAATTCATCGCCAAATGAAGGTCTGGTAATGGTGATGCATGACTGTCAGTCCAGCAAGTGTATGAGTGGAGTAGGAAGTTTCAAAACGGTGTGACATCTGTAACAGACTGTTCACGACCGGGTCGGGCATACTGAATAGTGACCCCAGAGAATTTTTTTTACAGAAATGCAAGCTCTTTATCAGCACTGGAGGACTTGCATTGAACGCAATGGTGACTACATAAAAAATTGATACATTATTTCTTTACTTTTTCAGAATATATTCACACACACACAAACTTAAGGTTTTCAGCTGAATCCCCCTTGTATTATTGTATCACTGAGCAGATTTCTGACATTGCCGACCTAACCAGACATCTGTAAATGCACAATTCAACACACCTCAAGCATTACTTGCAAAAATTCAAGCCAGATGATCATGGCATCAATTTACAACATACTTATGTACAGCTGAACACATTTCTGATATAGCCGGGCTACCATACCAACCACCTGTAAAACACATACAAAATTCAGCCCATCTCAACATTGCTTGAACACATCCCAAAATAGATGGTTATAACAACGATCTACAACATATTGTTGTACAACTGAGCAGATTTTTAACATAGCCTGTCAAACTAACCAAGCATTTGTAAAATACACAATTTGGCCCATCTCAACATTGCTTGAACAGAATTCAAAATAGTTGATCATAAGCGCAATCTACAACGTACTGTTGTACAACTGAGGAGATTTATCACATAGCCGGCCCAAAAAGATATCTCACCATACACAATTCATTCCACTTTAAGCTTTACTTGAACAGAATTCAAAACAGATGAGCATAACAATCTACTACATATTATTGTACGACTGAGCAGATTTCTGACATAGCCGGCCCAACAAGCCAGACATCTGCAGCAGAGATTGTACTCCTTCAGCAATTCTCATGTGTGTGTACCCAATTTCCTGTTAACACACACAAAGTAAATAATGTTTTAATCAACTATATCAAAAGTGTGATATCAATTAAAAGTACTACACAAATTACTGTTATTGTAAAATGTACATCAATTACTATTATTATAAAGTGCTACATCTATTACTGTTATTATAAGGCAATACATCAATCAATATCATTAAAAATACTACATCAATTACTGTTATTATAAAGTGCTACATCTATTACTGTTATTATAGTGCTACATCAATTACTGTTATTATACAGTGCCACATCAATGACTGTTATTATAAAGTGCTCGTTCATTCAGTAGCATGTCTTTTGCAGAACCTTGCTCCCATAACAAATGTCCGGAAACCTTCTCGGTCAAAAGCAAGATGTCCAGCGCCCGATACACCCATCTGGAGATCATCTGCCACATCCTGCACCCATCTTCTCTTTCACCTCCTTCTTCCCTTTCCGGGCATATTCCCCTCCAAACTTTCATGATGTTTCAAGTGACCAAATTATTTCAATTTTCTTTGTTTTATCGTCTTTAGTGGTCAACGGTCTTCAATATTCAGCTCTTGTCTAATGAATATATTTGTTATGTTCTGTATCCAAGATATTCTTAGAACCTGTCTATAACATTTATATTCAATGGCATTTTTTGCACTGTTCAGCTTGTTTAGCAAGTGTCCAGGTCTCACCGTTGTTGGTAATCAATGACCCAAGATATTAAATCTGTATGCATTATGTTTGCTTTTGCTATGTTAAGATATAAGTTGTGATTTTCACTAATCTTCTGGGTCGAGGTTATTAGTTTCTCTATACCAATCTGTGATGTGGATAGCAAGACTGTATCATTAGCATATAGAATCTCTGGTATGTCATGACCACCGATGTTTAGGGCATCATATACCTCCCTGGTTATATCATCTCTTACATTTCTCATCATATTTTCGGCATACAGGTTAAACAAATAGGGGGACAGCACACATTCCTGACGGACTCCTTGCTTGATGTCAAACCAACCTCATGTCTCGCCATCTATTCTAACCACTTCTTGTTGATTTATTTGGTTGTTTCGGGATTTGAGATGTAAAGATTGAGCACAACCCACAACTGGCAACGTTGATCGTATTCCAGTACGAACCTAAGGCCATGTCCATGTCAATTTGGAAGCATTAGTGCATCCAAATTGACGTAGACATGGCCTTAGGTTTGTACCGGAATACAATCAGCACTTCTTGTTGGTCTAGATAGAGAATTTTTATGAGTTGTACTAAATGTGATGGAAAGCCCAGTTTCCTCATGATTTCCCAAAGTTTCTGATGTTGTACAGTCAAATGCCTTTGAATAATCCACAAAACATGAGAATAGGTTTACTTTAAATTCTCTGCACATCTCTATTATTAAACACATGTTGAGTATATGATCCCTTGTTCCTCTTCCCTGTCTAAATCCAGCTTGAACCATGTTAACCTCATCTTCCACTTTCTTGTGAAGTTTTCCCATTATGATTTTTAGTAGAATTTTACTTGCATGACTGATCACGGCAACAGTTCTATAATTGGTGCACAATTTCAGGTTACCCTTTTTTGGTATTGGAATGAATCTTTTGGCTATGTACCACATTTCCATATCTTTTTACATAATGTGTCGTAGATTTGTATGCTTTCTTCTCCTCCCAGTTTAATTAGTTCACCTGGTATCTCATAACATCCTGGTGATTTACTATTCTTCAGGTTCTTTATTGCCCATACAATTTCATCTAATGAGGGTTCAGGTTCTGTTTCTGCTGTCATTGGTTCATGTATCTCATTCATTTCCTCACAATCATTCATTCCACTGCAATATTTCTGCCATCTTTCTAGAATTTTTCTAGACTAGTTAGTCAGTTAATTGCAGTTCCAATTTCTTGACAAAGGGTTCCCCCCACCCCATTATGCTCTGTTCCTGTGCAAGTGAATATCACACAACATGCTTCTCACTGCCTCGTGTGAAAAGTGGAAGACAGGAGTCTCGACAAACCAACAGTCCACACAGGTATATATGCATAATGCCGCTGCCATAATGCCAACATAAAAGTCATGCCATGAAAAATACAGTTCATCATCGATGGAAGCGGCAGTCACTAGAAGACCAGCAGCCATGCATTACTGCTTACGGCAACCCAGTTAGTTCAGCAACCGGCAGGTCACCATTTTCCTGAACATTTTAGGTTCTGTTAGGGTATTTCCCAACTTATCACAGGTAACATTTAATTGAGGTTGAATATTTCTTGTCAATAACTTCATTTCCTAACGCACCTTTACTGTTGTTAACTCACCTTTATAAACTCCAGCTTCAGCCACTCATCTTCATAAACTCACCTTTACTGTTTTTAACTCACCTTTATAAACTCCAGCTTCAACCACTCATTCATGTCTTGATTTTTGCAGACACGAAACATGATAGTGATGATATCTTCCGATGAATACCCCAGGCGCCAAAGGTGGGCCATTACTTTGTATGCGTCATCCAGGTGACCCAAAACACATTGCTGTAGCATATCCTTGATCAGAACTGGATGGGGTTCATCGCAGACCTTAAGAGTGGACAAGTATAACAGGCTAATTACAGACCTTAACCCTTTACCGGGCAAAATGCCCGAGAACGTTTCTACTCCGGAAGGGGCAAAACGCCTGAAAGCGTCCGTGACTATTATGCATTGTAAAAACGCGATCTCGCGGCTTTCCGAGACTTCCGGTTGTCTACTTTCGGTTTCGCCGAAAGCTTGACAATGTGGCCGCCATTTGCAAGCATGCACTTTGAATTTAAACAGATTTTTAAAATAGTTTTGGGGGGGGTTTAACACTTTGTATTTCAAAATGGATTTTGACGATTCTTCAAGTGATAGCGGAAATTTTGCTGGGTTCAATTTAAGTGACATTGAAGGGCATGAAGTTGACTAATAATCGGAGCTAGATATCAGTGTTAGCAGTCGTGAGTCGGACTTTAAAGAAAGTAATTCTGATTCTGAAAATGTGTTTGTAAATTGCCGTATAAATGATTGACAATCACAAACAATATGTTGAATTTTGTAAATATTTGTGTTCATGTTTGGAATGCCAGCAACATCCACGTGAGTAAAATAATCTGCATGCTTTTTCCTTCATTTTGCTTTTTATTTCACTAAAATCTGTTGACTAACACTTTATATGTGATGTCTTTACTAACGTAACCTGAAATTTTACAGAACTTGAAAAATCTTGCCCGTTCAGGGCTTAAAAACAGACAAACATCTGCCCTGTAAAGAGTTAAGAATGAACAAGTATAACAGACTAATTAGTTAATTAGCTAGTCAACAGATCATTCTCATTGCACAATGAGCCATTCAGTCCATAAGTGTTTGGATCCCCTCCTCAGAAAATCCCGCAGCGTACAGCGGCTCACGACACCAGTTCTGTGTTGGTTTATTAATCTTCTTTGGCTTCCTGCACAGTGCTCTTATCTGGCCACACCTCTTTTAACTTGCTGTTCTCGCAGTCTGACCATGGTTGTATACTCACAGTCATCACAGATATGAAGAGTGGACAAATATAACAAATTAATTACAGAATTTAAGAGTGGACAAATACGAGGGTCGGTCAATAAGTAATGCCTCTTATATTTTACCTATGTAAATACTATATCAATGTTCAATTTATTAATTTAGCGGGATTCCTCAAACATTCCTCTATACTGTGTATCACTACCAACCTGTTTCAGTAATAGGTTGCACAACAGTAACGGTTTAAAAATGGCCACCAAAAAAACAGCAACATAACGCCATAAAATTCCTCAATGCTGAAGGTGAGACCCCGATTCGCATCCACGAACATTTCAGTATCGTTTATGGAGATTCAACAGTGGATGTTAGCACTGTCCGACGTTGGGTACGCCCTTGAGATGAAGCTGAAGTAGGTCAATCCACGCAGGCTGCCCAAAGTGGACTAGCTGTCCGTTAACCGCATTGACTCCACACAACATTCATCGAGTTGATGATACCGTGCACAAACCTTTGAATAACCCAGGTCTTTAATGATGGTCTGGGCACTGCCTTTACTAATGGACAGCATGGAACAAAGTTCATCCAGTGTTTCATGGCAGTCACCAAGAATGATGTCATCAAAGTATTTACATAGATAATAATTAGGAGGCATTACTTATTGATCGTCCCTCATATAACAGACTAACTACAGTTTTTTTTTTCCGGACGTGATTGCGTTGTGCCTGTTTAGGCCGACACATCCGACTTCTACAGGCATTTGTTGACCAGGTTAACCTTCCCGGGCTATATCAGTCTAATTAACAAGTTAAGAATTGATAAACATAACGTTATTTACGACCATTAAGAGTGGACAAATATAATATTAATTACAGACCTTAAGAGTGGACACTATAACAGACTCATTACAGACTTTAAGAGTGGGCAAACATAACAGACTAATCAAGTTCACCACAGACCTTAAAAGCAGACAAAAATAACAGACTAATTCAAACAAATCTGAGAATCTCCTAACAAGAACAAACATCTTTATCAGCAGCCCTCCTTCTGGGCACGAACTGGGTGCGGCTGACAATCAAATACCTAAAACGTGTAAGAAATATTACAACCCTAAGCCTAACCCCAGCTAGTAATTGTGTGCCTTTGCTGAACTATGACCTGGTCACACCCCGATATGCCTCCACATAGATGTGAAGCTCCAGTACCGGCCTTGCACACCCCGCTGGCTTATGGGTTGGATAAGGGAAGGAGAGCTCTGCAACATGACCAACGTTAACCTAATCGCAGCCAGCTAGTACCTGCTGTGCTGAACTTTGACCTGGTTTTACCCCAATATGCCTCTTCATAGATGTGAATGACAAAAGGCAAGACCACTCAGGGGGCTGAGTGGTCTTGAGGTATGGTATCCGCCTCGAGTGTTGGAGGTCCCGGTGAGGGCCGGGATTTTTTCATGTGGACTTCTAGTAATAAAATTTCCCCTTGTCTCTGGGTAGTGAGATTGGACGCCCGTGTGTATTTTTGCGCATGTAAAATATCCTTTGGCAGTTGGAAATCGAAAAAGAGTAGCCTAATGGCGCTGCCCGGGCAAAATTTTGAGTTAAAAATCTAACGTATTTCAGAATCCTCGCCAGTGCCGTGGAGTTCGTGCACTGAGCTGAGATTCTCTGGACTCAGGCTTGATTTAGGAGTAGAAAAGAGCACTTATGGGTTACACCAGTGTGACGTGACGTTGATCCGTCGACTAAACTAAACGAAGATGTGAAGCTCTAGTACCGGCCTTGCACACCCCATTGGCTATAAGGTTGGAGAAAGGAAGGAGATCTCCGCAACATCCCCCATAGAGGTGGTGCTTTGGTACTGGGTCAGGAAAAAGTCTACATCCCCCTCAGCTATCGTTGGTCATGTGATGAGAAGAGAGGCATTGGAGAACATCGTAATGACAGGAAAGATCGAGGGGAAGAGAGGCAGAGGCAGATCAAGAGAAATGATGCTGGATGGTCAGATACGGTGGCATGGAGGAAAATCATCAGCAGAGTTGATCCAGAACACCAAAGACAGAGCCGTGGAGAGCCATGAACGCCTATGCCAACTGGCATGGCACTTGATGATGATGATGACCCTCACTCTAATAGATGCAGGCCCTTTTCAGAACTCAAATGACATGAACACCAATGCATCAGATTTAAGAGTTAACAGTTTTCCAGAGTATTCACAACCAACCAACCAAATCAGATGTCTGCTGACAACACCGACAGTTGTCAGTGAGAGTCCTGCACTATGAGGTGTTGAAACAAAGCAGTTGACAGACTGGCAAAAGCAGGTACCCAGAAGTAACACAGAGTCTTAATGAAAGAAGCAAAGACACTTTATCATGAGAGCAGAGTGGCTTGCTTCGCTTCGGAGGTCACGGGTAGCAAGCATCACCTGGATCTTTTCTCCTGGGCATGCCGGTGTGCTGGGGAATGAACAGGCGGACAGATTGGCTGGCTCGGCAGAACTTAGTGGAGTATTGATGCATGACAAGGCAGACGTGGTTGCGGCCTTGTGGGAGCACGTGTACACCTCGGAGGAGCAAATGGATCACCATAGTCTGGTTAGAATGAGGCAGCGAGGAGTGACGAGGGGATCTGGCCGACGCTCGACTCTCAGAGGAAAGGCGAGACGGACATATAATCAGATTGCTACTGGAACTATTAGTGTTGGAACTCTTCACTGGTTGCTGAGGATGGGGACGGAGCGCTTATGGGAATGTCCCAAATGCTGTGATGTCGGTTCCTAGATCAATCAATCAATCAATCATGAGAAACCACAAAAATGATGGAACCAGAGAAAATGCAGTAATTACCCATAAGATCCCTTTCTAACATTAAATATGGCTCAGAAAACACTATTTTA
The DNA here is from genome assembly GCA_014155875.1 of Cepaea nemoralis. Lineage (NCBI taxonomy): Eukaryota > Metazoa > Mollusca > Gastropoda > Stylommatophora > Helicidae > Cepaea > Cepaea nemoralis. The sequence goes on along the minus strand of JACEFZ010027813.1, from coordinate 340,891 downwards.
GTTTCCACACAGGACAGTGTAGGCTACAAGCGCATCTCTACAAAATGAAAGCTGCCCAAATTTACCAGTTTATTTGCCCAAATGACCCCCAGACTCTAGAACATGTACTGCAAATGTGCCTTCTTTTTGGTAAACTTGAGATTCCTTGGAATGTTAGCAGGCTAAGAATTCAGTCTGAGGATAGGCTGCACTGCGCAGGTGTACTCAAAGGTCATGGACAGTGTAAGTCCTGATCTTGTCCAGTGTAAGTTTTGGTCTTGTCCTAGTCTAGAATAGTGTAAGTCCTAGTCTTGCCCAATGTAAGTCCTGAGCTTGTCCAGTTAAGTCCTAGTCGTGTCCAGTTAAGTCCTAGTCTTGTCCTAATCTAGGACAGTGTAAGCTCTTGTCTTGTCCAGTATAAGTCCTGGTCTTACGATCTCTGCAACTCAACAGACATACATGGGCAGATGTCTCCCACCATCAGATGCCCTTGTCTACGCCAATTGATAAGGACTTATAACCTGTAACTGCTGCCTTTCTCTTTAATTCTGAGACCAGTAAGACCAGGGATGTAGTTTTTTTTTCTCTCCATAGCACAAAGCCCAGGTTGAATTGTGGAGACCATGTGTTGTTTCCCTCTCTCGGCCTGCCTAGTTTACTCCAAAGGAAAGGTAACACCAATACATCTGGAACGAGACAAGCTGCAGAAGCTGTCAGATCAGCAAAGCAATGCTCTGTCTGCCTGTCGGAGCTTCCATCCTAAACCAGTTTCCTACCAAAGCTTAGGGCCTGGTATGTCCTGCCATGACATTTAGTCTTTAGGTTGCATTTCCTTGCACCAGAGTAAGGCTCGTACCTTCCCACTTGCATTCATCCGCCCAAAGCCATTAGCGCAATGTGGTGTGTAGAGTTTGGTGAGTGCCGCCCAACATTCAGTGCTTACACCATATACTGTCATATGGTAGCTCCCCCTCTGCTGTGTGTCCACCGTGACGAGGTAGAGGGGCTTGTGCGTCCCAATGACCCCAAGACACAGCTACTGGTAGGGCCACCCATGTCGGACAGGTCAAGGGAGAGGGACCAGACGAAGAGACACACAAACCTGCTGCCTTGTAGGTAGACTGGGGACAGTCAAAGGCTAGGGAAAGCATCCCGAATAAATGCTTGTCGAAATCGGATGTACTAAGCCACAGGCTTGACAAAGCAGTGCAACGTAACTTAATTCATGATGTCACAAATCAAAATTAATCGTTATGGTGCTAATCCCGTGAAGTCCCATCAGGCGGCGATAGTGCCGGGCCCCCTGCCTCGAGGGGGTCCACCCATGACTACTGGTGGTCACCTTCCCCTGTGCTGTGGAGTCAAGGCACAGAGGAGTAGGTTAAGAGCTATTGACCAAATACCCCGGACACTCAACATACTACAGTGGAATGCCGAAGGAGTTTACAAGAAGAAAGACTCCCTAACACAGCGTCTTCATAAAGATAGAATAGATGTGGCATGCATTCAAGAGACACACCTCAACGCCAATCACAAATTCTCAGTCAGAGGATATCAGGCCACACGTTTCGACCGCGAAGGACACAAAGGAGGAGTTCTAATACTTACACGAAATACAATACCTTGCAGCGAAGTATCTGTGATCTCTGACAACCAAACGGAAATTATAGGTGTTGATATAATGATAAAGGACGTGAAAATAAGAATCTACAATCTGTATAGCCCAGCAGATAAGGACCTTACACTCTCAAACATGAAAATAACTGACACAAACTGCATTATTGTCGGAGACTTTAATAGCCGTTCAGAAAGATGGGGATACCAAGATACTGACAAAAGAGGAGATGAATTGGAGGACTGGGAAATAGACTCAAATCTCCATCTACTCAACAAAGCGGATGACACACCAAGCTTCTACTCCAGAAGATGGCTTACCACTTCTACTCCAGACTTAGCTTTCTGCACAGGAGACATCCTCCACAAAATTGATCGCCATGTGCTGGACCAATTAGCAGGTAGTGACCACAGACCAATCAAGCTTGTAATGAATATGGAGTATGTTCCACAGGAGCAAAAGCCCTTGCCCCGCTGGAATTACAAACGAGCAGATTGGGACAGATTTGCCATACTAACAGACAAATATTGTGAAAACATAAATACACGATATGGCAACATAAAGCAAATGGTGGAAAGTCTAAACAGAGCGATAATACAGGCAGCCACTGAGTCCATTCCAAGAGGAGCGAGGAAAAATTACAAACCATACTGGACTGAAGAACTACAAAGTTTGGAGGACAAAGTTGAAGATGCCAGGAAGACAGCAGAGAGAGAACAAACAATTGAAGCGAATATCTCTCTCAAAGCCATCTCAGCAAAATATAAAAGAACAGTAAATCAAACAACAAGAGATTGTTGGAGGGAAAAAACAGAAAACCTGAATTTTGACAGGGATGGAAACAAACTATGGAAACTAGTGAAAGCCATGAACAATGAAGGACCTAGCAACAAACAAATAACAATTAAACAAGGAAATGCCTTGCTTACAGGAAAAAAGGCTGCAAATGCACTAATGGAACACTATGCAAATGCAAACCACATTGATATTACAACCGAACAGAAGAAAGCAATCAAAGACAAACAGATACATCATACAAATACAGAGACAGCAGCAGAATATATGATGGCAAATCTAACAATGGAAGAAATGGAACAGGCAATGAATACCCTAAAAAAGAAGAAATCACCAGGAAAGGATGGAATCACAAATGAAATGCTGATAGGACTAGGCACTAAGGCAAAAAAGAAACTACTAGCAGTCCTAAATTACAGCTGGAAGAGGGGAATAGTCCCACAGGCATGGAAGGAAGCTATACTAATACCAATCCCAAAGAAAGGAAAAGACCTGGAAGAACCAAATGGCTATCGACCTATCAGTCTACTTAGCTGTGTAGGAAAATTAATGGAACGCATTATCAATGGCAGGCTAACATGGCATCTGGAAGAAAACAAACTCTTAACACCACACCAAGCAGGATTCAGAAAGTACAGATCCACTGAAGATCAAATAACCTATATAGCTCAGGAAATAGAGGATGCCTTCCAAGAGAAAAAGCACACACTAGCGGTCTGGATAGATTTAGAAAAAGCATTTGATAAAGTATGGAAGGAAGGACTGAAAGTAAAACTGCAAAAAATGCATGTTTGTGGTAAAATGTACAAATGGATCAGCCACTACCTTGAAAACAGAACTGCCAGGACAAAAGTACAAGGACAAACCAGCAAAATGATGCTGTTGGAGCAAGGTGTCCCCCAAGGAGGAGTTCTTTCACCAACATTATTCCTAGCATATATAAACGACATCACAGAAAATTTTCCAGCCAGAGTACACACATCATCCTTTGCAGATGACCTAGCCATATGGACATCTGAAGAATATATTAGTACAGCTAACAGCAGAATACAGCAAGCCTTATTAGCACTAGAGGACTGGTCAAGATCATGGCTAGTGAAGATAAGTGAGGAGAAAACAACATGCACAGTGTTCTCCCTCTCAAATAAAACTCAACAACCTAAGCTGGTATTGAATGGAAAAATATTGCGCCATGAAGAAAATCCAAACTATCTCGGAGTCACCTTTGATCGTCGCCTGACATGGAAGACACAGGTTGAGAAAAATCGAACAAGAGCAAGGCAAAGAATGGCAATCATGAAAAAGCTTGCTGGTACAACGTGGGGAGCAGATGAGAAAGTTCTCAAGAAGTTATATACTGGACGGGTGAGGCCAGTACTGGAATATGGCATTGCAGCTTGGGCAACAGCAGCTAAGTCAAACTTTAACAAAATAAGTAGAGTCCAAAATCAAGGAATGCGAATCATAACTGGAAGCCTGAAGACAACGCCTATTAATGAACTTGAAAAGATCACTTGTTTACAACCAATGCAGGATAGAAGAGATAGCAGAGCCCAGCAACAAGCAGAAAAATTTAGAAGATTGACAGACCACCCTATGTATAAAAGGTTTAGTGGTTTTGGAAAGGGACGACTGAAGCGTAGCAACTTTGTAGAAACTGCAAAACGAAAGATTAGGGCATATCCTATACTTAACATATCAACAGTCAAACCTATTTACAATGCAGACAAGTTCCCAGCTTGGAGACAGCAGCAACTGTCTGAGATGATAGAAAACATTCCTGGTATTGAGAAAAAGAACACTCAGCATGAAACCGAAAGAAGAGAAATAACCCTAAACTACATAAAAGAACATTACCCAAGCAGCAATTGGACCCATGCATATACAGATGGATCAGCCAAAAATTCAATAGAGAATGGAGGAGGAGGAATTCTCCTAAATTTAAAAAATGGAGTGAAAAAAACACATTCAGTGGCAACTGGAAAGTTTTCAAGTAACTTCAAAGCGGAGGTAGAGGCTCTGAAAACTGCAGCAGAAATGCTCTTGATGGAGGAAAATAAAGAGAAGCAAATAGCTATCTTCACAGATGCAAAGTCAGCTGTCTCAATACTGAAGAGCAATAACAGCACAGAAATAGCTGACCTAAGAGCAGCACTCCATGGTCTATGCCAGAAATCCAAAAAAGTTGTAATACAGTGGATCCCATCACATTGCAGTATACCTGGAAATGAAGAGGCTGACAGACTGGCAAAAGAGGGCGGACGACTACCACAGCCTGACATAGACATAACCTATAATGAGGCAAAGAGGTTGATAAAAAGCACCTATAGAACCAAATGGGAATCAGAGCATCCAGGCCACCAGAAGGATGATGCATATTACAAACTCGACAGAAGAGAACAAGTAGCAATCTTCAGACTCCACACAGGACATAACAGGCTGAAATACCACTTGTTCAATAAACTAAAGATAGGAGATACCGATGAATGTAATTGTGGAACTGGTAAAATGACAGCAAAACATTTGCTTCAGGATTGCCCAATATATGCAGAACAGAGAAAGATATTTTGGCCCACACCTGCTTCATTTGAGGACAAGCTCTATGGAGATATCAACAAGCTCAAGTTGACCGCAGCTTACTTTAACTACATACAGGTTGACATTTAAAGGTGTATGAAGAAGTATTCAGGCTGCCACACTTCATACCACAGGTATGTCGGTTACAAAAGCCTCCCAGGGGCATGAAATGGAATATTGCTCGGATAGCAAATCCATTACGTGGAAAGTCCGAATCAAAAGCTCACTGTGTGGGCTTTCAAAAAAGGTGGAAAAGGTGTCCTAGTGGCACGAAATGGAATATTGCTTGGATAGCAAATCCATTGTGCGGAAAGTCCGAATCGAAAGCTCACTGTGTGGATGTCATCTGCACACTGCATTCTTCTGGTTTCCGGAAGAACAGTCTATGGTGAACGGAAGGCCCAATATACGGAAGTGAGGCTAAGCAGCCATGTGCAGGACGTGACGATTCCTTGGGTGAGCCCAGTACCAGAGCGCTGTGTGTTGGCTCTGCAATTATGGAAGCCTCCTTGGATGGCGGGAAATGCCCATGGTCTGCCCCTGCCTTCCCTTGAGGGCTGACCAGGATTTCTTTGGCTGTTCTATATGGGCCAGCTAGGATGGGAGATAACACCACAACAGTGAGAGTCAAACGTCCTAAGAAACCCCCAGGAAGGTTAACCCGGTCAACAAATGCCCGCAGAAGTCGGATGTGTCGGCCTAACGGTGCAAGAACGCAGCTCTGCTGTAAACAGGCACAACGCAATCACATCCGAAAAAAAACTCCGGATGAACGAAGAAGAAGATATGGTAGCTCAGTCGTATGTGACTAAGACCTGACTGAAACCATGTACATGTACAGAATCATACAGAGAGACAGCCATCTGTACAATAACGTGTAAATCATGTGCTCAGACAGACCAGTCTTACCTTAAACACATTTTCACTGTTGACGTGTCCAAAACCTTGAAATGTGGACTGTAGATTGTTGAGAGCCTGTTAACGAAACAACTCATATCAGATGCAGCAAAATACGACAATCTATTTTTTAAACTAAAATTATTACTAAAATTCATATTTAAAATTACCGTGGTAGACAATTGACATTACTGTGCGAACATGTGTATATTTCAGCTTGAAGGATTTATCTAGTTATTTTACTTTATGTTGTGTGAATTCTGCAGTATGTACCTGACGAGATGCAGCGAAATATGCCAGGCAATAAATCATGCAATCTATTGTTTGTGTCTTCGTTATTCTTTGCATTTTCCTCAGAAACCACATTTCCACAGCCATCAGATGATTTTCAGCTTGTCTGCTCATTGTCCACACTTCATATCCATGCAAAAGTACAGGTTCTATGTAGCATCTCAACACTCTTTTTCTTTAAGTACATCTTAGTGACCCAAACTCCTCCTATCCTGCATCTTCACAGTACACTCATGCAGACGTCTTTCGTCTTTTGATGCTGTACACCCACAAGTAACATTGTCCTCTCGCTGGCTTCTCCACCAGCTCCCTCCTCCACATCCTGTAATTGAGGTCAAAACTTTAAACTTCCAGTGTGCTGATGTCGAGGTAGTGAGCTCAATTCCTACACTGGTCAGATGAGCATTTTAATCCAACAGTCTGGTGTATGGGTTGAATCCCTTACCTCAGCATCAGCACACCGGATGTTTAACAATATTCTTATCCATTCAGCCATACAGACCTCCATCATCACTTCTGACCGTAGAGGTCACTTTCCCCTTCCTTACGTAACTTTCTTGTAACTAGGGTTCATTTAGGATTTCCCGGAAAGACTATTTTCCTTCAAGGATAATTAAGAAAACTAGATCTTTTACAATCTCTCCCTCAATTTCACCTACTTTGTAATTTGAGGTAATATGGTTGCAGTCCATCGATAAATGGATTAGTAAGTTTATCTGTGTCTAATGTGATGCATGTAATGAAAATTATCAAATTATCGTTGTTTGGGATATACCGGAAAGGCATATTTTCATATAAGGATAATTGGAAAGCTAGACAAGTCCACAGGTGCTCAGATCCCTTTCTGAAAAATCCTATGAGCATGTGTTGCATGCCAGTTTCCACGGCGAAGGTGTTACAGACGCGGTTCGTAATCCCATATACCTGCATTCGAAACAGCTGTGCGCGATTTGGCAGCAGATCGCTTTCTGTTGGTTTTGCGCTGGTATTTGTGCCAGTCATTCAGAAAGCAATGGCAAACTACTGAACGTAAACTTGCCAAGAGATAACGGCAGAATGCTGGTGTTGACGGCGATGTCCTATAAAGGATATGCACACACACAAAAGTGTGTTGGATGATCAAATCATTTGGACGATTCACCAGTGTTCGCATTTCCCATACAAAGCCTTCAAGTCTAACAACACTGCCTGAGTTGAATTGAGTCAAGAATCTACATCAGAGCACTCAGAACATACCCATAATGCTTCATCACCATGTTCAAGAACCAGCAGTCTCAATACTAATGGTACCAACTGCAGTCTAAATTATGTGTCTGTCTGGCCTTTCCTTGGTGTACTGACTGTCCTCTTGTCACCCCCTGCCACACAATTCTCTCTAGGCCATGATGATTTATCTGATCTTCCACACACACACACGATCCAAAGGCCCTGACCATGTCTGCCATCGTGCACCAATATCCAACCCAGTGGTGCAGGACTAGCCAATCTGTCCACCCGCTCGTTTCCCAACATACCAGCATGTCCTAGGGAAAAGATCCAACTGATACTCAATAACTTTTATTTTTGAACTGAAGCATATCTCTCTGCACGAAGCATTCCTGCCTTCACTTCTCAGCCCATGTGGGTCGGCATGGCTGAATGGATAAGATTGCACGTTCCTAAACATCCGGGTGCTGATGCCCCTACACAGGACAGTTGGACTAAAATGTTGACCAACCATCCTTGACTTGGGGACGTTAATTACAAGTACCTCTAAAATCGGAGTGGGTTCGCCTGGTGGCAAGGGACACTGTTAATAGGGAAAGCTAATCCACATGCAAAATTACCTCCAGCACTACTGGAAGTATTGTGTATGGTTAACACTTGAGTTCAAAGCGAGCAAGTGCAACAAGAAAAACAAAACTTCTCAGCCCAACACCAGGTCTCTCATCCTGGGCAAGGTCACTGTCTCACCCACAACCCAACACCAGTGTCTCTCAGTCTGAGCGAGGTCACTGTCTCACCCACAGCCCAACACCAGTGTCTCTCATCCTGAGCAAGGTCACTGTCTCACCCACAACCCAACATCAGTGTCTCTCATCCTGGGCAAGGTCACTGTCTCACCCACAACCCAACACCAGTGTCTCTCAGCCTGAGCAAGGTCACTGTCTCACCCACAGCCCAACACCAGGTCTCTCATCCTGGGCAAGGTCACTGTCTCACCCACAACCCAACACCAGTGTCTCTCAGCCTGAGCGAGGTCACTGTCTCACCCACAGCCCAACACCAGTGTCTCTCATCCTGGGCAAGGTCACTGTCTCACCCACAACCCAACACCAGTGTCTCTAATCCTGAGCGAGGTCACTGTCTCACCCACAACCCAACACCAGTGCCTCTCATCCTGAGCAAGATCACTGTCTCACACACAGCCCAACACCAGTGTCTCTCATCCTGAGCAAGGTCACTGTCTCACCCACAGCCCAACACCAGTGTCTCTCATCCTGAGCAAGGTCATTGTCTCACCCACAGCCCAACACCAGTGTCTCTCATCCTGAGCAAGGTTACTGTCTCACCCACAGCCCAACACCAGTGTCTCTCATACTGAGCAAGGTCATTGTCTCACCCACAGCCCAACACCAGTGTCTCTCATCCTGAGCAAGGTCACTGTCTCACCCACAGCCCAACACCAGTGTCTCTCATCCTGAGCAAGGTCACTGTCCTCACCACAACCCAACACCATGTCTCTCAGCCTGAGCGAGGTCACTGTCTCACCCACAGCCCAACACCAGGTCTCTCATCCTGGGTAAAGTCACTGTCTCACCCACAACCCAACACCAGTGTCTCTCAGCCTGCGCGAGGTCACTGTCTCACCCACAGCCAACACCAGTCTCTCATCCTGGGTAAAGTCACTGTCTCACCCACAACCCAACACCAGTGTCTCTCAGCCTGAGCGAGGTCACTGTCTCACCCACAGCCCAACACCAGTGTCTCTCATCCTGAGCGAGGTCACTGTCTCACCCACAACACAACCCAACACCAGTGTCTCTCAGCCTGAGCAAGGTCACTGTCTCACCCACAGCCCAACACCAGTGTCTCTCATCCTGGGCAAGGTCACTGTCTCACCCACAACCCAACACCAGTGTCTCTCATCCTGAGCGAGGTCACTGTCTCACCCACAACCCAACACCAGTGTCTCTCATCCTGAGCAAGGTCACTGTCTCACCCACAGCCCAACACTAGTGTCTCTCATCCTGAGCAAGGTCACTGTCTCACCCACAGCCCAACACCATGTCTCTCATCCTGAGCAAGGTCACTGTCTCACCCACAGCCCAACACCAGTGACTCTCATCCTGAGCAAGGTCACTGTCTCACCCACAGCCCAACACCAGTGTATCTCATCCTGAGCGAGGTCACTGTCTCACCCACAGCCCAACACCAGTGTCTCTCATCCTGCGCAAGGTCACTGTCTCACCCACAGCCCAACCCCAGTGTCTCTCGTCCTGAGCAAGGTCACTGTCTCACCCACAACCCAACACCAGTGTCTCTCATCCTGAGCAAGGTCACTGTCTCACCCACAGCCCAACACTTGTGTCTCTCATCCTGCGCAAGGTCATTGTCTCACCCACAGCCCAACACCATGTCTCTTGTCCTGAAGAAGGTCACTGTCTCACCCACAGCCCAACACCAGTGTCTCTCGTCCTGAGCAAGGTCACTGTCTCACCCACAGCCCAACCCCAGTGTCTCTCGTCCTGAGCAAGGTCACTGTCTCACCCACAGCCCAACACCAGTGTCTCTCGTCCTGAGCAAGGTCACTGTCTCACCCACAGCCCAACACCAGTGTCTCTCGTCCTGAGCGAGGTCACTGTCTCACCCACAGCCCAACACCAGGTCTCTCATCCTGAGCAAGGTCACTGTCTCACCCACAGCCCAACACCATGTCTCTCGTCCTGAGCAAGGTCACTGTCTCACCCACAGCCCAACACCAGTGTCTCTCGTCCTGAGCAAGTATTGTCTCACCCACAGCCCAACACCAGTGTCTCTCATCCTGAGCAAGGTCACTGTCTCACCCACAGCCCAACACCAGTGTCTCTCATCCTGAGCAAGGTCACTGTCTCACCCACAACCCAACACCAGTGTCTCTCAGCCTGAGCGAGGTCCCCTGTCTCACCCACAGCCCAACACCAGGTCTCTCATCCTGGGTAAAGTCACGTTCACCCACAACCCAACACCAGTGTCTCTCAGCCTGAGCGAGGTCACTGTCTCACCACAGCCCAACACCAGGTCTCTCATCCTGGTAAAGTCACTGTCTCACCCAAAACCCAACACCAGTGTCTCTCAGCCTGAGCGAGGTCACTGTCTCACCCACAGCCCAACACCAGTGTCTCTCATCCTGAGCAAGGTCACTGTCTCACCCACAACACAACCCCAGTGTCTCTCGTCCGAGCAAGGTCACTGTCTCACCCACAACCCAACACCAGTGTCTCTCATCCTGAGCAAGGTCACTGTCTCACCCACAGCCCAACACTTGTGTCTCTCATCCTGCGCAAGGTCATTGTCTCACCCACCAGCCCAACACCATGTCTCTTGTCCTGAAGAAGGTCACTGTCTCACCCACAGCCCAACACCAGTGTCTCTCGTCCTGAGCAAGGTCACTGTCTCACCCACAGCCCAACCCCAGTGTCTCTCGTCCTGAGCAAGGTCACTGTCTCACCCACAGCCCAACACCAGTGTCTCTCGTCCTGAGCAAGGTCACTGTCTCACCCACAAGCCCAACACCAGTGTCCTCTCGTCCTGAGCGAGGTCACTGTCCTCACCCACAGCCCAACACCAGGTCTCTCATCCTGAGCAAGGGTCACTGTCTCACCACAGCCCAACACCATGTCTCTCGTCCTGAGCAAGGTCACTGTCTCACCCACAGCCCAACACCAGTGTCTCTCGTCCTGAGCAAGTATTGTCTCACCCACAGCCCAACACCAGTGTCTCTCATCCTGAGCAAGGTCACTGTCTCACCCACAGCCCAACACCAGTGTCTCTCATCCTGAGCAAGGTCACTGTCTCACCCACAACCCAACACCAGTGTCTCTCAGCCTGAGCGAGGTCACTGTCTCACCCACAGCCCAACACCAGTCTCTCATCCTGGGTAAAGTCACTGTCCTCACCCCACAACCCAACACCAGTGTCTCTCAGCCTGAGCGAGGTCACTGTCTCACCCACAGCCCAACACCAGGTCTCTCATCCTGGGTAAAGTCACTGTCTCACCCACAACCCAACACCAGTGTCTCTCAGCCTGAGCGAGGTCACTGTCTCACCCACAGCCCAACACCAGTGTCTCTCATCCTGAGCAAGGTCACTGTCTCACCCACAACACAACCCAACACCAGTGTCTCTCAGCCTGAGCGAGGTTACTGTCTCACCCACAGCCCAACACCAGTGTCTCTCATCCTGGGCAAGGTCACTGTCTCACCCACAACCCAACACCAGTGTCTCTCATCCTGAGCGAGGTCACTGTCTCACCCACAACCCAACACCAGTGTCTCTCATCCTGAGCAAGGTCACTGTCTCACCCACAAGCCCAACACTAGTGTCTCTCATCCTGAGCTAAGGTCACTGTCTCACCCACAGCCCAACACCATGTCTCTCATCCTGAGCAGGTCACTGTCTCACCCACAGCCCAACACCAGTGTCTCCTCGTCCTGAGCAAGGTCATTGTCTCAACCCACAGCCCAACCCCAGTGTCTCTCGTCCTGAGCAAGGTCACTGTCTCACCCACAGCCCAACACCAGTGTCTCTCGTCCTGAGCAAGGTCACTGTCTCACCCACAGCCCAACACCAGTGTCTCTCGTCCTGAGCGAGGTCACTGTCTCACCCACAGCCCAACACCAGGTCTCTCATCCTGAGCAAGGTCACTGTCTCACCCACAGCCCAACACCATGTCTCTCGTCCTGAGCAAGGTCACTGTCTCACCCCACAGCCCAACACCAGTGTCTCTCGTCCTGAGCAAGTATTGTTCTCACCCACCAGCCCAACACCAGTGTCTCTCATCCTGAGCAAGGTCACTGTCTCACCCACAGCCCAACACCAGTGTCTCTCATCCTGAGCAAGGTCACTGTCTCACCCACAACCCAACACCAGTGTCTCTCAGCCTGAGCGAGGTCACTGTCTCACCCACAGCCCAACACCAGGTCTCTCATCCTGGGTAAAGTCACTGTCTCACCCACAACCCAACACCAGTGTCTCTCAGCCTGAGCGAGGTCACTGTCTCACCCACAGCCCAACACCAGGTCTCTCATCCTGGGTAAAGTCACTGTCTCACCCACAACCCAACACCAGTGTCTCTCAGCCTGAGCGAGGTCACTGTCTCACCCACAGCCCAACACCAGTGTCTCTCATCCTGAGCAAGGTCACTGTCTCACCCACAACACAACCCAACACCAGTGTCTCTCAGCCTGAGCGAGGTTACTGTCTCACCCACAGCCCAACACCAGTGTCTCTCATCCTGGGCAAGGTCACTGTCTCACCCACAACCCAACACCAGTGTCTCTCATCCTGAGCGAGGTCACTGTCTCACCCACAACCCAACACCAGTGTCTCTCATCCTGAGCAAGGTCACTGTCTCACCCACAGCCCAACACTAGTGTCTCTCATCCTGAGCAAGGTCACTGTCTCACCCACAGCCCAACACCATGTCTCTCATCCTGAGCAAGGTCACTGTCTCACCCACAGCCCAACACCAGTGTCTCTCGTCCTGAGCAAGGTCACTGTCTCACCCACAGCCCAACACCAGTGTCTCTCATCCTAAGCAAGGTCACTGTCTCACCCACAGCCCAACACCAGTGACTCTCATCCTGAGCAAGGTCACTGTCTCACCCACAGCCCAACACCAGTGTCTCTCATCCTGAGCGAGGTCACTGTCTCACCCACAGCCTAACACCTGTGTCTCTCATCCTGCGCAAGGTCACTGTCTCACCCACAGCCCAACACCATGTCTCTCGTCCTGAGCAAGGTCACTGTCTCACCCACAGCCCAACCCCAGTGTCTCTCGTCCTGAGCAAGGTCACTGTCTCACCCACAACCCAACACCAGTGTCTCTCATCCTGAGCAAGGTCACTGTCTCACCCACAGCTCAACACCAGTGTCTCTCATCCTGAGCAAGGTCACTGTCTCACCCACAGCCCAACACCATGTCGCTCATCCTGAGCAAGGTCACTGTCTCACCCACAGCCCAACACCAGTGTCTCTCAACCTGAGCAAGGTCATTGTCTCACCCACAGCCCAACACCAGTGTCTCTCATCCTGAGCAAGGTCACTGTCTCACCCACAGCCCAACACCAGTGTCTCTCATCCTGAGCAAGGTCACTGTCTCACCCACAGCCCAACACCAGTCACTCTCATCCTGAGCAAGGTCACTGTCTCACCCACAGTCCAACACCAGTGTCTCTCATCCTGAGAAAGGTCACTGTCTCACCCACAGCCCAACACCTGTGTCTCTCATCCTGTGCAAGGTCACTGTCTCACCCACAGCCCAACACCATGTCTCTCGTCCTGAGGAAGGTCACTGTCTCACCCACAGCCCAACACCAGTGTCTCTCGTCCTGAGCAAGGTCACTGTCTCACCCACAGCCCAACCCCAGTGTCTCTCGTCCTGAGCAAGGTCACTGTCTCACCCACAGCCCAACACCAGTGTCTCTCGTCCTGAGCAAGGTCACTGTCTCACCCACAGCCCAACACCAGTGTCTCTCGTCCTGAGCGAGGTCACTGTCTCACCCACAGCCCAACACCATGTCTCTCATCCTGAGCAAGGTCACTGTCTCACCCACAGCCCAACACCAGTGTCTCTCGTCCTGAGCAAGTATTGTCTCACCCACAGCCCAACACCAGTGTCTCTCGTCCTGAGCAAGGTCACTGTCTCACCCACAGCCCAACACCAGTGTGTCTCATCCTGAGCAAGGTCATTGTCTCACCCACAGCCACACACCAGTGTCTCTCATCCTAAGCAAGGTCACTGTCTCACCCACAACCCAACACCAGTGTCTCTCATCCTGAGCGAGGTCACCGTCTCACCCATGTCATGAAAATCAGCAGTTGTATCGAGACATTTAATTTCATACATCAACAATTAATGTTAGTTAATCTTGTATTCAAAAACCAACCTGTCTCATGTCCCCTTGTGCTGTAAAGATAATGGCTTCCATGCCATCGTCAGTATACGTGACATCCTCGGCTTGTACAACTTCCAGGAGACGAGCCAGCAGCTGGGCATCACTCAGTTTAGAGTAACGTAGCACAGCACAGCGGGACTGGATTGGTTCTGTATTTAGAAAGAAAAGCAATCTCAAGTATGTTGTGTGTGTGAATTTAAAGGGCTTGTCATAAACTTAATCATGACATTATGAGATGGTTTTCTTCAGTTTATTTTATTCTCTATGTAAAACATTTCCTTATTCATTTGTCATTTGTTTTTGATCGCTCACTTTCAACTCAAGTGTAGTCCATACACATGCTACTACCTCTATTGCCCTGGTTTTCTCGTTGCCATGGCACTCAGAGGTTGTCTAGGGGTAATTGTAGATGATTACTTTTACTTCCATTCGCTGTGGTTCTTTTATTATTGGCTCGCTCATGTTTGCCGGACACCGTTAATTATATTCATGTCGATGTCCACAAGTTGTTGATTATATTAAGCCTTTGCTTTGGAGCTGAGTTTGTTATTATTATATGAAGACGTCCCTTCCTTCACTGTCACACCAAGACTCACAGTTACTTGCTGAGTTCTGAGAGACTGTTTGCATATAACTCTTTCACTTCCTCCACTGCCATACTAAGAGTCACAGAAGGAGATATATAAACTTGACATAACACTGAATCAGTTTCATTATCTATAATGCCGACAGTTACAATAATCAGATATTCACGTTTATAAAATACTAGCTGCCCGGCCCGGCTTCGCCCAGGCTCTGGCGGGGATCTATCTATCTATCTGTCTATCTGTCTGACCCGGCCCGGCTTCGCCCAGCTCCTGGTGGGGAGCATCTCATTTAATTCATATAAGTAGTCATATAAGCTCCTGTTCCCGACTATCTGTCTGTCTGTCCGACTCGGCCCGGCTTCGCCCAGGCTCTGGCGGGGATCTATCTATCTATCTGTCTGTCTGTCTGACCCGGCCCGGCTTCGCCCAGCTCCTGGTGGGGAGCATCTCATTTAATTCATATAAGTAGTCATATAAGCTCCCGTTCCTGATCTATCTATCTATCTGTCTGACTGTCTGTCTATGTATGTATGTATGTATGTATGTATGTATGTATGTATGTATGTTCGCCCCGTTCCCGTTAAAAATATAGATAGAATAGAAGAATAGATAGAAAATATGATTGGAAGAGATATATCTAAAGTAAACTTGTAGTCATATAAGCTCCCGTTCCCAACTATCTGTCTGTCTGTCTGTCTATCTGTCTGTCTGACCTGGCCCGGCTGCACACAGTCCCTGGTGGGGAGCATCTCATTTAATTCATATAGATATCTATAGCCAGGGGACTTCACTTAAGATATAACAATGCTACTAAAAGTTATGTCCCTTTTTTTAATATTTTTAAATATTTTCTTATGTTCAGTCATGTAATTACAAAATTAAATTTTAGGAAGGTAATAGCTGATAGATAAAACTATGACAGTTGGTTGCACAGGAATGAAAGGAAAACGTGTAGAAAATTTCATCTCAATCGGATGGACCATTCGCGAACGCATAAAGAACGGATCCACATACATACATTCATTCATTCATTGGCACCTTTCCGTCTTGACAGACGATAGTTTGGTACATTGTGCTTCAAAAAGGCTTAATAACCACGATCCATGGCGGTGGCGAGTGTGGCTGTTAAGGCCAATTCTTGCTGCAAATGTTTGCCCACAGTAGGTGCATGTGAAAACATGGTCATTTCCACCATTTTGCACCATCTTACGTCTCTCACGCTCTGTGTGTGCTTTATCTGCAATCATTTTCTCCTTTGTCTTTATTCCATTTCTGATAGTTGCCCTCCATGCAACACGTTCAGCGGCGACGTGCTCTAAATGTGCATTATCAATGCCTGTATCAATCATGTCCCGCTTACACACATCTTTGTATCGTAGTAGAGGCCGACCCTGAGATCTCCTACCCGTCTGTAATTCACCAAAAAAGATGTAATTGGTATTCTACCATCATCCATCCTCCTAACGTATCCTATCCATCTAAGTCTACGAAGATTGAGCATGGAATACACCGTCACACAACATGATCTTTCCAATACTTCAGTATTTGTGATTTTGTCTTGCCACTTAATACCAAGAATTCTTCGCAGACACCGCATATGAAAGCTGTTTAAACGTTTCTCTTGGCGTGAAACATACATACATACATACATACAACGATTTATATATATATAGACTTTAACATCACATTTATAAAACCACTTCCCCTGGGATGGTTAACCCGGTCAACAAATGCCCGCAGAAGTCGGATGTGTCGGCCTAATGGCGCAAGAACGCAGCTTTGCTGTAAACAGGCAATCACATCCGGAAAAAAACAAAGCTGGGTGAACGCAGAAGAAGAAGGAGAAGAAGAAGAAGAAGAAGAAGAAGAAACCACTTCCATCTTAACAATCCTAAAACTATTAAAGCGGCACTATGAAAGGCCATTGCCATCCTCGAAACGTGCCAGGTCCGCTCTCGACCACGGTCCAATACAGAGTGTTGTTCAAGGAGACGCTTCATTTTTTCCACGCAGCGAACCCCGGCGTGTTTCACGCTCTGTGACCAATGCTCATAGGCCAATCACTTTTCATGGTCTAGTGTATAACTAGACTTTCACTCTGGACTATGCCATGACCTTTGATACTGTTAAATTGGGCCATAGCACTCGCCTGCTTACCACACCAATGGACCAGGCTCAATTCTCAGCCCAGACTCTTTTAATATGTCACCAAGCTTAAGTTGACCAATGTTTTCTTTGCAGCCAGCTCTGTGGTGAAGGCGTTACGAATGCAATTCATAATCCTGCATACTATGTTTGAGAAACAGCTGGAACAGATTTGGAAGCAGATTGCCTTGCGTTGTTTTCCATATAAAGTTATGAGTGCCGGTCGTTAAAAAAGCAATGCAAACTATTGAACGTAAGCCAAATAATGCTGGAGTTGACTGCGATGTCCTGTAAAAGATATGCAACTAACTTTAACTTTACACATAATACCTACCTATAATTTTTTCTGAAGAATTACAGGCCAAAGCAAACCTGGTAGTCTTGGAGAAAATCTCCATAGTTCTCCTCAAGGCTTGTTGTGCTCCATCGGTCATGCTGTTCACAAAGGGAATACTCAAAAACATTAACATGTTACGAAGGCCACATATGGAATATCAGCCTCAATATAATAAACATATATGCAGTCTGGGCAGCATGGTCGAATGTGGATCAGCTGTTCTTGTTACCGAAGTCCCGCGCCATTAGGCGAGCCCACTTTGACTTCTGGGGTACTTGTAATTTACGGCCCCAAGTCAAGGAAGAGAAGTCAACATTTTAGTCTACCTGACCATGTAGGGGTTGAACCCGTTAACTCTGCATCAACACATGGGATGTATAAGAACAAGCGCTCTTATCCATTCGGCCATGCTCACCCTCAACCAAAATATGATTCATCTAATCACACACATGCACGCGAACACACGCACAAACGGGAGCACGAGCACGCACGCACACACACATGCATGCACATGCGCACACACACACTGTGTTTGGTCAGATAGGCAAGCTATGTCATGTTAATTCCTTTACATATTGTTTGCACAAGGGCGCTTAATTGAATCCCTACAGAGATGTGGTTTTATAGAAGAATGCTGAAAATTAATTGGACAGCCAAAAAGAGCAATCAGGACGTTTTAAGGGAAGCTGAGTCGCAAAAACAACTTATCACGAACATCAGAAAGAGGCAGTCCTAGTTTTTTGGCCACGTTATGAGAAGACAAAGACTGGAGCATGTGACAACCGGAAAGATTTGCGGAAAGAGAGATCGAGGAAGGTAGCATGAGAAGATTCTTGACAGTCTTGTGTCATGGCATAGAAAGGAGTCAACATATGAATTGATCCATGACGTCGGAGATAGTAATTTGTGGACAGGCATGATCACCCACGCCAGTCGGCAAGGCATGGGATAATGACAGAGCTTCACAATTATAGAGTCACATTCATCTTTGTACCACGGCATGCAGACAGAGAGCCGTGGGCAATGAAAGAGTTGATAGGCTGGATGGTCTGCCACTATATCAGAGAGTTAAGTGGACACTGAAAGAGCAGATGGGCTGGATGAGACTGTCACCAGTTCAGAGAGTAAAGTGGACAATGAAAGGTCAAATCTGAGACAGTCATTATCAATCAATCAGGTGCCGTCTCTACAATGAAGATTGGCTGCCATGGATCTCCAACACTATCTGTCTCTCGCCCTGACTGTACATTCTGTTAGGCTGATGTTCGTCCATCTCTTGATGTTATCTTCCCACTTGTATCGTTGTCTACCTCTTGCCCTCAACCTTGCCTTCCAGTATGGTTTTTATAAGAGTATCATGTCTTTTAACATGGTCGAAATATTTTACTTGCCTCCTCTTTATTTCTTTCATCAACTCTTCATTCCCAGTTTTTCTAGAACCTCTGCATTTGATTGTTTTCTTCGCAAATCTGTATCAGCTGGTCTCCTCTGTCGTTTCTGTTTCCCAAACCATGCTGCTCTACTATCTGCTTATATTTATTTTTTCCAATGTTTGCGTTCATGTCTCCCATGACAATTAGGACCTCTGATGATTTTACAACGTTCAGTGTTTGTTGCAGGTCTTCATAATATTCTTCTAGCTGTTCATCACTATAATCAGTTGTTGGAGCATACATCTGAAGAATTACTATGTCGAACGGTCTTGCCTTGAGTATTATCATCCTATCTTTATGAGCCCAGAATCCTGTAAATTTTTTTTTACTAACATTCCTACGCCTCTCTCGTGATGATCTCCTCCCGAGTTAATGAATATGTAATCTTCTCTCCTTATATAACTTGCATCTGTCCATCTTGTTTAAGATACGCCTAAAATATCTAAATTCATGTCTTTTTGCTTTGGCATTATATCACAGGATAAATTGGACAATGAAATGTAAATTGGACAATGAAATGTAAACTGGACAATGAAATGTAAACTGGACAATGAAATGTAAATTGGACAATGAAATGTAAATTGGACAATGAAATGTAAATTGGACCATGAAATGTCAGATGGACTGGATGAGACTGCCACTATATCAGACAGTGAAGTAAACAATGAAAGGTTAAGATATGCTATCTGCCAATGCCATTAACAATTCTGCCAGAGGAGTGTCAGCCTACTCTTTTCAATGTCCAACTACTGTGGGATGTTTAATGTACATAACCTCAAAAAGAAACCGCCATATTACACCATTATCTGAGAAAGCTAGGAAGCCAATCTCACTATCAAAATAAACAGGGCTGTGTGATATAATTAGAATCCAATGGGATTTTTTTTAAATAATTCAAAACAATACTGGAATTATCAGTTCTATGGTGAAGGTGATATCATTAGAATCCAATAGTTTTAAAAAAAAATTATTTCAAACAATACTGGAACCATCGACTGGTTTCCTTTTTTAAATAATTTAAAACAATACTGCAAATAATTAGTTCTATGGCAAAGGTGATATCATTATAATCCAATGGGTTTTTTAAAAATATAATTCAAAACAATACTGGAATCATCAGCTCTATGGCGAAGGTGATATCATTAGAATCCAATGGTTATTTTTTAAATAATTCAAAACAATAATGGAATCATCAGCTCTATGCAAAGGTGATATTAGAATCCAATGAGTTATTTTTGTTTAATAATTCAAAACAATACTGGAATCATCAGCTCTATAGCAAAGGGGTTACAGACTCAATTCGTAATCCCGCCTTTGAAACACAGCTGCGGGTTGTTTGGCAGCGTTTGTATTTTCATACAATGATATGAATGCTGGTCATTCAGAAAGCAATGGCAAACTACTGAACGTAACCTTGCCAAGAAATCACAAATAGCCCAAAATTGCTGGGGTCGACTTTTTATACTGGAATCAAATCAGGAAACATCTTTACCAGAGGCAGATACCAAAACCTATCAGCTACATCCTTTCTTACTTATTTTCTTACCTGTCCGCTTCGTCCAGAATGATAATTTTATGCCTCCCCTTGGGTAGCGTCACTTTCTGTTGGGCGAACATTTTGATTCTGTTCCTCACAACATCAATTCCTCTGTGAACATGTAACATTTAAATCAATAAGACTTGTCACCTTAACTATGGCACTAGATGCTGTTATGTCACATTCACTCTACATAACTTGTACATCTTTGCAACACATGACTTTTTAAAAAATTTACCAACACAATTTCTTGTCATTTATGCTAATCAGGCCTTTGATTTCTTCTTCTTTCATTCAATTGAAATTTGTCTATATCCGCAATGTTGTCTCTTGTATGAATTTCACTGTCTTTTTCGTTCACTCAGTGGTGCATAGAATTTATCTTCCACTGTTGTTTCTCTAGGCCAGAAGGTTTGCCTAGATGTGTCATATTTTGGCCAGTCTTGTAGTATGCAATCTGCTAATCCCATCTATATATATACGTTCTTAAGCATATGAAAGCTGGAAAGCCCCCGGTGCAGATAACATCACAACAGAAATGATTAAAGCTTTAGAAGACTATGGAATAGATCAAGTCACCAGACTGCTGAACACATTATATGATACTGGAGATATACCTCCTGAATTATGCAACTCTGTATTTATTGCAATCCCAAAGAAATCAGGAGCCCTGGAATGTGATCAACATAGAACAATTAGTATAATGAGTCACATCACAAAGATTTTGCTATGAATTATCATGCAAAGAGTGAGGAAGAAAATACAACCTGAAATAGGGGAAGAACAATGTGGGTTTGTAGAAGGAAAGGGTACAGTAAATGCTGTGTAAATGCTGCGAAGTTATTGAACATGCTATAGAAGTAAACAAGGATATACATCTTTGCTTTATTGACTACACAAAGGCTTTTGATAGAGTTAGACATGTCAACATGGTGGATATGCTTGCAGATCTACAAATTGATGTGAAAGACATTAGACTTATAAAAAACATATATTGGAAACAAGCTGCCATAAGGATTGATAATGAAGTGGGACAATATCAGCCTATTAAGAGGTGTTAGGCAGGGATGTGTAATGTCTCCAGATCTTTTTTTCCCTGTACAGTGAAAATATTTTCAGAAATGTAGAAGATATAAATGGAATCAGCATTGGAGGACGAAACATCAATAACTAGATACGCAGATGATACAGTATTGATTGCAGACAATGAGCAGGATCTGCAACAATTAGTAGATGCGGTTGTTGTACACAGTGAGCAACTGGGGTTAGAATTAAATTGTAAAAAGACACAGATTATGGTCGTCACTAGGAAGAACGAAATACCACAATGTAATATACAAGTAAATGGGAATATTCTTCAACAAGTGAATCAGTACAATTATCTCGGAACAGTCATAACATCTGATGGGAGATGCCTTGAAGAGATTGGAACAAGAATCGCCATGGTGAAAGTAGCCTTTAGCAAGATGAAAAATATTCTGACCAATAAATAGATGTAATTTGAAATGAGAAAAAGAGTGTTGAGGGGATACATAGAGCCTGTTCTTTTGTATGGATGTGAAACTTGGACAATGAGCAGTCAAGCTGAAAAACATCTGATGGCTGCAGAAATGTGGTTTCTGAGGAAAATGCAAAGAATACCATGGACAGACAGAAAAACCAATGACCAAGTACTACAGGAGACAAATGAAAATCGTAAATTGATTAGAGAAATTAGACGTAGACAGTCAAAATTTTTTGGACATGTTATGAGAAGAAATGGATTGGAGAACTTAGTGACAACTGGCAAGATCGAAGGGAACAGATCAAGAGGAAGACCGAGAGGAAAATACCTGGATGGCTTGGCCACATGGCATGGACGAGACAGGAACACTGAGCTGATCCACGACGCTGGTGATTGAGTGAAATGGCGAGTCATGACCGCCCATGCTTTCCGGCATGGCACATGATTGATTGATATAAATACAAGGAGGAGACAAGTGGTCTCTGGTCATATAATGAGAAGAGAGGCGTTGGAAAATATTGAGGACTGGAAGAAGAGGCAGCGGTCATTCAAGACAAATGGTTGGATTGGGTTTGTTTGGCATGGAGGAATATCAAGAGACTTATTCCAGAACACAAGCACCCGTGGCGTAGTTGTCCCCGTTTGTTCACTTTGAATTCGAGCATAGTCTACAATGGACTGATTTTTGCATCTGGGTTAGCTTTCCCTATTAACTTTGTCCCTTGCGATCAGGCGAACCCTCTCCAACTTCTGAGGTACTTGTAATTTACGCCCCCAAGTCAAGAATGAGAAGTCAAAATTGTATTCTGATTGAAGTGTAGGGGTTGAACCCGCTACTTCACCAGCAGCACACTGGAAGTTTAAGAGCAATTGCTCTTATCCATTCAGCCTTGCTGACCTCAAGGGCACATGATGATAGTGATGCATCGACTAATTCAGGTCAGTTTACAGTTTACAAGAAGTGAACAAGTAAGCTCAACAAGTAATCAAATTGAACACTTAATTCAGAGTGAGAACATTCCACACTTCATTCATTCATTCAGTAGCATGTCCTGTGCAGAACCTCGCTCCCATAACACCCTAACAACTTCTTGGTCACAAGCAAGATGGCCCGCATCCGATACATCCATCTGGAGATAATCTGCCACATCCTGCACCTATTTTCTCTTTAGCCTTCCTCTTCATCAATTCCTAGGCATATACCCTCCATTATTATTCTCTCCAAACTTTTGTGACGTTTCAAGTGACCAAATATATTTTAATGTTCTTTGTTTTATCGTCTTTTGTAGACAACCTTCTTCAATATTCAGATCTTGTTGTACGGACTTCAAGGCCATTAAATTCAACAATCCTGTTTGTGTATAATCAACATCCAAGACAGCCAACATCATCATGTAGCATGTCCTTTGTAGACCCCCCCCCCCATCATCATCACGTGCCATGCTGATAAGCGTGGGCGATCATGCTTCACCATCTCATACAATCACCAGAGTCGTGGATTGTCTCGACCATACCATGTGGCCAAGCCATCCAGGTAATTACTTCTCTGCCTTCACCTTGTTCTTTTCCCCACAATCTTGCCAGTTGTCATCAAGTTCTCCAATTTATTTCTTCTCATAATGTGTCCCCCAAAAAAATGTTGACTGTCTACATCTAATTTTCCCTCTCATTACGGACCACCAAAAACTTTCTCGATCTCTTTCTATTTCTCCTGTCTCATGAACTCTCGTTTTGAACTCAAGTGTAGTGCATACACACTACTTGAAGTAGTGCTGGATTGAATTTTGCGTATTAACAGTGTCCCCCGCCTTCTGGTGAACCCACTCCAACTTCAGAGGTACTTGTAAGGGTTGAACCCCTTACCTCGGCATCAGCACACCGGATGTTTAAGAACACACGTTCTTATCCATTCAGCCACGCTGACCTACATAAATTCTCACAACCCAGGTGTCTGCAATGCTCTGTGTCCATCTTCAGGCTGGTCAATCCCGCCTTTTCTTCCAGGAACCACGAATTATCTTCCCTCTCTCTCTCTCTCTTTTTGTGTTGTTGCGTTCACTCGCTTTGAACTCAAGCGCAATCCTTACATGTACGACTATTTTTAGTGCACTGGACTGATGTTTGTGTGTGGGTTAGCTTTCCTTATTACCAGTGTCCCTTGCTATCAGGTGAATCCAAGCTGACTTCTATATAAGCAATGCTTTCCATCATTTTTCTTTCCAAACCACTGTTAAATTTTAAGTTTCTTAGGTTGCATAATGAAGAAGTTTTCCTTGACTTTCCACATCAACATGATTATGGATTATGTCCTTAACCTTTTTAAGCTTGCTGGGTAGTGAGTACCCTGCTCTGTGGCATTCTCACTAACAGCAAAGATGTAATCATCTACATGGCTGGCTCTGTGCTAAGAGATACAAGAAGTGCCTGGGGTTCGTGGCAAAGGTTGGTGGACGGTGTTTGATGCAGGAGAGCCTGGCATATGATACCACATCTTGAGAATAGAGGTGGAGGCAGTCAATATGGTGTTCCGCTGGCTGGAGGACAAACAGTACATGCAAGTTGTGATTGTATCGCACTTATAAAGTATGGTGAGAAAGGTGAAGACAGGCATGTATCAGGCAGAGTGGCAGGCTTCCATTCAAGAATCAACAACATCTGTTGAAATTCTTGCCCAGGACATGCTGATGCAGTAGGTAATTAGCAGGCAGACTGGCTGCATCTGCACCACTTGGTGGAATCCTGATGCATGAAAAGGCAGATGTGGTTGGGCAGATTGGCTGGATCTGCACCACTTGGTGGATCTTGGTGCATGAAAAGGTAGATGTGGTCGGACAGATTGGCTGGATCTGCACCACTTGGTGGAAGCTTGGTGCATGAAAAGGCAGATGTGGTCGGACAGATTGGCTGGATCTGCACCACTTGTGGGATCTTGGTGCATGAAAAGGCAGATGTGGTCGGACAGATTGTCTGGATCTGCACCACTTGGTGGAATCTTGGAGCATGAAAAGGCAGATGTGGTTGGACAGATTGGCTGGATCTGAACCACTTGGTGGAATCTTGGTGCATGAAAAGGCAGATGTGGTCAGACAGATTGGCTGGATCTGCACCACTTGGTGGAAGCTTGGTGCATGAAAAGGCAGATGTGGTCGGACAGATTGGCTGGATCTGAACCACTTGGTGGAATCTTGGAGCATGAAAAGGCAGATGTGGTCGGACAGATTGGCTGGATCTGAACCACTTGGTGGAAGCTTGGTGCATGAAAAGGCAGATGTGGTCGGACAGATTGGCTGGATCTGAACCACTTGGTGGGATCTTGGTGCATGATATGGCAGATGTGGTCAGGGCCCGTTGGAATTGTGTGTATAGAACAACAAAAAGATCTCCACAGCCTGTAGAGAATGGTGCTGCATGGAGTGACCAGAGGATCTGACCGACACTTAAAATTCTGAGGAAAGGCCAGGTGGATACATAATCAGACTGCTATCATTAGTATTGGGACTCTTCGCTGGCTGTTGCAGATGAGGACGTAGCATGAATGGGAATGCCGAGTGATGTAATGTCAGTTCTTAACTCAACTCAACAGCAAAGAGCACCCCAGAAGTGTCCATTTGTCCCGACAATTACTCAGTCAAATGAACTGTTTGCCACAGCATATTTCCCATCCTCAACCGCGAGGAGGTACAGTTGGGATGTTCCTCTCTTCAAGTTTGGGGCAGTGGGTGTATTTCTCAAACTCAAGACAGTAGAGCATATTTTTAGATTTGTCATCAGCATAGGCAACACCTCCAGATGTCAGCTGAATGTATTTAAAGAAAGCAGAGGCCAACATGAAGTTGCTGGCATCTCTCCGGTGTTTGTCCTGAAATGGAAAAAGTTAAAGCAGCTACAAAAACTCACATACCTTTCATTGGAAGCATTCAGTTCCAGGACTGCATCCTTGAAAGACGACCCCAGCAGCGCTCTAGCCAGACACAGGATGCTGGTGGTCTTCCCTGTTCCTGGGGGACCCTGTATGGATAGTTCAACACATTATGTACGACTTGTGCAAAGTTACAGTTCCCACAGCAGTTGAAAGCTGCACGGTAGGATGTCAGTTACTTCTGCTGTTTTCTACCTCCCAGTAGAAACAATATAACATGACACAAAATAATGCAGCTTTACAGAACATAATTATGGAAAACACAGGATGTTGCGGTGACTAGCCTTCATCAGCAAACAAATACATACACAAAACACAACATATAGTCACGGAAAAGATGCTCCAGTGACTAAATTAAGGCATAAGAAAGGGAATGATGAGAATGGAAAAAAAAATGAGAACAATGAAGAGAGAAGGGAAATTTGAAAACAAAATGTGCTACTCATCTCAGAATCAAAGGCAGTGATACTAACATGAATCTCCACATTGATACTCTTATATAGACAGCCTCGGGAGTCTGTGGTGTCATGGGGACCGGGGTAGGAAATGGTAACGTAAGGGTTCAGTGATGATCCAAGGTAAATGAGTAGAAGTGGTACATGAAAAAGGGGGAGGAAGATAAGGCATAAAACTGACAGACAGAAAAACCAATGACCAAGTCCTACAAGAAACAAATGAAAATCGTATACTTATTAGAGAATTAGATGTAGATAGTCACAATTTTTAGGCCACGTTATGAGAAGAAATAAATTAGAGAACTTGGTGACACTGGCAAGATCGAGGAGAAGAGAACAAGGAGGGCAGAGAAGTAAATACCTGGATGGCTTGGCCACGTGACATAGTCGAGACAAGAACACACAGCTGATGCACGACTCTGGTGATCGAGTGAAATGGCAAAACATGACCGCCCACGCTTACCGACATGGCACATGATGATGATTCTTTGCTTGAAAGTCACAAAGTTGAATGTAAGGTCCTTCTGTTGCCTTTTATACCCAATCAAGCATCTCCAATAGATCCTCCTCCTCCTTTGGTTTGCTAAAATTTGACTATCTGCAACATTGTCTCTTGCATGAATTTCACTGTCTTTTTTAGTTCACTCAGATGTCCATAGAGTTTATCCTTCACTGTTGTTTCTCTAGGCTTGCCAAGATAGGTGATATTTTGGGCAGTCTTGGAGTATGTGATCTGCTGTCTGTGGGCGCACATTCACAAGTGCACACGGCTGATCCACCAATCTTGAATTGTGTATACATGTGGTACCAGTAGGTCCTGGACCAACTCATGCCCAGCTTGGTAGACTTCTTCTTGGCTCATCCACCAATCTTGAATTGTGTATACATATGGTACCAATAGGATCCGAACCAACTCATACCCAGCGCTTGGTAGACTTGTTCATGGCTGGTGGTCAGTCTCACACCAACCCTCCTACACCAGACAGCTGGACTAAAATGTGGACCTGTCATCCTTTACTTGGGGACGTTAATTACAAGTACCTCTGAAGTCAGAGTGGGTTCGCCTGATGGCGAAGGACACTCTTAATAAGGAAAGTTAACCTACACGCAAAATTCAGTCCATCATTACTATAAATAGTGTGTATGGACTACGCTTGAGTTCAAAGCGAGCGAACAAACAAAAACAAACCTTCCTCAGCCGCCTCTCATGGCAGGTTACGGCTTTACTGTTCTTTGTTACCCTTATGGACCCTGGTAATACATGTAGGCTGTAATGTCACTGCCTTGGCAAAGTTATTATGTAAGAAAACTTACCCATGAGTAGATAAACAATAATTACTTTAACTTGTGCAATTCCAGATAGCACTTACTTTAACTCTTTCTGTCTCTGACAGTAATTACTTTAACTATTTCTGGCTCAGATAGTAATTAACTCCTGCCATACCAGTGATTAAGGACAAACTCCATGAAGATGTCAGCACGCCCAAGTTAACCACCGCTTTCATTAAATTCAATGGAGATTAGAATGGCCGAATGGATAAGAGCACTCATTCTTAAACATCCGGTGTGCTGATGCCAAGGTAGTGGCTTCAACCCCTACACTGGTCAGTAGGATTTAATTTTGACTTCTCGTCTTTGACTTAGGGAGGTAAATTACAAGTACCTCTGAAGTCAGAGTGGGTTTGCCTGACGGCAAGGGAAAATGATAACAGGGAAAGCTAATCCACGTGCAAAAGTCCAATGCAGTAGAAGGAGTAGCATGAATATGGACTATGCTTGAATTCAAAGTGAGCGAGCGACACACAAAAATACATTTACTATGGTGGTCATCTGAAGGTATACAACAAAGAAGAAGAAGAAGAAGAAGAAGATGAAGAAGAAGAAGAAGAAGAAGAAGAAGAAGAAGAAGAAGAAGAAGAAGAAGAAGAAGAAGAAGAAGAAGAAGAAGAAGAAGAAGAAGAAGAAGAAGAAGAAGAAAGAAGAAGAAGAAGAAGAAGAAGAAGAAGAAGAAGAAGAAGAAGAAGAAGAAGAAGAAGAAGAAGAAGAAGAAGAAGAAGAAGAAGAAGAATAAGAAGAAGAAGACGAAGAAGAAGAAGAAGAAGAAGAAGAAGAAGAAGAAGAAGAAGAAGAAGAAGAAGAAGAAGAAGAAGAAGAAGAAGAAGAAGAAGAAGAAGAAGAAGAAGAAGAAGAAGATACTCACTGCAATGATGATGTTTGGCACATTGCCTTCCCTGGCAAACACCCCAAGTCTGCTGACGGTTTCCTCATTACCAACAATATCTTGCAATTTTAGTGGCCGGTACTTTTCAACCCTGTGGACAATTTGGACAAGTGTATTATTAACTAAATATTGGGGTCAAACTGGAGTGGGTGTATTTCAGGCAATGGAAAAATAATCCTAGCTGAAGTATGTATGTATGTATGCATGTGTGTTGTATATATGCTTGCTTGCGTTCACTGGCTGTGAACTCCAGCGTGAAGTCCTGTATGTCGGATGGTGACATCCTGTTGTCCAACATCAGTGTAATGTCATACCGGCCTGAGGTTTGTGTGAGTATTCATTGTCCCATGTCTGGCTTATTGGTGTGCAGACTGGTGGTTCCTCGCTGTGCAGGCAGATACTCTCCGACTTTGGAAGAATCAGTGATCCTACTACGTTAGCCAGGACCTGTTGCCCAGGAAGCACGACTAGGACATGTTAGTAGGTTTTGGCCAGTATAAAACCTGGCCCTGGTGCCTTGGAAACACCTCTGCACCGTCTTCTGTTCAAATCTGTAGAATAGAATGTGCGCACACACATATTTATATACTGGCAATTTGCTGTCTTAACAAATAATAGTTTGTCAGTGTGCCTCAAAAAAGGCATAATAACTACAACCTATGGTGTGGATTAAGGATGGAGTTACATCTCGCCTGGGCTGAATTGTAGAGACCATGTGTTGCCCATGCAGCATGATCCCTCTCTCAGCTTGCCTAGTTTACTCCAGTGGAAAGGTCACACCAATACGTTTGGAACAAGACAAGCTGCAGAAGCTCCCAGACCGGTAAAGCAATGCTCTAATTGTACATAGAAATTAAGTATTATGGAATTAAATTTTTTACGGTTAGCATCGCCTTAAGTGTTCCATCACCCGTCAGAATTTGCCATACATATATAGGTATACATACGCTCATCTGCATGTGCCCGCACACACACACACACACACACACACATATATATATATATATATATATATATATATATATATATATACATATATATATTTGTGTGTGTGTGTGTGTGTGGCAAATTCTGACGGGTAATGGAACACTGAAGAATCTACATTACTGCGCTCGGTAAATTCCTGCACATGCTCCATTCCCCTCTTCCCCCGACTGAGTGTGTGGGGAGATGTGTGGGTGGGTGAGTGTGTGTGAGTTGGGGGATGGGTGGTGATGTATATGTGGATGGGGAGAGATGCTTGGGTGGAGATGCGTGTGTTGGTGGGTGCGAGAGATGGTGTGGGTGGTTGATGTGTGGGTGGTGGATGTGTGGGTGGGTTGGCAGGGGGTGGATGTGTTTGTGTGTGGGTGCGCATGTGTTTGAGTGTGTGTGTGTATGCAAGAAGGGAGAGAGTTGAGCACACGCATGTCATGTAACATGCTATTCCATATTTTTTGTGTATTCTCATCTTTCATATTATCATTTTGAATTCCACTTGATTCCATATTGTTTTGAGTATTCTCATCTTTCATATTAACATTTTGTATGCCACTTGATATAATCTATATCTATAAAAATCGATATGTGTGTGTGTGTGTGTGTGTGTGTGTGTGTGTGTGTGTGTGTGTGTGTGTGTGTGTGTGTGTGTGTGTGTGTGTGTGTGTGTGTGTATGTATGTATGTATGTCCGTCCTTTATTCGTTCGCGAACGGTCCAAACGATTGAGATGAAATTTTCTACACGTTTTCCTTTCATTCCTGTGCAACCAACTGTGATAGTTTTATCTATCAGCTATTACCTTCCTAAAATTTAATTTTGTAATTACATGACTGAACATAAGAAAATATAAAAATATATGACAAAAAGGGATATAACTTTTAGTACCATTGTTATATCTTAAGTTACGTCCCCTGGCTATAGATTAAATGAGTTGATTGACGATGAATTAACCCTTTACAAGGCGTAGCGTCCGTTACCAGCCGATCTCTAAATACGAGCGTAGCGTCCGATTCCGGCCGATACTATTATGCATTGTAAAAACGCGATCTCTCGGCTTTCCGACACTTCCGACCGCTACTTTCACTTTTGCCGATAGCTTGACAACGTGGCCGCCATTTGTAAACGCCATACAATGAATTTGAACAGACTTTTACGGACTTGTTTTGATAGTTTTCGGGAGTTTTACGCTGTTTTTCAAAATGGATTTCGGCGATTCTTCAAGTGATAGCCAAGATTTCGCTCTGTTCAATTTAAATTACATTAAAGGGCACGAAGTTGATTATTAATCGGAGCTAGATATCAGTGCAAAGCGTTACTTCGCATTAGCAGTCGTGAGTCGGACTTTAAAGAAAGTGATTATGATTCTGAAAATGTGTTTGTAAATTGCCGTATAGATGACGGAAAATCACAAACAACATGCCGTATTTTGTAAATATTTGTGTTCATATATGGATTACCGGCAACAATCACATGAGTAACATATTCTGCATGCTTTTCCCTTCATTGTGTTGTTTATTTAACTAAAATCGGTTGACTAACACCGTATTTGTGATGTTTATACTAACGCGACCCGAAATTTTTACAGAACCTGAAAAAATCTTGCCCGTTCAGGGCTACAAAACGGACAAGCGTCTGCCCTGTAAAGGGTTAAATGAGATGCTCCCCACCAGGGACTGGGTGCAGCCGGGCCAGGTCAGACAGACAGACAGACTGACAGACAGATAGTCGGGAACGGGAGCCAAGTTTACTTTAGATAGATCTCTTCCAATCATATTTTCTATCTATTCTTCTATTCTATCTATATTTTGTTGTTATGTTCGGGCCGAACATACATACATAGACAGACAGACAGACAGACATGACAGACAGACAGACAGACAGATAGACAGACAGATAGATAGATAGATAGATAGATAGATAGATAGATAGATAGATAGATAGATAGATAGATAGATAGATAGATAGATAGATAGATAGATAGATAGATCGGGAACGGGAGCTTATATGACTACTTATATGAATTAAATGAGATGCTCCCCACCAGGGCCTGGGCGAAGTCGGGCCGGGTCGGACAGACAGACAGACAGACAGATAGTCGGGAACGGGAGCTTATATGACTACTTATATGAATTAAATGATTTGCTCCCCATCAGGGTCTGGGCGAAGCCGGGCCGGGTCAGACAGACAGATAGACAGACAGACAAACAGACAGATAGATAGTCGGGAACGGGAGCTTATATGACTACTTATATGAATTAAATGAGATGCTCCCCACCAGGAGCTGGGGGAAGCCGGGCCGGGTCAGACAGACAGACAGACAAGCAGACAGACAGACAAGCAGATACATAGATAGATAGATAGATAGATAGATAGATAGATAGATAGATAGATAGATAGATAGATAGATCCCCGCCAGAGCCTGGGCGAAGCCGGGCCGGGCAGCTAGTCATTTATAATATGAACACATGCACACTACTGTAGAGCGATTGAGAGAGTTAGTGTGAGTGAGTGTGAGAGAGAGAGAGTGTGCGTGTGTGTAAGAAAAAAAGTGAGAGTTGAATTGCATCACTAATTTCTACGTTACACAATGTATATGTACAATTTTTATCCATTTTTTTAAACAATTTTTACGAGAATGCTGACAATTGTCAGTGTATGTATGTGTAAAGTGCGGGAGTTTGTTCATACTAGTTTAAGTGATTATGTGAGGCATCATGTATGTGTCTAGATCTGACGATGTGTGTGTGTGTATGTGGGGGATGTATGTGTGGAGGGGTTGTGAGTGGGAGATGTGTGGTGGGTGAGGGATGTGTGGTGGGTGGATGATATTGGGGTGAAAGTGTGAGTGTTAGTGGGTGGGGGGCTTGTGTTGCTGGGGAATGTGTATGTGGGTGCGTGGGTGCGTGAGGGGTGTTTGGGTGAATGGGTGTGTGGCGGTGGGAAGATGTGTGTAGGTTAAGGGATGGGTGTGTGATGGGTGTGGGGATGTGTTTGTGGGTGGGGGATATGTCTGTGTGGGTGGGGTGTGGGTGGAGGATGAATGTGTGGGTGGTGAGCATGTTTGTAGGTGGGGGAAGGGGGGTGTGGGTGGGAGATGGTGGGTAGGGAGCATATGTGTGGGTGGGGATGTGCATATGTGTGGGTGGGGATGTGTATATTGGTGGGGTGTTGTGTGGGAGGGGAGATAGGTGAGGGTGTGTGGATGGATGGGGGAAGTGGGATGTGCAGGTGGGTAAAGGATGTATATGAGAGTGAGGGATGTGTGTTTGGCTGAGTGGTTTGGCTGTGTGGTTTGGCTGTGTGAGTGTGGGTGGGTAGATGGGAGATGTATGTGTTGACGGGTGGGTGGGGATGTGTAGGTGTGAGTGGTCATGGGATGAGTATGTGAGTGGATAAATTTGTGTGGGGGATGTATGTGTGTGTGGGAGATGTGTGTGGGGGGTGTGTGTGGGGTAGATGTGGATGGTGGGGTGTGTGTGGGTGGGATGTGTGTGTTTGGCTGGGTGGTTGGGGGTGTGTGGGTTAGTGGTGGATGATATGTGAGTGGGTGTGTGTTGGTGGGTGGAGGATGGGTGAGTGGGTGGGGGGATGAGACGAGAGAGTTAGTGTGTGTGAAAGAAACAAAACCAAAAAAAAAGAAAGAGAGAGAGAGTTGAGCACATGTATATCGTGACGTGCTATTCCATATTTTTTCTGTATACTTATCATACATATCATTTTTACTGCCACTTGATTTTCTAACACATACTGACAAAAACTTGTGCACTGCTTATTCCATCATGTTTATGTCAATTTTAGGAATCAGCTTATTGTATTGCATCACTATTTTTTCACGCTACACAATAAATCAATCAATCATGTGCCATGCCGGAAAGCGTGGGCGGTCATGACTCGCCATTTCACTCGATCACCAGTGTCGTGGATCAGCTCAGTGTTCCTGTCTCGTCCATGCCATGTGGCCAAGCCATCCAGGTATTTTCCTCTCGGTCTTCCTCTTGGTCTGTTCCCCTCGATCTTGCCAGTTGTCACTAAGTTCTCCAACCCATTTCTTCTCATAACATGTCCAAAACATTTTGACTGTCTACGTCTAATTTCTCTAATCAGTCTACGATGTTCATTTGTCTCCTGTAGTACTTGATCATTGGTTTTTCTGTCTGTCCATGGTATTCTTTGCATTTTCCTCAGAAACCACATTTCTGCAGCCACCAGATGCTTTTCAGCTTGACTGCTCATTGTCCAAGTTTCACATCCATACAAAAGAACAGGCTCTATGTATCCCCTCAACACTCTTTTTCTCGTTTCAATTAACATCTGTTTATTGGTCAGAATGTTTTTCATCTTGCTAAAGGCTACTTTCGCCATGGCGATTCTTGTTCTAATCTCTTCAAGGCATCTCCCATCAGATGTTATAACTGTTCCAAGATAATTGTACCGATTCACTTGTTGAAGAATATTTCCATTTACTCGTATATTACATTGTGGCACTTCTTCCTTCCTACTGACGACCATAACCTGAGTCTTTTTACAATTTAATTCTAACCCCAGTTGCTCACTGTGTACAACAACCGCATCTACTAATTGTTGCAGGTCCTGCGCATTGTCTGCAATTAATACTGTATCATCTGCATATCTAATGTTATTGATGTTTCGTCCTCCAATGCTGATTCCATTTATATCCTCTACATTTCTGAAAATATTTTCACTGTACAGGGAAAAAAGATCTGGAGACATCACACATCCCTGCCTAACACCTCTCTTAATTGGCTGATACTGTCCCACTTCATTATCAACCCTTATTGCAGCTTGTTGTTTCCAATATATGTTTTTTATAAGTCTAATGTCTTTCCCATCAATTTGTAGATCTGCAAGCATATCCACCATGCTGACATGTCTAACGCTATCAAAAGCCTTTGTATAGTCAATAAAGCAAAGATGTATATCCTTGTTTACTTCTATAGCATGTTCAATAACTGTTCGCAGCATATACACAGCATTTACTGTACCCTTTCCTTCTACAAACCCGCATTGTTCTTCCCCTATTTCAGGTTGTATCTTCTTCCTCATTCTTTGCATGATAATTCTTAGCAAAATCTTTGTGATGTGACTCATTATACTAATTGTTCTATGTTGATCACATTCCAAGGTTCCTGATTTCTTTGGGATTGCAATAAATATAGAGTTACATAATTCAGGAGGTATATCTCCAGTATCATATAATGTGTTCAGCAGTCTGGTGACTTGATCTATTCCAAATTCTTCTAAAGCTTTAATCATTTCTGTTGTGATGTTATCTGCAACGCGGGGGCCTTGCCAGCTTTCATATGCTTAAGAACATTTCGAACCTCCATCTCCAAAATTGGCGGTCCTTCATTATTAAATCTAATATCATACTGTTCGTCTCTGTTATCATTATAAAGGTGTTTCACATAATCTGTCCATACCTGTAGAATCTGGTCTTTTTCTATTATGATTTTGCCATCTTCAGTTTTTAGACACCCTGTTGATGTACTTGTTCTTTTATTAGTAAGTTCCTGAATTCGTTTGTGCACTAATTTGGTATTTTGACTGTTGTGTTGGCTTTCAATTTCTAAGCACTTTTCCTCAAGCCATGCTTCTTTTGCCTCCTTACATAATGTTCTGACTTGTCTGTGAATTTCTTCATATTTGACAGAATTATTTTTGTTGAGTCTTCTTGTTTCCATGAGGTGTAAAATTTCTTCAGTCATCCATTTCTTACGACCCACCTTCTTTAATTTTGGAATAGTTGTTTCTGCAGCCACATTGATTGAATTCTTCAACGTTTCCCATTGATCATCCACATCCTGGAATAGGATCTCTAGATCAGACAAAATTTCGAATCTGTTCTGTACTTCTATGTTGAATTTGTTTTGTATTTCCTTGTCATTACTCAATGTACACAAATCATATTTAGTGTTTCCTGTTATATACTTGACTTTCTTCAACTTTATCCTCAATGTTCCTGTGAGTAATCTGTGGTCACTATAACAATCAGCACTGGGAACTGTTTTTGCTATTGTTAATGCGTTTCTAAATCTTCTGCTAATGAGAATGTAGTCAATCTGGTTTCTAATCCTGCTATCAGGACTCCTCCATGTCCATAATCTTCTAGGGTGTTGTTTGAACCAGGTGTTTCCTACAATCATTTCCTGTTCTTTTGCCCACTCTACGAGTCTGTATCCTCTTTCATTTCTCTCTCCTAAACCATAGTTTCCTACTGTGTATCTATCTCCTTGATTTCCTACTTTTGCATTGAAGTCCCCTATTATGATGGTTATTTCTGAATTTTTACATTTTTTTAAGGCAGACTCTATGTCATTATAAAATTCTTCTACACTATCTTCACTGGATTCTCCTGTTGGGGCATATACTTAAATAATATTTATGCTAAAAGGTCTGCCACTTAATTTAACTAGTAGTACTCTGTCCGACACGGCCCAATATCCTTGAATAGATTTTGATGTTTTCCTGTCCAGAATAATTGCCACTCCCCTATGACGAACTTCACCTCTAGAATAAATAATCTTGAAATCTTCTTCTATCTTGATGCCTGCTCCTGTCCATCTCGTTTCGCACATACCTAAGATATTAATTTTTTCCCTTTCAATTTCTTGTTTTATGTTCTCTAATGTTCCGTCGTTGTTTAACGTCCTAACGTTCCAAGTTGCTAATTTTAACGTCTCTGTCCTTGTCTTGCGATGATCGGTCTTTAAGCGAATCATGATATACTAGGCACTTTTAAAGAGGTAGTTTGCCGTTGCTTTCCTCTATGGCAGTGACCTTACTGGTCGGAGACCGCAACCATTGACTCAATACGAGTTCTTCTGCCTGCCGTCGTGTAACTCAAGGCCATGACCCACAAATATCTGTCGGCTGCCCTCAAAATTACATCCACCACCTGCCTTCCGTGGCTTCTTATGCATGTGCATAATTTGCTCTCAATATTTTACGTTTGTGAGAATGCTCACGATAATCGTCAGTGTAGGTGTGTGTAAAGTGTGGGAGTTTGTTCACATTAGCTTCAGTGATTATTTGAGGCATTATGTGTGTAGGGAGCATATGTGTGGGTTGGGAATGTGCATATGTGTGGGTGGGGATGTGTATATGGGTGGGGTGTTGTGTGGGAGGGGAGATAGGTGAGGGTGTGTGGGTGGATGGGGGAGGTGGGATGTGCAGGTGGGTAAAGGATGTATGTGAGGGTGAGGGATGTGTGTTTGGCTGAGTGGTTTGGCTGTGTGAGTGTGGGTGGGTAGATGGGAGATGTATGTGTTGATGGGTGGGGATGTGTAGGTGTGAGTGGTCATGGGATGAGTATGTGAGTGGATAAATTTGTGTGGGGGATGAGTGTATGGGTGGGGGATGTATGTGTGTGTGGGAAGATGTGTGTGGGTGGGGGATGTGTGTGGGGTATATGTGGGTGGTGGGGTGTGTGTGGGTGGGAGGTGTGTGTTTGGCTGGGTGGTTGGGGGTGTGTGGGTTGGTGGTGGAGGATATGTGAGTGGGTGTGTGTTGGTGGGTGGAGGACTGGGTGTGTGGGTGGGGGATGAGACAACGAGAGAGTTAGTGTGTGTGAAAGAACAAAAAAAAAAGAGAGAGATAGAGAGGGTTGAGCGCATGTATGTCATGTGACGTGCTATTCCATATTTGTTCTGTATACTCATCATACATATCATTTTTACTGCCACCTTGATTTTCTAACACATACTGACAAAAATGTGTGCACTGCTTATTCCATCATGTTTATGTCAATTTTAGGAATCAGCTTATTGTATTGCATCACTATTTTTTTACACTACACAATGCAAGTGCATAATTTGCTCTCCATTTTTTACGTTTGTGAGAATGCTCAAGATAATCGTCAGTGTAGGTGTGTGGAAAGTGTGGGAGTTTGTTCACATTAGCTTCAGTGATTATTTGAGGCATTATGTGTGTGTCTAGATGTGAGGATTGTGTTTGTGTTGAGGAATGAGTTTGTGGGTGGGGGTATGTGTGTGTGTGGGTGGGGGAATTTTGTGTGTGGCTGGGTGGGTGGATGGAGAGATGTGTTGGTGGGTGGGGGAATATGTGTGTGGATGAAGGATGTTTCTGGGTGGAAATGTGAGTGGGTCGGTGGGGGTGTCAGTGTGGGCGAGGGATGTGAGTGGGTTGGTATTGGTGGGTGGCGGGAGTGGATGTGTGGGTGGGGATGTGTGGGTGGGGGTATGTGGATGGGTGTGTGGGGATGTGTGTAGGGGGTATGGGGGATGTATTCATGGGTTTGGGGGATGGGTGTGGCTGATGTGTATATGGATGAAAGAGGTGTGTGGGTTGGGGATGTATGTGTGTGGGGTGGTGTTTGTGTGTGGGTGAGGGAATGTGTGGATAGGGAGTGTATGTGTGGATTGTGGAGGTGTGTTGGTGTATGGGAGAAGTGTGTAGGTGGGGAGATGTGTGCAGGTGGGGATGTGAGTGGGTGGGGAGGTGTGGGATGTGTGGGTTTGTGGGGGATGTGTAGGTGGGTGTGAAAATGAGTGGGTTGGTGGGTGGAGAGATGTGAGTATGGATGGGGCTTGAGGGTGGGTGAGGGATGTGTGGTAGAAGGATGTGTTTGGGTTGGTGTGTTTGCGTGGGTGTTGGTGGGTAGTGGGATGTGTGGGTGTTGGCGGGTGGGGGATATGTGGGTGTTGGTAGGTGGGGGATGTGTGTGTGGGAGATGTGTGTTTGCGTGGGAGATGTGTGTTGGTGGGGGAATGTGTGTCAGTGGGGGAATGTATGTGTGGTTGTTAGGGTGTGTGGGTAGTTGTGAAATGTGTGGGTGGGCGGGGAAATGTGTGTGTGGATGGAAAGATGAGTGGGTATGGGTGGTTGAGTGGGTGAGGGTTATGTGTGTTTTGGTGCGGGATGTGCATGTGTGAGGGGTATGTGTGTGTGGTTGGAGGTGTGTGTGTGGTTGGAGGTGTGTGGGTGGGTGGAGCATGTGTGTGTGGGTGAGCTTGAGTGGATTGGGGTATGTGTGAGTGGGTGGAAAGATGCATGTGGGTGGGTGAGGGATGTGTGTGTGGGTGGATGCGAGATGTCTGGGTTGGTGGCGGGATCTGTGAGTGGGTGGAGGGATGAGTGGGAGATGTGTGGTGAGTGGGGGATGTGTGGTGGGTGGGGGATGTGTGGGTATGGGTGGGTGATGTGTGAGTAGAGGGATGTCTGTGTGGGTTGGTGCGGGATGTGTGGGGGAGGGGGGATGTGTCACATAATAAGAAAATATGCATTGTTTATGCTTACAACATTCATTTGACAATGTTTTTTTCCTTATGTGAATGCATCATGCTCTGCTGATGAACGAAAGATGAGTGATTGGAAGGGCCGAATGTAAGATGGGCCTATGCGCCCAATTTGTTACCCTTTGAAAATAAAGATCAATTCACTTCAACCCAATTCAATTCAACAAAATCCACTAAAGTATTACGGTCCTCGGTCTTGTAGTTGGGCGGGTAGGGGTGATATTTAACACTCTCTCTTTGTGTGTGTGCGTGCGTGCATGTGTGTGTGTTGGTGGAGGAAGGGGTGTGTGTGTGAGCGAATGATTGCCCTGAACTTTTCACACAAACCTACATGATAAATATACATTAAACAAACGGCTCCAACAAGATCTCAGAGTCAGAGAAGATGGTTTTTAAGACAAAATTGAGGAAGATTAAATATTTTGGATGTGTTTAAAAAAAAGGCAAGAATGTCAAAGAAAGATAATTTTGAGTCATGCTACAATGGAAGCAATGAAGCAAAGTAAACTTTGCAGATGCATTTAATATGTGATATATAATTAAATGCATTTTGTGTTTTGATAAACTTACACATACTGGGGCAGGAGTTCAAAATCAGACAAGGCTAGTAATAGTACTCTTAAGGAGCAGCTCACTTTGAGTTTATTTTAATGGTATGACTAAAAAAAATGTTTGCATATCCTTTGCAGGACATCGCTGTCAACATCAGCATCTGTCAGCTGACTGTTGATCTCTTGGCAAGATTACGCTCAGTAGTTTGCCATTGCTTTCTGAGCGGCCGGCTCACATACCCCGTAAGTTACCGGCACGATTTGAACCACTGCTGATTCTCACCATCATCACATTACGTATAGAGTATACGAGATTACGGAGAAAAGTCGCTAACCTCTAGGCCAGGAAGCCGGCAATGGTATGACTAGCTATTCCATTTTCATCTTTTATTTTATATGCTGTTCTCGTAAGTCCTCAGATATTTTGAGATGTATATTCAAATTCTGCATCCATTTTTACATATATGTGGAATGTTTCATCGACGATCGTCAATTATTAGTGACACAACAAACAATTTATGCGGACATGTTTCATCTTTGTGACCGACAAGTACACTTTTTAACACGTGCAATTTGAACTACTAAAATTAAAGAGAATACAAGGTTAAAGATTATTAATGATTTATTTGTATACTTTTACTAGCTGCTTTAGTAGCTGCTTTCCATTTCAGGACTGGCAGTGAGGGTAGAATTTATTATTTTAGAAGTAACTGTAAATGAGAAATACTGCTAGATGTAGGTACTACATTTCCAGTTACCGAACGTCCCCGGCGATGTTTCAAACGGCGATTTACGTTTTCTTGTTATTGTTCCCCGGTACTAAGGATATATATAGTACTCGTTATATAGACATTGCCGCTTGATTTAGTATACATAATTAAATTGAGCATCCTTTCTTACGCGTACTGTGAAATTTTCAAATATTTTAGTCGGCGGGGTCATCCCAAACTGAAATTATTAAGATCGTATGCTAAGATGCGTCATGTTAAATTTCAATGGCGGGAATATAGAGGTTTTCCGTGTCATAATACAGCGATGATCATTTAATATTCTTATGGATTATTCAGAGCGACGAGATTATAATGATGCACGTTTG
The DNA here is from genome assembly GCA_014155875.1 of Cepaea nemoralis. NCBI lineage: Eukaryota > Metazoa > Mollusca > Gastropoda > Stylommatophora > Helicidae > Cepaea > Cepaea nemoralis. The sequence continues at coordinate 300,559 of JACEFZ010027813.1, read as the reverse complement.
CATTCACCACCCATTCTAGTATTTAGGAGTGGAGGAAGAGGCTGGAGGAAGAGGGAGTTTGAGGTTTTCATTTGAATTTTGCGTTCAAAATAAAAACCTGAGTTATCCCCCTTAGCGCAAAAAACAAGAGCAGTTATCTGCCCTTAGCTTACGTGTTTTGTCAAGTTTTGTGGTCACACTTTCCAGAGTGGGTTACCAATATGTCAATGTTAAATATAAACTGACATACAAAACTTAATATCTCAGCTTAAAAATGACGTACAGACTTGAATAAGGTATCGTTGGATTTGTTTTTTCAAGAGGTATCCAACTATGCAGGTTATATAATTAAAAAGTAATTTAGAAAATGTTCCTAAAGTACCTAGCTAGATGAGTTATGTTCTTTTAACCTGCAACATCTGTCTTGTATTTTTGCATCTCTGATTATTGATTATTGGCCCATCAGTAATTTTTTTTTTTTTTTGAGGGTTATTAACGGGAACCATAATGTCATGTTCAGCAATTGATACAACTTAGGTTGTCAGTGATGCTATTTGTCATAGGTAATAAATGTATATGAATTAAATGATATCATTTAATTTGTAGGGCGGGGGGCATAATGCCACATATCAGTCACTGACACGCAGCAAACTGAGAAAGGCTGAAGGGAGCTTCCCTAAAAGACGCACCGAATGGTACAATTAGAGAGTGCGCAGGGAAACTAAGGAGATGCGTCAGGACATCAACAAAGGATTACGCTGGGATACCGTATTGAGATTCGGACGTGTGTGGATATTCTGAGGAGTCAAAGTCGTGGAGCGAATTGGATATTCTTAGGTAGGTGTAGCTCATATTCAAGTGGACGACGGGAGGAGTCACTTGCTGGGATCGAAAGACCATGGACCCAGGAGCGAGATGAATATAACTAGAAGATAACGACACGGAACGAACGAACACAGGAATGGAAAACAGAATGAGCGCTGAGGTAGAGGTTAAGGACATATGAGCATGGCAATTCGAGCTGCTCGTAATAGGTGCTGATCCTGTCTTAAGGACACCCTATAGAGACGAAGAATTGTGTATTGCAACATTGTTTATACACCAAATAAACAGGTGTATTTGAATGCTTTATCGTCAGAGCCGCATTTGTGAACTTTCGTTGCCAACTTCAGTTTGACGTTGAGTGTTTTGTTTACTCCGGAGGCGAGCCAAATTTCAACAATACCTCGGGTGGATTCTGATAATTGAGAGGGATCGCACATCGAGGCATATCTAATGGTACCTCAATGATGCCTGTATGTCACTTCTAAGTGAAGATATTCACATCTTTGTGAAGGTGAGACGAGTTGCGATTTTTCATACTATTCACCCGTATGTGTAGCTCTCCAATGTGTCCCTTTTCCTCCACCAGCGACACCCGCTGGTGTCTGAGCGCCTATGCGTGCGAGATTGTTTCAAACGGTCATATGAAAACTGACTTCAAAAATATGTTCCGTCATGTTAAATGATTACAAAATAGTACAAGTATACAAATAAATTATTAATAATCTTTAAACTTGTGTTCTATTTAACTTTAGTAGGTCAAATCACACGTTTTATGTGTTGAAAAGTGTAGCGCAATGGATATGCAGCGGCCGTCATGACCCGTGGGTTTCCAATTCACAAAGCCACATCTTCGCAGAAAATCTGTTTTTCAACCACAATTCGAGCAAGTTTAGCGATGAAACTTTGCTGATTCAGGGGCAATATTTTATACGGCAATTAAAATTCACATTAAACAAAGACATCTATTGGATTCATCGATTCTGATACGTGATAATTCCGCTGCTTGCTCCCCGGCAGTTGGCAGCTTGCACAGATCCATAGAGCACACTTTATTCACAAATTTCCAGTTTCTTAGTTCTATATATTTTAGTTCGTAATGTTTAAGTTTCTATTATATCACCTAATAATTTTGTGAAAAATTAAAAAAAATAAAAAATACATGTTCAGCCGGGAACAGAACCCCGATCTCCCGCGTGACAGGCGGGCGGCTTACGTCTTACGCTAGCGAGAATACAATGCTTGTTCTGCAAACATATTTATATATTCAAGCCACTGTTTTGGGTTTTATGATCGTAACACTTTCGCCTGTTTTTCAACCACAATTAAAGCAAGTTAGCAATGAAACTTTCCAAATTTCTGAAAAATCTGATGCAGAATTCGAAGATCCATCTACAATTGATGGTTTTCTATTGCAAGCGTCAGAAAAAAGTTATTTATGGTTCAATCTGCCGTTTTCATTTTTCTCCACTTGCGAGGTTGGTCTCAACCAAACTGGTCATAGATGGATTATGAAAACTGACTTCAAAAATATGTTCCGTCATGTTAAATCATTAAAAGATAGTACAAGCATACAAATAAATTATTAATAATCTTTAAACTTGTGGTCTCTTTAACTTTAGTAGGTCAAATTGCACGTTTTGAGTGTTGAAAAGCGAAAGTGTAATATGCCACAGCGATCGATACGCGCATGCGCAGTCACCGTGGCACATAGCCATGCGCTTACCCATTCACAAAGAAACGCTTCGCCGAAAATGTTGTTTTTCATCCACCACGCAGCGATTAACCCTTTACAGGGCATAGCGGCCATTACCGGCCAATCGCATAAAACGAGCGTAGCGTCCGATTCCGGCCGATACTATTATGCATTGTAAAAACGCGATCTCTCGGCTTTCCGACACTTCCGACGGCTACTTTCACTTTCGCCGACAGCTTGACAACGTGGCCGCCATTTGTAAACGCGCTACAATGAATTTGAACTGACTTTTTAAAATAGTTTTCGGGATTTTTACGCTGTTTTTCAAAATAGATTTCGGCGATTCTTCAAGTGATAGCCGAGATTTCGCTCTGTTCAATTTAAATGACATTAAAGGGCACGAAGTTGATTATTAATCGGAGCTAGATATCAGTGCAAAGCGTTACTTTGCATTAGTAGTCATGAGTCGGACTTTAAAGAAAGTGATTATGATTCTGAAAATGTTTTTGTAAATTGCCGTATAAGTAACGGAAAATCACAAACAACATGCCGTATTTCGTAAATATTTGTATTCATATATGGATTACCGGCAACAATCACGTGAGTAACATATTCTGCATGCTTTTCCCTTCATTGTGTTGTTTATTTAACTAAAGTTGGTTGAAATTTTACAGAATCTGAAAAAATCTTGCCCGTTCAGGGCTACAAAATGGACAAGCGTCTGCCCTGTAAAGGGTTAAAGCGATGAAACTTTCCAGATATATTTAAAATGGTATGCAGAATTCAAAAATACATCTATAATTGATGTAATTCTATCTGCAACACCAGAATAGTGTTACAAAGTGCACATACCAGTCCGATATATATGCGCAAAGAGCAAAATACACATCTTCGCAGAAAATGTTTACATCCACCCGACAGCGATTAAAGCGATGAAACTTTCCAGATATATTTAAAATTGTATGCAGAATTCAAAAATACATCTATAATTGATTTAATTCGATTTAGAACACCAAAATAATATTAATTACGGTAAGTATGAAATATAATGTTATTTATATAAAAGGTCACGATGATTTCAACCAATCGCTGTGCACGGAATATTAGGCATACCTTTCCTGGAAAACCCCGGATGACATGTGTTATTGTCACGTGAGATTTGAATGAATGAACGACGTTGAAAGAATGCATGGTAAATTAGATAGCGTTTTCCGGGACAAGGTGAGTCACCGTTAGGTGACTCCGTATATCACTTTTTTTTTTCATTTCCGGTAATGGCATGATGGGACTCGCTACGTATAATCTCGTGAGTGACGTGACGTGTGCGAAGTGGCGGTTCTAGCTGCGACAGTAACTTACGGGGTATGTGAGCCGGTCACTCAGAAATCAATGGCAAACTACAGAACGTAATCTTGCCAAGAAATCAACAATCAGCTGAAAGTTGACGTTGACAGTGATGTCCTGTAAAGGATGTGTGGGAAAGAAACAAAAAGCATTATATGGCAAACTACTGAACGTGAAATTACTTAGTAAAATCAGTCAATAAATGCTTTGGTTGATTTTAACGTCCTGTAAAAGGGCATGCAACTAACTTTTTAACACATGACAGCAAAAACGTCAACAGCTGGGCTTAGGTTTGGAAATTTCGAAAGCCTGTTCCTGTACTGTTGTTGTGTAGAGTACATTACAGTTACAGTGTTAGTATTTTGTGCACAGGACAAGTCGATGGGTGATGATGATGAAGAACACGCCTACCATGGTACTTCATAACTGCCCTGCTTTTTATTGTCAGCTTCTTTCGCATCTGTCGGTGTGTGATCATCTGTGTTATCCACCTCCATGGCGTTTTGTTCAGCTCCCGCCATCTTTCGTAGTCGCAGTAGTACTTGTCAGAGTTGCCACTTTTTTGGGGACCAAAAATATCTAGAAACGGCCCAAACAACATCCATAAATATCTAGATTTCGTTGGAAAGTATCTAGGAAAAATATCCAGATTGAGAAAGTAAGAAATTACATATGTATTGATGTGATTGCCGTCTCCCTGGCGAAGGTGTTTACGGCTTTCGCCGTAACCCTGTATATTCTCATGAGTAACGCAGCTGCGCCCGAACAGGCAGCGGTTCGAGCCACGCTGGTAACTTACGGGGGTATATGAGCCGGTCGATCAGCAAACTACTGAGCGTAATCTTGCCTAGTACATCAACAGCAGCTGAAAAATGCTGATGTTGACTGCAACATCCTGTAAGGGATATGCAAAAAAAAAAAAAAATGATGTGACTTACCCTATAGAATCATGTCCTCATCTTCACTGATGTATGTCTCACAAGATGCACTTAACGTGGATGATGAAGTTGAAGCTTCAGATTCAAAATTCTTCTTCTTCTTCTTCTTCTTTCGTTCGCCTTAAATATGTTTATAACTGCAATGTTGTCTCTTGTATGAATCTAACAGTCTTTTTTTTAGTTCACTCAGCGGTCTATAGAGTTTATCTTCCACTGTTGTCTCTCTGGGCCAAAAGGTTCGCCTGGATATGTTGTATTCAAAATGTTCAAAATGTCCCTGGTATGCTTTAGCTGTTGCAATTTCTTTTAATACATGATCAGGAAGCTGATAATTGATAAGTTGAACAGCATTTTCCTGCTCTCATCAGGCCAAATCTTATTGTCAAGATAGCATTTAAGAGGTCAAGTTTCATCCTGTTTCTTAGTTTACATTTTGTATAATTCATAGTACTTGTCGTATTATTTCTATGTGTCGTCCCTGGGGTGAGGGGAATCAACACCGACATTCTTTTAACCCCATATCAATATCTTGAGGATCTCCCAGCTTTCTGTCCACAACACCCCGTCGGTCCCCGGATATCTCTCTCTCTCTCTCTCTCTCTCTCTCTCTCTCTCTCTCTCTCTCTCTCTCTCTCTCTCTCTCTCTCTCTCTCTCTCTCTCTCTCTTACTACTGAACCAAGCCCCCTCTCATTCTTTTCCCAAAACACACTACACAACACTGGCTCTAACAACAACAACAAATTAGTTTAATAGAGAAATGTGTCATGTATGTGCAAAGTGTATGTGTAGAATGAGGGTCGTATAATCTAGTGTGTATGTAGAGTCAGACGGAATAGCTCAGAAGCAAAGTCTGTTTCCTCACTGTACTGGCCACACAACAGCACCATATATGATGGACAGAAAACCTCACCCAAATGATGTGTCTCTCAGGCCAAGTGTCGACTTCCTCCGATAGCTCTTGGACAATCCAGATGCTTGGTCATCAATAGTGGAAACAGTCCAATATTGATCATCACTCTAACACACACAGTGTAACTACTCTGTTCATAAATGTTCTGTGATCAGAGAATCCTAAAATAATGTTACTGTCACTTTGAAAACTAAATGTTAGTATTTCACTTTTTGTAGGAATTCCCCAATTGTAATACACACTGGTACTTGGTAATGATAGGAATTCCCCAATGTTAACACACAATGTTAATGTTCCAGGTAGCTATATCTACTAATGTTCCTGGTACAGGTGTTATTGTCAGTGTCTTTATTTTACTGTGATGTAAACTATCACTTAGGAAACACACTATATATACTCCTCGGTTCCTGCTCAGCAGAGGCCAGGTTCCTGCAGACCCTCTGGGTTATGGGCCCAGTGCAAAAGCCTCTCAGTAAACTCTGCCTTCAATACTCGAGTCATGACTTTTCTTCTAGTTGGTGTTACAATCTAGTGGAACCTGTTGAAGAGAGAACACACCTGGTGAGAGAAACCCGATTCCAACCTTTATTAGGTGAGTGTAGGCCACCGGCCGCACTCAGAAATATAACAGAGAACCAAACTCTGTCATAAGGCCGAGGAGCTCATCACATCGGTCTGAGTCATGGTAAGACAAGGAAAGACTAAAGGAAAAGGGCAGAAACCCAGCAGATGCCCTACTGGAAGATCCTACCATTTGACATTTCCTTCATCCCCCCAACCATCCTCAATCTCCCTAAATATTATCCCACTACATTTTCCTTAACTCACTGAGTTATATGATATCTCACACCAGCTAGTTTAAGCTACGCAATAGGCTACTGTTGCCGACGCTCTTATAATACGTTCTATCAACGCACATTACTACATTCGATTCCTAAGAATAATCCAATGTATCAGTTTATTTAATTAATTAAATACCATTTAGTTATTCCTGTTTGAGATGGAGACTATGAAATTACACACTGGATAGATGTCCGCCGATAGAAATCAACAATAGACACTATAGTCTCTCTCTAGAAACAAACTAGGAATATTGCACACGTCCGTAGCGCTTCACAACTTTTGGTCGACTACCCCAAAGTTGTTTACCCCCAACTCTTTTTAATACTTTTGTCTGAGTGACGTCACAAAACTCTCTAGACACTAGAAGTCTAGAAGCTATTTTTCTCTCTCCTTTTTAGACTGGATGAAAACAACCCGCCGTCTATTCCGCTTTCATCTGGGGACCTGTTTCCCGTACAACAAAAAGTCTTGCCCGCCTGTGAACTAGAGAATTCTTGTCCCCACAACAAAAGATCTGGCCGCCTTACATCCAGACAGAGTGTCTCCAACTTCAAAGGATGGCTGCCGTCTTGCAGACGTATGGCGCTATAGTCCTTCCTAGATCAACAACACATTAAAAAAATTCCGGCTGTTTGTAGACGTTTGGTGCGACTTTCTGTCATCGATCGATCTCCAAGATTTATTGTGACAGTACTGAAAACTCTTTCCACATCAGCATTTTAATGGGGTAGTATCATGCCAGACATCGCACATTCAAAGAGCTCACAGAATGGACTGTTACCTGAGGCATCTTTAAATTGTCTTACTTCACTCCAAAAGGCTTCAGTTTCTATTTTGTTTCTCCAGTCAACCAAATTTATTTTGATTAACTGATATTCTGGTTCCCCCACACTATTATCAGTAGCCCCTAAATATTTCATAACTTGACAATATTTTGATATGTCCTTTACTGGCTGATGTATGTTGTTAACAGAAAAGAATAAAATATATTTCAATACATCTAAATTTTCAGGAAGTCTCTGCTTCAATTGCTTGAATAATGAGAGAAGAAAATCTTGACAGCGCTTTGTTAGGTTGTTCTCTTCATTTTCTGTTAACAGTCCTTTTGTTTTTAAACCATCAATTTTTTATTCGATTTGGTATCCCAGGTATGGCTTAGGAACCAAATAGCTCTCTATAGTGCAAGTGAACAAGTCAGCTTTAGAAGTTGACAATATAAGTCTTTTACCAATTGAGTGAAATAGCAAAGTGAGATCGTCAAGTAATTTAACTTTATCAACATTTTGAGATTCGAACAGTTTATTAACTTTTGCACTTCACTTAAAATGGGTTGTAAAAAGAGAAGGAATGCCCAAATTTTTTTTCCCCTATAGTATTTCAGCTGTGTAGCACTTTTCACTTTATCTTGTTATTTCGAAGTGTGTCTTCAACTCCAACCATTGGTTCACAATTACTTCAACGGCTGGTTGAATTGATAACCATCTAGTTTTGCAATATGACAGAATTTTCAGTGGTGAGGAACTATCATTTAATGCTTTATGTAAATTAATATATTGCTGTTGTCTGACGACACCAACACCAACTGTAAATCTGTGTTCAGAGACGGTGGAAAGAACGCAGGCAATGAATTACCTGGGGATACGGTTTGATCGAAGCTTTGCTTATAATGAGCACATAGACCAGGTGATAACATTAACAAAGCAGGGGTTGGCTGCGATGCGGGTGATGGCGGCAGCAAACTGTGAGCAGCGTCATCTATGTCTTCTATACGAGGGGCTGGTCATGTCTGTTTTTGAGTATGCGATGGCAATCCTGACTCTCAGCCGTAAGCAAATAGAAAGGATGGAAAGGATACAGAATGAAGCTATGCGCATTATTCTTGGATGTACAAGAGATACAGCAGGCAGGGCGATGCGCTACCTTCTTGATTTTCCAACCATTGAAGACAGAATACAAGTCTGCGGAGCTCGCGCCTACCTCAGAGTTAACGCAAACACACAACATCCACTGCATAGTGGAATTATGAAGGTGAAGGGCAGCAGGTTAAAAAGAGGACGGTCGTGGATGGGTCAAGCAGAAGACATTTTTCAACAGATGTGTTCACTTGAGGACTTAGAACCTGGCGAGGAGTGGGTACAAATGCCAACAGATTTCTGCACATCCTTTTCAGTTTGCATCCAACTAAACAGAAAATGCAGACAAAAAAACCCGGCTGCTGTAACAGTATTGGGTATTATTAGGATCTAGTGGGAAACATAGATACAGCACGATTGAGCATGGAGACTGAAAGGGGTGGGGGATGCTCAATCGTGACGTATTGGGTTGGTATGGGCAGTTACGATCCAACCTTGGATGTGAGTGGAATCTAACATCAACGCTTTGTCATCAATGAAAGAATAAACCATTTTTACTTGATCACTGGCTTATTAATCTCTGTTCACACTGTGACAGGATTATTTATGGTGCATGTGACCAGGATGCGAACCTGAAGATAATCACATGAGAAAAAACAAAACAATGCGAAGCCAGGACGAATAACATCGCGGAGAAGTTCAAGAACTAAACAAACAAAAAAATATTAGCGGCACGTTAGAGAACAATTACTGAACCTGATAACAGGCGCACCAAAAGATGGCCACTAAATTGTAAATGGTAGTTATATCTGAATACAGAGGCCAAAAGCTCGCCCAGGAGTGGTCCTTTGTAAGTCTTTTTTAAGACTTCAGATAACAATCAAAGTAGCGACAAGAAGTTTGTTATACCAGCCGTTTTGCAGAGTTCGCAGTGCAGGAAGTTTGTTATGGCCGCCGTTCTGCAGTTTGATTGTTAGCAACAGGCTTAACATGGACGGTGCCTGAATTTTTACGTTTCAAGAGACATCAAGGCCGCTGCCTTACATCGTTCTGATTGACCAGGAGTGATCCTATCCTGAGAGTTTGGGCAAACCAGCAATTCAAGTTGAACATTGTAGCTCAGAAAAGAAAAAGTAAAAAAAAAAATTTTTCTTCCAGGCTCAAAGTTAAAGAGCTAATCATGAGTTGTCAGGACAGCATGAAAAAGACTTCGTTAATTCGTTGATCGGGCCATAAGTTCTTGAAACAGTCAATTATCGCTGGGCCTCGGCTGATCCTGATAATTTTTTGGGGCCTCGTTATTACTAAGACCCTATCAAGACATCGATGATGTACCCCACCCGGGGTGAAGGCAAAGACTAACAAGCTGGTCGGGACCCGACCAGGGGTTGAAGATTTTCCGGCAGCCCATGAGAAGTGACCTGAGAGGAAGAGACAGGCTACCTAAACTCCGCTACCTAAACTCAGCTCAGCTACCTGAACTCTGCGACTGATTTTTAGCTGAAACGGGCTCCTGTTGGTCGAATGAAATCTGACGCCGAGTGGAGGAAGCTACAGGCTTGAGTCAGGAAACAAAAAGAAACTAACTTTGCTTTTCTAATAAGTGAGTGTATCCTTTAAATTAAAAAGTTAAAACTGAGTGATACTTAAAACTAGAAAATAACTATGGTTTTCTATAAAAAGTAGGTAAATTCTTTAAATTAAGAAATTGAAATTGTGTGGTTCTTTGCTTGCTTTGTTTCAGTATTTTTCAGCAAGGCGGAACAAGACACCTTAGCACATCTTCTTTAAATTAAGAAATTGAAATTGTGTGGTTCTTTGCTTGCTTTGTTTCAGTATTTTTCAGCAAGGCGGAACAAGACACCTTAGCACATCTTCTTTAAATTAAGAAATTGAAATTGTGTGGTTCTTTGCTTGCTCTGTTTCAGTATTTTTCAGCATGGCGGAACAGGACACCTTGGCACAGGTTTTGACAGGCGTGGGAACAGCAGTAGGCCGACTTAATATGGTGATTAAACAACAAGGGATGGCAACAGAAATTGTAAAGTTTAGTGGACAGGCCAGAGACTATAAGAAATGGGTCACTTCTATAGAAAAATATGCCTATTTGATCTCAGCAACAGATGAAGAAAAAATGAGACTGGCTTATCAGACGGCAACGGAACCAGTTTCGGATCATATCAGAAGAAAATTAGAGGCTAGAGTAGATGAGACGTGGGAACAGTTCAAAGAAGACCTAGCAAGGAAATATGCAGAAATAACGGATCCACAACATGCGTTTTCGGTGTTGAGGCAGGCTAAACAAAATAACGGAGAGACGGTACAGTTGTTTAGCGATAGATTGATTAACTTGGCTGAAGAAGCATTCTTAGGACAGAATGTGCGAGGGGAGGAGGTGGAAAGGATGTTAGTAGGGATTTTTGTAGATGGCATCAAATCTGATGGTTTGAAACTTAAGCTGATGAGGGAAAACCCTGAGAGGTTATCACAAGCGGTGGATATCGCGGTACAAGAGGAAAATTTGAGACGAAGGTTTAGATTAAGAACAGGACGAGAAGTGGGAAGCAATCGAGACGACAGAGTTGAGGAACCCATGGAAATAGGACAAACAAGATTCGGATGGAATAGGAGAGGCGGTATACAAACGTTACAAGGTAGAAATAGGAGTGATTATGTTGAAAGAAGAAATGTGAGATACCCTACAAGTGAGACAGTGGGAAACACAAATAACACAAATATTGTTTGTTGGGTCTGTGGTCAACGGGGACATGTTTCTCGTTTTTGTAATAACAGGCGGGTACAGTCAAATACACAGGGTAGACAGGACAATAATAGGATGAGTAGGAATGTTGTTGATGGACACAGGAATTTTACAGGTACAAGAACACAGGAAAATCGGCGCCCTACCTATTAGACAGGACCTATAATAGGAGGGTAAATAGTAAGGTCCCAAGTGTTAGAGAGTATGTTAATAACAAGTATAATAGGTCGAACAGAGAATATTTTCAACTAGATGAAGTCAAGAAATTTATAGAAGATAAAACAGATTATAGCTCGTGTATATTAGAAATAGGGAAGTATAGAGTTCGTACATTAATAGATTCGGGAGCTCAAGTTAGTGTAGTAAAAGAAAGTTTTTTATACAAAATAGTAAGAAATTGTAGAGTATTTAAGTGTAGTAATAATTTACACTCTGTTACTGGACAGAATTTACAAGTAGTTGGACAAACAATGATAAATTTTAAGTTAGGGGGGATCAACATAAGACACCTTTTTCATGTAGTGAGGGGTTTAAATAGAAATATGTTAATAGGAAGAGATTTTTTGAAAAAAAATGGAATAAGACTTTTTTATGATTTACATAAGTTAAAATTCAGAGACGTATATATAGATATGGAAGAGGATATGCATATATCAGCACTAGTTAGAGTTAAAATGACAACGACGTTAAAACCACAGTCGGTTAATTTGATACAAGCGAAGCTGAAGAGAAACCCATATTATGTGGAAGGAAACACAGTCAGAATCACTGAGTTACAAGAGGAAATAATTGATGAGCCTGGTTTGGAGGTTCCAAATGGAGTAATGGAGTTGGATAAACACTTAACCTTTCCAGTAATGGTTATCAACAACACAGGGAGAGAAATCAAGTTATACAGAGGATGTGTGATAGCAAAATTAGATCATAATATTAGTGACATATTGGCAACGGATAGAGCAGAAGTGTCGGGAACAAGTTATTTGGAAACTTCTAGTGAAAGGAGAAGTGACAAACGCGGACGCGGAAGAAGAGGGAAAATCGGAATGGATGAATTGATCCATCCATCTAGAAGAAATAAAGCCCATATATGTTCACTAGACAAAATAACAAGGGAACAAGAATTGTTGTCACAGTTAAAAGCTTCGCCGGAAAATAAGGAAGTGTTAGAACAATTTATAAAGCAAAATCAGGATGTGTTTGCGGTTAATGATTTAGAATTGGGTAAGACGCGAACAGTTACAATGGAAATAGACACGGGAGATCATCCACCAATAAGTTTAAAACCATATAGAACTCCATTAAGAAACAGAGAAATAGTGGAAAAGGCAATAGAAGAGATGCTGAAAGCAGGAATAATAAAAAGGTCGAAGTCAGAATGGTCATCTCCGGTGGTAATAGTGGCCAAGCCTGATGGTTCAAGTCGCTTCTGTTGTGACTACAGGGCGTTGAACAAAATCACCAAGAATGTAGCATACCCACTGCCGGTAATTGATGATATTTTGGGGCTACTTAATGGCTCTACATATTTTACAACGCTGGACGCAAGGTCAGGATTTTGGTGTATTCCGATGTCGGAAGACGCGCAAAAGAAAAGTGCCTTTTGTACTCATATGGGCTCTTACGAATTTTTAAGAATGCCTTTTGGGGTCAAAACGGCACCATCTCATTATATGCTCTTAATTAATGAAGTTCTAGAGGGTATGCAAAGGTTCGCTCTTGCTTATATTGATGATATTCTGATTTATACGAAGGGAGATGTGGAGGATCATTTAAAACATATTAGACTAGTGTTTGACAGGTTAAGAAAGCATGATGTGAAGTTGAAGCTTAGTAAGTGCCAATTTTTAAAGACAGAAACAAAATATTTGGGGTATATTATAAATAGAGAAGGTATAAAACCAGACCAGGACAAGATAAAGATTATTAAAGAGTTACCTGCTCCAACTAACGTTAAGGAAGTACGTGCTTTTATAGGAACATGTGCGTATTATAGGCGGTTTATTCCAGCGTTTTCAAGGATAGCTGAACCAATTACAAATTTAACAGCCAAGTACGCCAGGTTTAAGTGGGATGATGAGTGTCAAAAAGCGTTCGACTATTTAAAAAACAGCTTAACACTGGTACCACTGTTGACGCATCCAGACTTAAACAAACAGTTGATACTATACACAGATGCTTCGGACAATGCAGTAGGAGCATGTTTGGTACAACCATATGAAGGAAAAGAATCTGGAATACCAGGGGTTAAAAATGAAAGGCCTATCTACTTCTTGTCGCATAAACTTAGTAAATCACAAAGAAAATGGACGACTATCGAGAAGGAGGCTTACGCGATTCATTACGCTCTTCAAAAACTAAATTACTACTTACATAACGCAAATTTTGTTATTAGAACTGACCACATGCCTTTAAAGTCTTTTCTAGAAGCTCCAGTGCAGAACAGGAAAATAAGACGTGGGCATTGAATCTACAGGGGTACGACGCGAAAATTGAGTTCATACCAGGTAGGATAAATACATGCGCCGATTTATTGTCTAGAATTCCATATCCACAGTCATCAGAAGATACAGAAGAGGAAGCAGCTGAACCAGAGATAGACGACCGGAATTGGCAAGTAAATATTCTAGATTCTGCTATAATAAATAGGGAAGAATTTGATAGTCTACCATCGGATCAAGAGTCGGAACATAGGGAAGAAGACCTACAGTTAGCACAATTCAATATGAAAGAAGAGCAAGATTTGGACCCAAGAATCATACAAATAAAGGAAAAATTACGAGAAACTGAAGATAACAAATATAAAAGGAATTATTTGGTTTTACAAGAGGATGGACAGTTATATTATATGTGTGAAAAGAACGAACAGCTAAGGAAATATGTGCCAAGCCATTTAGAAAATGAACTTTTAAAAGCATATCACGATGAAAATGGACATCTCGGTAGAGACAAACTAGTGAAAGCACTTTCAAGTAAATATTATTGGCCAAACTTGTTTAAATCTGCATGCAAATATGTAGATACGTGTGAAAAGTGCAGATTAAGGAACATGAAAACAATAAAGTCTCCATTACAAGACACAGATATTCCTCACTTCCCAATGCAAAAGATTAGTTTAGATATATCGGGTCCACACCCCAGGACATTGTCAGGAAATGTATATTTAATTCATATAGTAGACATCTACAGTCTTTGGCCGGAGGTTTATGCAATTCCAGATAAGAGCGCGGATACTGTCATTAATATTTTTTTACAAGAGTTCGTACCAAGGTTTAGTTGCCCACAAAGTATACTTACAGATAATGGTAGAGAATTTGTAAATAAAAAATTCGAAAAGTTATTAAAAGATTTAAACATAAGACATATAAAGACCTCATTTTATAGACCTTCTTCAAATGCGAAAAACGAGCGTCAACATCGGACGTTATACAACATTGTGGCAAAGATTATTGATGAACATGAAAAAGATTGGGATCTATTTTTGGGACCTGCTCTTAGCGCTATTCGTACAAATCAAAATGAGAGCACGGGTTTTTCGCCATTTTATTTAATACACGGGAGAGAACCAATATTACCTATAGATAATTTATTAAAACCTAGACGGAAATATATGGGTGAAGATTTTCAAGAGACCATAATACAAGAAATGCATAAAGCACATGTGAGGTTAAGGAATAATATAATTAAAGCTAGGGAAAGACAGAAAAAGTACAAAAATGTAAATACAAAATTACAGGAGTTTAAGGTAGGTGATAGAGTTTATTACAAGAAGCATAGAAGAAACTCTAAGTTTGATTCTCGTTGGATTCCAGGTTATTACGTTTTGGAAAAACTTGGAAATGTATCGTATATTATAAAGAACCAGGTCACAGCACATATAGCAAGGGCACACGTTGAACACTTAAGAAGAGATGAAGATGAGATAGAAAATAATAATTATAATAATAATTGTTATTCGGATGCAAAATTTTTAGATGAACAGGTTGTTAGAGGAGCTACAGTAACCCCAGATCTTAGAAAAGCTACAGTAACCCCAGATCTTAGAAAAGAACCAGAACAAAATCAGTTGCTAGCAAATCCAAGTTACGAAGAACAAGAACAGACAATTCCGAAAAGAATGGAAGAAGAAGGGCCAAATGAAACTCATTATGATAGTATGGAAGAAGACACAGGTGCTCCATTTAAAAATACTAGGCAAGCAACGAAAAGAAGAATGGACAGTCAAAGAGATAAAGAAGTGAAAAGACAGAGGAGAGTTAGAGATTGCTCAACAAGCGGAGACGATATGCCTCTACTGGAAAGATCCTTAAGAAAGAGTGATCGACAAATTAGGTGGGATGTTGAACGGAAGAGATTAGCGGCAGCTAAAGAGAGACATACAGACGAAGAAGAAGAAATGGATGAAAAGTCAGAGTCAAGTAGTAGTATGGAGGAAACTAGTAGGTTGTACGAAGAAGAGGATATTGATGTAGAGTTAGCACTTATTCAGAGAAACTTGGAGTTGTTGAGGAAGTGGAAACGTAAGAGATAGGTAAATTGAAAGTACTGCAGATAGCAAGTTATAAGTTTCAAGATTTAGAACTGTAAGTGATGCTTGAAGAAGTATACGAAACGGTGGAAGTGGAAAAAGTGGTCTTGAGATATTGGTACAATGGGTGAATGTATTTTTTATTGATGTTAGAAATGCCGTGTTTAAAGATAGGGGTTAACAAGTTATAGTAATGATAGGCAGGCCAGATCACAAGTTCGTTGATAAGTAGAGGATGGCTACTACATTGAGTTAATATTGGATTAGAAAAAAAAGATTCAACAGATTTACAGTGCTTACTTAAGAGGTTATTCCGGATGTTATGTGCTGTTAGGAGATAATAAATAGATGATTGTTGGTTACTGATTTGTTTATGTAGATAGAACAGATATGATCATAATTGATCTGTAGTTAACAGATATACAGATGGAATGTTTAGTCTTCTCGGTCATAGAAATACTGGATATGCGTTATTTTACTTAGTATGAGAGGCTAATGTTGGTGGGCCAATGTACGTAGTAATTTTAAGAGAGTTAAAATTGTGTTGAAAACTGTGTTTATGAAGTCTAAGTTTTATGAGTTATGAGTCATATAGGAAATGTTTTTATGCTTGAGTTGCTACTGGAAAATGAGGGCTATTGTTTGGTTGTTTATTGAGCCTAAGTTGTAATGCCTCATAATAAGTTTGTTTTCATAATTTGGTCTTGAAAAATGATTGTTATTGTTTGATTAATTGATTTAGAGTAGGGTGATTGTGTTCTTAGCATTTGAGTTGATAAAAACTATTGGTCCGTAAAAGTGTCCAATAGTGATAGGTAGAATAGAATATTTTATTCTGATTTGATAACATGCATGTTATGTCATTTTAAGGTTTTTTTTCTTCAGATTAATTTGGGGGTTGTGTTCATTTTATTTCGATTATATGAATGGGTTGATATATGGAGTTACATGCTTATAAAGTTAGTTAAGTAACTTTAAGTTTAAGATAGATGAGGTTTTGCTTAAGGTTTTTCGTTCAGAAAAGAGTTGATAAAAAACTAATTTATCCACTGATATAAGGTAGGGGGAAACTTAAGAGTAAATAGTTAAGCTCATCAACTAGTGGGAAACTATAGTTGGTGAACGTGTGGGCACGAATGGATAGACGTATCCAGGGCTTGCACACACGTCACTGTATTTATAAAATAGCATGATGGGATGTACGGGGGCAAGATATAGGTGCTGTGAAATACCAGCTTTAATTATATTAAAGGCGTTCATAAAATATGAACATGGGCTCATGGTAAAAGGTGAAGTAACGAAAGTGGAACAGAATTGTGGTTGGCAATGTCAATCTGAAATACACATGAAATGAAGGTTTATGAGAACTTATGCCAAATTGTTTTATAACGAACAATGATATATTTCATAAGGTGTTTTAAAAAATTATTTTACAAAATTTTTTTATTGGCAAGGGAGGTAAAGGGTGAATGTCTTAAATGTACATTTACTGTATGTCCATGTGGTCATGTCGTGTATTCATTCTTTATGTTCTTTACTAGGTGCGCACCGCTTCTTTACTTTTTCTAACTACATTGTTTTTGTACGTCCTGGGGTTTGAAAGAATGAGAAATTGTATAAGGTCAAAATTTTCGATAAAGAATTTATGAGCTGTTCTTACCATGTGTATATTTGATACAGGAAACTAGATGAGCCAAGAAAGAACCAGGATAGTAAAGAATGAGAAATTGTATAAGGTCAAAATTTTCGATAAAGAATTTATGAGCTGTTCTTATAATATGTATATTTGATACAGGAAACCAGAAAGAACCAGAAATGAAGAATTATGTAGTAGTTGACTATATAATGTTGGGGAAATAAAAAGAAAAGAAGGACTGGTTGGATTAACAGTGGTATTATATAAATAAAAGGCGAAGAAGAAGTATATGGGGAGGTTATTGGCAGACCATATCACTGGGAGAAGAGTAAAAGATAATTTATTTACTCAAACTTGATTTAGGGAAGATTAGAAGACAAAGAGGGAATAGAGTATGGGGATTTGGAGTAAAGATTTTTCCTTTAAAAGGAAAATTCTTTAATTAACATGGGGAGGTGTAACAGTATTGGGTATTATTAGGATCTAGTGGGAAACATAGATACAGCACGATTGAGCATGGAGACTGAAAGGGGTGGGGGATGCTCAATCGTGACGTATTGGGTTGGTATGGGCAGTTACGATCCAACCTTGGATGTGAGTGGAATCTAACATCAACGCTTTGTCATCAATGAAAGAATAAACCATTTTTACTTGATCACTGGCTTATTAATCTCTGTTCACACTGTGACACTGCTGTGAAAGCGGAAGTACAAGCGTTGATTTTCGAGAATTCGCTAGACGGTGATGCTGTCATTTACACAGATGGGTCGGTCGTCCGACATGTGAGAAGCTCATGGGCCTTTACAGCTCAGGCCGGAGGGAGAATTATGAAGGAGGACTCTGGTGCTTTTGCTGAGACCACAAGTAACCTGACTTTAGAAGTCATGGCAGTAAGTAAAGCAATAACATGGCTCGAGACACAGACATTCACTAGGGTATGTTTCCTTAGCGACTCAATGAACATGCTCAAGAGGACAGAGATGGGGGGGGGGGGGGAGGAGAGGTCCGAAGAGAATGGTTGCTGTCTCTGGAGCGGTCTCGGCTGGCAAAGATTAGTTTCATCTTCGTGCCAGTGCATACGGGAGTACAAAGGAATGAGCGGGCTGACAAGCTCGCAGGTGAGGCTACTGTGGAGGGCGGACGCGCCATGGACCAGGCTGACATTCTGAATGCTCTACGAGAAGTAAGACTTTTGCGAGAACCAAGTGATGACTGTGAATCTACAACCATGGCCAGACTGCGAGAACAGCAAATTAAAAGCCAAACAAGAACACTATGCAGAAAGCCAAAGAAGACTGATTAACCAGCACAGAACTGGTGTCGTTAGCCGCTACACGCTGCGGGATTTGCTGAGGAGGGGATCCGAGCACTTATGGACTGAATGGTTCGATGTGCAATGAGGATGATCTGTCGACTAACTAACTAACTAACTAACTAACTAACTGTTGCCTGACAGATGGTTTGGAGAACCAGTTATGTGTTTCAGCAATAAGGAATTCCAAATTCCTTGGTAAACAGTCTGATGAGACATGTGATAATGCTATCTGATCTGCAAGGAATGACACGCACATTTCATGAGGATTAAAGATGGGATATCTTCCTTCAATTTTGCATATAAACGCTAAGGTTGATACCGATCACTACCGATGCATTATCGGTTCCAATTGCAGCCAAATTCTTCAAGTTTAAATGTTTACTGACCAAAAGTGTCTTCAGTGCCTGAACTATATTTTCTGCATCACACTCTTCCATGTGAACTAGTCCAAGAAATGTAGAAACTACTTTGTCTTTGCTGTTGCTATAATATATAACACATACACCAAGCACTGAAGAAAAATAAAATATAGAAAGTAAGTATCCGAAAAATCAAACTTCAAATGAAAAGTATCTAGAATTGCATCCAGCATCCAAACGTCAGAAAACGGTATCCAGACGCCGGCAAAAACCTCTAGTTCTGGATATAAAATATCTAGAATGGCAACCCTGGTACTTGTGGTAATGGGTGTATCGATACCTAGACTATCTGCAAGTCTGACTGGACATCTGAGAATAGGAATGGCCAACAGTGCTTTCATCTTCATGAAATCTAAATGTAATAACATTTAGAGAGATTAACAACACATTAAACATGAGAATTATCAAATGTTATGTATAAGATTTCTTGCATGTTACATAGAACCAGTTTAACATACGGGTGCGAGTCCTGGACAATTAGTAAACAGGCGATAAAATTCACTGGAAATCATGGAGATGTGGTTTTTATTGAAGAATGATGAAAATTAATAAGATAGCCAAAATGAGCAATCAGGACTGTTTAAGGGAAGATGAGTCACAAAGACAACTTATGACAAACATCAGAAAGAGGCAGTCCTCGTGTTTTGGCCACGTTATGAGAAGACAAAAACTGGAACATGTTGTGACAAGCAGAAAGATTTGCGGAAAGAGAGATAGAGGAAGACAGAGTGAGAAGATTCTTGACAGTCTTGTGTCATAGCACGGAAGGGAGTCAACACACGAATTGATCCATGACGTCGGAGATTGTAATTTGTGGAGAGGCCCACGCCAGCCGGCAAGGCACTGGGTGATGATGGTGATGATGATGAATATTCAGAATTATGATTGTCGCTTAGAAGAAAGAAATACCACAATGTTATCTACGGGTAAATTTGAATATTCTTAACAGATTCTGTGCCAAACAAAAAGTAGATTTGGACCGTAATCCTGTATATCCACGTGGGAAAACAGCTGCGCGAGATTCGGTAGCGGATCGCGGCGCGTTAGTTACTTACCCCCCGGGGGGGGGGGGGGGTATGTGAATCGGTCGCTCAAAAAACAATGGCAAACTACTGAGTGTAATCTTGCCAAGAACATCAACAGCAGCTGAAAAAATGTATTGTAACGCAATGACAACATTTCAGCGATATATAAGCCCATAATAGATACGGGAAATCGTTTATGACGATTAATCATCCCATAGCACTTAATCGGTTAAACAAGTGAATCTGTACAATTATCTCGGAACAGTCACAAACATATTATGCCTTGAAGAGGTTAGAACAAGAATCGATTTGGCGAAAGTATCCTTTTGCAAGATGAAAAAAATACTGACCAAGAAAAAGATTCATCTGCAATGAGAAAAAGGGTGTTGAGATGCTACATAGAACTTAGAACATGTGCTTTTGTATGGATGTGAGACGTGGACAATGAGCAGATAAGCTGTCAAAGATATAATGGCAGTGGAAATGTAGTTTCTGGGGAAACTGCAAAGAATACCATGGACAGACAGAAAAGCCAATGACCAAGTCCTACAAGAAACAAAGGAAAACCGTAAACTGAGTAGAGAAATTAGACGTAGACAGTCAAAGACTTTTGGACACGTTATGAGAAGAAATAAATTGGGAAACTTGGTGACAACTGGCAAGATTGAGGGGTAAAGAACAAGGAGAAGACAGAGAAGTAAATACCTGGATGGCTTGGCCACGTGGTATGGTCGAGACAAGAACACAGGGCCGACCTACGATTGGTGATCGTCTGAGATGGCGAAACATGACCGCCCACGCTTATTGGTTTGGCCTATGAGTGATAATGATGATGTATATTCAAAACTACTAAAGACGCGGAAGCCTCAACCATGAACAAGCAGTAAGAAAGTTGAATAGAGGCCCTGGAGATGTGGATATACAGAAGAATATGTCTTAATTAGTAGAAACAATAACAATCAAATACAGAAGTTCTAGAAAAACTGGGAATGAAAACAGAGTTGTTGAAAGTAATAAAAAGGAAGCAAGTGAAATATTGCTGCCACGCTTATCGAGCAAGATGTAGACAAGATAACATCAAGAGATGAACGAACAGCAATCTGATAGAACAGTGGTTCTCAACCGGTGGGGAATTCCCCCCCCCCCCCCAGGGGGGAATTTCAGGGTTTCCAGGGGGGTAATGAAGACCATTTCAAGATCGTGTTAATACAAGAACCGATTACTTGACATAGTTTTTCCCTTCATACTTTACAGTTATGTATGTCTTGTCCTTCTAAAATTCATTTTATAAAGTAAGTAGACCCACAAATCGTGTTTTATGTGGATGTCTAGACTTGTTTTAGTATATGCTATTACATTTGCCTTCCACTTTTACGTATACTGTGTAGGGGTGAGGGGATTTTTAGATAGGAAATATGAAAGGGGGGGGGGGGGAATGACGTTCTGAAAATACAGTGAAGGGGGGAACGGGCCAAATTTTTGATAGGAAGGGGGGGGGGGGAATGGCGTTCTGAAAATATGGTGAAGGGGGGAATGGGCCAAAAAAGGTTGAAAACCACTGTGATAGAATGTACAGTCAGGGCGAGAGGCAATGTTGGAGATCCATTGCAGCAACCTTCGTTGTGGAGAGGAACATCTGATTGATTGACATTTGTATCAGGTTTTCATAATTACAAACAATTCTAGAATCGATACCACACGGTCGTATATTTAAAGTTAGTTGCATATCTTTTACAGGACGTCGCAGTCACCAGCAGCATATTTTGCTGTTGTGATCTCTTGGCTATTTACGTTCAGTAGTTTGCCATTGCTTTCTGAACGACCGGCACTCATACCCTTTCATAAAAAAAACCCAACGCAAGGCTGTCTGCTGCCAAATGGTCGTATATTAAGCAGTCCGTATTTTGAAAGAATCCGCATTATTGTTCAATGTTGAAACACCTGGGCATGCAGTATGTGTGACTCCGAAATTGTGAGAAATAATAAACTCAGACACAGCATACATCATTACAACTAACGCAAATCTGCAAACGGAAATAACAATGTAAAAATAACGATGATATTAATAATAACAATGTAAAAGTAAGATAAAAATAAGTTACGCCACAACACAATGACTAATGAGCTATATGTTTGCTATTTCATATTGTGCATATTGTATAATCGTGTTTTTTTTTAAAAAAGATAGTTTTGATATTAATATTGTGCTAACGGTCTTCGGACAGTAAATACAAGTATATGATCGCTTCACACGCTTTAGCGTGCACTGGGTGTATGTATGGTGCTGGACTCGTATGCAGTGGCTTGCAGAAGTTCTTTGATGCAGGGGGCCAAGCCCTTGATTGGATGCCCCTAAATTGTTCTTTACCTCATTCATTCCTCCTCCCCTCCGACTGCACTGTGCTGCCCCCTCTCCCGAACTGGATGCCCCCCCTCTCGGCTGGATGCCCGGGGCCGTCGCACCCCCCGCACCCCCCCCCCCTCTGCACGCCACTGTTCGTATGTTTAACGACCAATCCGCTTTCGGTGAGTGACAATGGCCAGCATTATACCGGCCGCCTGTACTCCCCAAAACATTTTCTAAGGGAGTTTCCGTGGTAAAGTAGTCAAGCTGTCTGTCTCGCGCTCTGAAGGTTGTGGGTTCGATTCCGGGCTACGTCTTTCGTTTCACGAGTGCATTTTCTCGGAGACTCCTGAGGGGTCGTCGCTGGAGCTACGGAGTTCGTGCGTTGTGCGACGCTTTCGGCAGGCCGCCCTGCAGAAAGAGAACGAGCCATATGGGATAAAACCCGGTGCAATGAAGTCCACCCTCTCGGCTGTTAAGACTTTTTTAAAGACATTTTCTGATACCCATCGTAGGCTTCATCGACTTGAGATCCTAGGTTAAATGTAAACATTCTCTCCGTTTCGGATTTTAACCCATTACCCGTGGGCCAGCATCTAGCCGCCGACTTCGTGGCGAAGGGTTTGCGGACGCAGTTTGCAATTCCGCATACCCACGTTCAAAACACAGCTGCGGACGATTTGGCAGCAGACCGCCTTGCATTGGGTTTGTACGAAATGGTATGGGTGCCGGTTGTTCAGAAAACAATGGCAAACTACTGAACGTAAACTTGCCAAGAGATCACAAGAGCAAAAAATGCGTGTATTTACTGTGATGTCCTGTAAAGGATATGCAACTGACTAACAGCATGTAACCACTACGCTACACAAGTTCCAGACCGTCTTCAAAGCTCTATATAACCATATGACAGAAAAACAGCAAGCGCTGACTCCGTTGCAGTGCCGATCTCCTCTGATTCTTCTTCGTTCGTCCGAAATGCTTGTTTTGGACGTAATTGCGTTGTGCCTGTTTTACAGCAGAACCCGCGAAACTTGCGCCTTTTGGCCAAATCATCCGACTTCTTCAAGCATTTGGTGACCTAGGTTGAGCTACCCGAGTGTTTCGTAGGATGTTCAACTCTCACTGTTGTGGTGTCATTTCCAGCCCTACTTACCCATTTAGAACAGCTGACGACACCCCATTCAACCCTCAAGGGAAGGCAGGAGCAGAGCATGGACATTCCGCGCCGTCCACAACGCCGAGATCAAATCCCCATCAAACTTCAAAGCCATCGAGAAGGTTTGGCTGGTTGTCTGGCGCAAGAATCTCTACACCTGAGAAGGGGACAGGCAACCGATGAATGGTGCATTGTAGTTTGTTCCAACCTCGCCTCCGGGATGGCATTGTTCTGAATAACCACAAGGTCGAATTGACGACTACTCTCATGGGACAACGGTTTCTTTCCAAATCAGCAACGCCTTTGTACAATTTCACGTCAGTTATTTGTGATGCAAACCTTTTTTGTATATGCTGCCCAAATTACAGAAACCAGATAGTCATGGCAGGCATTTAGTATCATATCAGCCCGTGCGTGTTAACCGAACATTATTTCAAGTTTTTAAATAAATTGTGTTTCTCCCTCGTCTCCGTTGTGCGTCTGATGTTTTTGATTTGCTTGGGGCATAATTGCAGAGCTGAGACATGTGTGCCTTTAAATCGACACATCCTACTTCTGCTGACATTTGTTGACCGGGTTAACTTTCCTGGTTGTTTTGTAGGACCTTTGACGGTCAAAAGGTTTGAACGTTATCTTTGTCCATCTCCTGCTCTGTGGCGGAGGAGTTACGGGCGCAATCCGTAATCCCGCATACCGCTTTCGAAACACAGCTGCGGGAGATTTGGCAGCAGACCACCTTGCGTTGGTTTTCATACAATGGTATGAATGCCGGTCGTTCAGACAGAATGGCAAAATACTGAACTTAAACTTACCCAAAAAATCACAAACACTTAAAACATGCTGGGGTTGATATGCAACTAACTTTTTTGGTGTCCACTGGCGACACACCAACTGGACCGTCGGGTTAGCCGCATGCATGCTGATCGACCCTCAAGAGAAGTCTGGAGCAGTCTATGGGCAATCCCAGCCACCCAGAAAGGCTTCATTAAGTATAAACCTGACACATGGTGCTTTGGTACTGGGCTCGCCCAAGGAATCGTCACGTCGTGCACATGGCTGCCTCACTTCCATATATTAAGGCTCCTGAACATCACAAGCTGCATCTTCAAAGACCAAATGAATGCAGTCCGCAGATTTTGGACTTTGATGATGGCCACACACTGGATTGCCACTAATTTAATTTGTTAGCCAAGTCATTTTCATTTGGTAGCCACTGAGACGCTTTTCCGCCTACGTGCCTGGGACCTGCGGTGTGCAAATCACTGACATTCAGTAGGCCTATCTTTTGTACAGTCGTGAGAGACATGAATACGAGAGATGGGTTTCTGTCACAGCATCCATATTTCAATTTAATTTGGCATACAAAGTGGTGGATATTTGAACCTAGCTATTATTTTGAAGGATTTTTATTCTGTGGACATTTGAGCTTGTCATCTAGCAGGAATCACATTTGACGGACCTAAGAGCCATTTTATGAACTTAGTAGGACGCACCTTCGATGGAGTTATGTGGCTAAGGGGTTACGAATGCAATTCACAATCCTGCATACCGTGTTCGAAACACAGCTGCAGGTGATTTAGCAGCAGACCGCCTTGCAATGGTTTCCTTACAATAATATTGGTGCTTGTCGTTCAGAAATCAACGGAAAACTACCCAATGTAAACTTGACCTGGAATCGCGAACAGCCCAAAAAAGTTGGGAGTTGATTGTCGTGTCTTGTAAAGGATATGCAACTGACTGACCTTCGATGAACATTGTTTACTCATGATGTGGGGGATGTACTGAAGAGTGCAGGGCTAGTTTCTGTTCACTGCATCTCTAGGGGTCACCGAGATCCCCTGCTAGTTCGGATTAGGTCAGTGATAATCATTTATCCGTGGTGTACGGCGAGGACATCTGGCAGAAGTCTTACAAGGGGTTCCGTTGAGAACTTTTTTTCTACAGTAATCCAAGCACTTTATCGGCGCTGGAGGACTTGCATTGAACGCAGTGGTGACTACATTTATTCTTTACTTTTTCAGAATATATTCACACCAACAGAAAAAAAACAAAAAAACATTTAAGCATTTAATTTGAAGCCCACTCTTACGTTGTCTTGTGTATCTTGTAATGTCTACTTCTTTTCTATACTTACCTGTGAATTTATTTGTCATGTTAACCCAGTAAACAAACGCCTTTCGTCTGTCGCAGAAAAAATACTGAATTTACAAACAGAAAGACTGTAGCGTACTTTGGTACCGTACAACAAACATCACAATTCACTCTGGCATGTCTCCATCCAATTGAAGGTTAAGTTGGTCATTACTAGTTTCATTTCTTCTTCTTACTGAACATTATTTAAACATAAAACAGTTGCAAACCCTTTAAGATGTCGCAATCAACCCTAGCATTTTGTTGGGCTGTTCGTGATTTGCTGGGCAATGTATGAATTCTTCTTCTTCTTTTCGTTCATCCGGAGTGTTTTTTCAGATGTGATTGCGGTGTGACTGTTATGCGCCCTTGGGCCGAAACCCGTAGGCCAACACATCGACTTTAGCGTGCTTTTTTGACCAGGTAGCATTCCTGGGAGACTCTCACTTTTGCGGTGCCATCTGCTACAACGCTGGCCAAGTCGGAACGGTCGAAGACAACGGTCATCCCTCAAAGGAAGGCAGGGACAGTCCATAGCATTTTCCGCCATCCAAGGTTGCTTCCATGGTTGCAGGGCCGACACATAGCGCCCTGATCCTGGGCTTACCGAGGGAATCGTCACGTCCTGCTCATGGCTGCTTTGATTCCTCACTTCAATATATTAGGCATTTCGTTCGCCCTGAACCGTTCCTGCACAAACGAGACAAGTCTGCAGATGGTATCCAGTCAGCGAGTTTTCGGACATGTGCTTGTCCTTGCGCCCTTCAGAGCTGTTCCAGGCACGGCAGACATTCGGAAAACTACCTAGTCAGAACTGTTCCGAGCAAGAGCGGCTTTCGGAAACTAGGTAGTCAGAGCTGTTCCTAGCACGAGAGACATTCGGACGAGACATTTCACTCGGACGTAAATGCGTAGTGCCAGTTTTTATTTTGCCACCCGTAGGCCAGCACTTCCGGCTTCGGCGGGCATTTTTTAATGAGGTTAGCCTTCCTCGGGTTTCGAGGCACGTTAGACTTATTGTTGTGATGCCGCCCACATCTCAGCTGGTCAGGATAGAACGGTCAACAACATCATGGTCAACCCTCAAGGGAAGGCAGGGGCAGATCATGGGCATTCTCTCGCTATCCAAGGAGGCTTCCATACTTGCAGAGCCGGCACATATTGCTCTGAGACTGGGCTCACCCGAGGAGTTGCCACGTCCTGCTCATGGCTGCTTTAGTTCCTTACTTCCATGTGTTGGGCATCTCGATTGCCACTGGCCGCTCAAGCACACACCAGGATCGGTCAGACTGTGGGCGTCATCCACTCGGTAAGCATTGCTTTTGACTTCGGACCACGCAATGGGTTCGCTAGCCGTGCGTTCCATTTCGTGTTATAGAGACGTTTTTTCCACTTTTGTCTACACTCTCTATGAGTTAGTTACAGACAGTTTTCGTAACCATTCCATTCGACTGGGGCGCTTCTCTGACTTTTTTGTACTCGCTCAAGAGGTAGGCTACATGTGCTGCCGGCTCAGCACCTTACCTCCGTGCAGCATTGAACGAGTAACGGCCTGGCCCTCTCTTCCGGGAATCCCTCATATCCCCCAGCTGAGAGCCTTCGAACAAGTATCAGAACTGGGCATGTAGCTTGCATAGTATCTCACCTCTATTTTTCGGAGGGTGGGTATGGGCCCTGCTCTCAGATCCGAGGGTTTCCCCTCTGCCGTGCGTCCACCTTGACGAGGTAGAGGGGCTTGCGCGTTCCAATGACCCCAAGAGCTATGCCGACGGTAGCACTGCTACTGGTCGGGTCACCCATGTCGGACAGGTCAAGGGAGAGGGACCAGACGAAGTGACGCACAAACCTGCTGCCTTGTAGGTAGACTGGGGACAGTCAAAGGCTAGGGAAAGCACCCCGAAAAGTGCTTGTCGAAATCGGATGTACTGAGCCACAAGCTTGACAAAGAAGTGCAACGTAACTTTATCATTTCATGATGCCACAGATGAAAATTAATCGTTATGGTGCTAATCCCGTGAAGTCCCATCAGGCGGTGATAGTGCCGGGCCCCCTGCCTCGAGGGGGTCCACCCATGACTACTGGTGGTCACCTTCCCCTGTGCTGTGGAGTCAAGGCACAGAGGAGTAGGTTAAGAGCTATTTACCAAATACCAAGGACACTCAACATACTACAGTGGAATGCCGAAGGAGTTTATAACAAGAAAGAATCCCTGACACAGCGTCTTCATAAAGATAGAATAGATGTGGCATGTATTCAAGAGACACACCTCAACGCCAATCGCAAATTCTCAGTCAGAGGATATCAGGCCACACGTTTCGACCGCGAAGGACACAAAGGAGTTCTAATACTTACACGAAATACAATACCTTGCAGCGAAGTATCTGTGATCTCTGACAACCAAACAGAAATTATAGGTGTTGATATAATGATAAAGGACGTGAAAATAAGAATCTACAATCTGTATAGCCCAGCAGATAAGGACCTTACACTCTCAAACATGAAAATAACTGACACAAACTGCATTATTGTCGGAGACTTTAATAGCCGTTCAGAAAGATGGGGATAACCAGATACTGACAAAAGAGGAGATGAATTGGAGGACTGGGAAATAGACTCAAATCTCCATCTACTCAACAAAGCGGATGACACACCGAGCTTCTACTCCAGAAGATGGCTTACCACTTCTACTCCAGACTTAGCTCTCTGCACAGGAGACATCCTCCACAAAATCGATCGCCATGTGCTGGACCAATTAGCAGGTAGTGACCACAGACCAATCAAGCTTGTAATGAATATGGAGTATGTTCCACAGGAGCAAAAGCCCTTGCCCCGCTGGAATTACAAACGAGCAGATTGGGACAGATTTGCCATACTAACAGACAAATATTGTGAAAACATAAATACACGATATGGCAACATAAAGCAAATGGTGGAAAGTCTAAACAGAGCGATAATACAGGCAGCCACTGAGTCCATTCCTAGAGGAGCGAGGAAAAATTACAAACCATACTGGACTGAAGAACTACAAAGTTTGGAGGACAAAGTTGAAGATGCCAGGAAGACAGCAGAGAGAGAACAAACAATTGAAGCGAATATCTCTCTCAAAGCCATCTCAGCAAAATATAAAAGAACAGTAAATCAAACAACAAGAGATTGTTGGAGGGAAAAAACAGAAAACCTGAATTTTGACAGGGATGGAAACAAACTATGGAAACTAGTGAAAGCCATGAACAATGAAGGACCTAGAAACAAACAAATAACAATTAAACAAGGAAATGCCTTGCTTACAGGAAAAAAGGCTGCAAATGCACTAATGGAACACTATGCAAATGCAAACCACATTGATATTACAACCGAACAGAAGAAAGCAATCAAAGACAAACAGATACATCATAGAAATACAGAGACAGCAGCAGAATATATGATGGCAAATCTAACAATGGAAGAAATGGAACAGGCAATGAATACCCTAAAAAAAAGAAATCACCAGGAAAGGATGGAATCACAAATGAAATGCTAATAGGACTAGGCAACAAGGCAAAAAAGAAACTACTAGCAGTCCTAAATAACAGCTGGAAGAGAGGAATAGTCCCACAGGCATGGAAGGAAGCTATACTAATACCAGTCCCAAAGAAAGGAAAAGACCTGGAAGAACCAAATGGCTATCGACCTATCAGTCTACTTAGCTGTGTAGGAAAATTAATGGAACGCATTATCAATGGCAGGCTAACATGGCATCTGGAAGAAAACAAACTCTTAACACCACACCAAGCAGGATTCAGAAAGTACAGATCCACTGAAGATCAAATAACCTATATAGCTCAGGAAATAGAGGATGCCTTCCAAGAGAAAAAGCACACACTAGCAGTCTGGATAGATTTAGAAAAAGCATTCGATAAAGTATGGAAGGAAGGACTGAAAGTAAAACTGCAAAACATGCATGTTTGTGGAAAAATGTATAAATGGATCAGCCACTACCTTGAGAACAGAACTGCCAGGACAAAAGTACAAGGACAAACAAGCAAAATGATGCTGCTGGAGCAAGGTGTCCCCCAAGGAGGAGTTCTTTCACCAACATTATTCCTAGCATATATAAATGACATCACAGAAAATTTTCCAGCCAGAGTACACACATCCTCCTTTGCAGATGACCTAGCCATATGGACATCTGAAGAATATATTAGTACAGCTAACAGCAGAATACAGCAAGCCTTATTAGCGCTAGAGGACTGGTCAAAATCATGGCTAGTGAAGATAAGTGAGGAGAAAACAACATGCACAGTGTTCTCCCTCTCAAATAAAACTCAGCAACCTAAGCTGGTATTGAATGGAAAAATATTGCGCCATGAAGAAAATCCAAACTATCTAGGAGTCACCTTTGATCGTCGCCTGACATGGAAGACACAGGGTTAGAAAAATCGAACAAAAGCAAGGCAGAGAATGGCAATCATGAAAAAGCTTGCTGGTACAACGTGGGGAGCAGATGAGAAAGTTCTCAAGAAGTTATATACTGGACGGGTGAGGCCAGTACTGGAATATGGCATTGCAGCTTGGGCAACAGCAGCTAAGTCAAACTTTAACAAAATAAGTAGTGTCCAAAACCAAGGAATGCGAATCATAACTGGAAGCCTGAAGACAACGCCTATTAATGAACTAGAAAAGATCACTTGTTTACAACCAATGCAGGATAGAAGAGATAGCAGAGCCCAGCAACAAGCAGAAAAATTTAGAAGATTGACAGACCACACTATGTACAACAGATTTAATGGTTTTGGAAAGGGAAGACTGAAGCGTAGCAACTTTGTAGAAACTGCAAAACGAAGGATTAGGGCAGATCCTATACTTAACATATCAACAGTCAGGCCCATACACAATGCACACAAGTTCCCAGCTTGGAGACAGCAGCAACTGCCTGAGATGATAGAAAACATTCCTGGTATTGAGAAAAAGAACACTCAGCATGAAACCGAAAGAAGAGAAATAACCCTAAACTATATAAAAGAACATTACCCAAGCAGGAATTGGACCCATGCATATACAGATGGATCAGCCAAAAATTCAATAGAGAATGGAGGAGGAGGAATTCTCCTAAATTTAAAAAATGGAGTGAAAAAAACACATTCAATGGCAACTGGAAAATTTTCAAGTAACTTCAAAGCGGAGGTAGAGGCTTTGAAAACTGCAGCAGAAATGCTCCTGATGGAGGAAAATAAAGAGAAGCAAATAGCTATCTTCACAGATGCAAAGTCAGTTGTCTCAATACTGAAGAGCAATAACAGCACAGAACTAACTGACCTAAGAGCAGCACTCCATGGTCTATGCCAGAAATCCAAAAAAGTTGTAATACAGTGGATCCCATCACATTGCAGTATACCTGGAAACGAAGAGGCTGACAGACTGGCAAAAGAGGGCGGACGACTACCACAGCATGACATAGACATAACCTATAATGAGGCAAAGAGGTTGATAAAAAGCACTTATAGAACCAAATGGGAATCAGAGCATCCAGGCCATCAGAAGGATGATGCATATTACAAACTCCACCGAAGAGAACAAGTAGCAATCTTCAGACTGCGCACAGGACATAACAGGCTGAAATACCACTTGTTCAATAAACTAAAGATAGGAGATACCGATGAATGTAATTGTAGAACTGGAAAAATGACAGCAAAACATTTGCTGCAGGATTGCCCAACGTATGCAGAACAGAGAAAGATATGTTGGCCCACACCTGCTTCATTTGAGGACAAGCTCTATGGAGATATCAACAAGCTCAAGTTGACCGCAGCTTACTTTAACTGCATACAGGTTGACATTTAAAGGTGCATGAAGACCCAGAGGCATGAAATGGAATATTGCTTGGATAGCAAATCCATTATGTGGAAAGTCCAAATCGAAAGCTCGCTGTGTGGGCTTCATAAAAGGTGGAAAAGTGTCTTAGTGGCACGAAATGGAATATTGCTTGGATAGCAAATCCATTACGTGGAAAGTCCGAATCAAAAGCCCATTGTGTGGGCTTCATAAAAGGTGGAAAAGTGTCCTAGTGGCATGAAATGGAATATTGCTTGGATAGCAAATCCATTACGTGGAAAGTCCGAATCAAAAGCCCACTGTGTGGGCTTCATAAAAGGTGGAAAAGTGTCCTAGTGGCATGAAATGGAATATTGCTTGGATAGCAAATCCATTACATGGAAAGTCCGAATCGAAAGCTCACTGTGTGGATGTCATCTGCAGACTGCATACTTCTGTTTTCTGGAAGAACAGCCTATGGTGAACGGAAGGCCCAATATACGGAAGTGAGGCTAAGCAGCCATGTGCAGGACGTGACGATTCCTTGGGTGAGCCCAGTACCAGAGCGCTATGTATCGGCTCTGCAAGTATGGAAGCCTCCTTGGATGGCGGGGAATGCCCATGGTCTGCCCCTGCCTTCCCTTGAGGGCTGACCAGGATCTTTGGCTGTTCTATATGGACCAGCTGGGATGGGGGATAACACCACAACAGTGAGAGTCAAACGTCCTAAGAAACCCCCGGGAAGGTTAACCCGGTCAATAAATGCCCGCAGAAGTCGGATGTGTCGGCCTAACGGCGCAAGAACGCAGCTCTGCTGTAAACAGGCACAACGCAATCACATCCGGAAAAAAAAACTCCGGATGAACGAAGAAGAAGAAGATCCGAGGGTTTGTGGCTTAGAGGCGTTCAGCCTCAACCCTCGACAGAGAGCCTTAGAGTATTGTCCAGACCAAATCTTTTGCCTTCGTGCACCTGATTTAAATTTTTGACTGCTATCCTCAGTCTAACCTGCAGAGCAGCAGGTTGTGTCTCTCTTGGTTCGGTCTTTATCCCATAAGCTGTCCGATATGTAGTTTTTCATCCATCGGCAAGCAAATGGGGTCGATGGGACACGCAAGCTCCCCCACCACGTCAATGTGGAGACACATCGGGGGAGATGTATGAATTCAGTTAGTTTGACATTACTTTCTGAACGACAGATGCCCGCCAAGAGCCAAAGTTAGCTCTTGCTGCGTTTTGGGCGCGCAATACGCACTGAACGACTTGCGCACTTTGAATACAAGAGTGAAAGGAAGGTCAACAAGAGAGACTTGAGCTGAGACCATTGCAACGAACGCATGGCTTGAGTCTACAATGGCAAAATATATATTGCCGCCGATGCTTTCCTCGCAAATGGTCTCAGCTCTTCAAAGTGCACAATTCGCTCAAAGCGTGTTGCGCACCCATAACGCAACAAGAGCTAACTTGGCTCTTGACAACGCCCATACCATCAAAATCAACGCATGTCAGTGTACTTCCAAATCATCTGCAGTAGATTACGAACTATCGACTCCGCCTGTCGGGGATTTGTAATATGCATTCACGGCCTCTAAACCACAGTACCAGGAAGTGAGCGGCGTGATAACGTCCACCTCAGCCACCAATGACGAGTGATGGTTGGCCTATACTTTACGCTCGCTTTGAACTCAGGCATAGTCCATAAACGTTACTTCTAGTAGCCCTGGACTGATTCTTGCGTGCGGATTAATTTTCTCTATTACCGGTGTCCCTCGTCATCAGGCGGGAACTCACTCAGCTTACGTCCTCAAGTCGATGACGCGAAGTGAACATTTTTGTCCAAGTGACCGGTATGGGGGTTGAACCCGCTACCTCGGCATCAGCACACAGGATGTTTAAGAATGAACACTAATATAGGGATATATTACACATTGGCACCTTGCCAAAGATCCTGGTCAGCCCTCAAGGGAAGGCAGGGGCAGACCATGGGCATTCCCCGCCATCCAAGGAGGCTTCCATACTTGCAGAGCCGATACATAGCGCTCTGGTACTGGGCTCACCCAAGGAATCGTCACGTCCTGCACATGGCTGCTTAGCCTCACTTCCGTATATTGGGCCTTCCGTTCACCATAGGCTGTTCTTCCAGAAAACAGAAGTATGCAGTCTGCAGATGACATCCACACAGTGAGCTTTCGATTCGGACTTTCCATGTAATGGATTTGCTATCCAAGCAATATTCCATTTCATGCCACTAGGACACTTTTCCACCTTTTATGAAGCCCACACAATGGGCATTTGATTAGGACTTTCCACGTAATGGATTTGCTATCCAAGCAATATTCCATTTCGTGCCACTAAGACACTTTTCCACCTTTTATGAAGCCCACACAGCGAGCTTTCGATTTGGACTTTCCACATAATGGATTTGCTATCCAAGCAATATTCCATTTCATGCCTCTGGGTCTTCATGCACCTTTAAATGTCAACCTTTATGTAGTTAAAGTAAGCTGCGGTCAACTTTAGCTTGTTGATATCTCCATAGAGCTTGTCCTCAAATGAAGCAGGTGTGGGCCAAAATATCTTTCTCTCTTCTGCATACGTTGGGCAATTCTGCAGCAAATGTTTTGCTGTCATTTTTCCAGTTCTACAATTACATTCATCGGTATCTCTTATCTTTAGTTTATTGAACAAGTGGTATTTCAGCCTGTTATGTCCTGTGCGCAGTCTGAAGATTGCTACTTGTTCTCTTCGGTCGAGTTTGTAAAATGCATCATCCTTCTGATGGCCTGGATGCTCTGATTCCCATTTGGTTCTATAAGTGCTTTTTATCAAGCTCTTTGCCTCATTATAGGTTATGTCTATGACAGGCTGTGGTAGTCGTCCGCCCTCTTTTGCCAATCTGTCAGCCTCTTCGTTTCCAGGTATACTGCAATGTGATGGGATCCACTGTATTACAACTTTTTTGGATTTCTGGCATAGACCATGGAGTGCTGCTCTCAGGTCAGTTAGTTCTGTGCTGTTATTGCTCTTCAGTATTGAGACAGCTGACTTTGCATCTGTGAAGATAGCTATTTGCTTCTCTTTATTTTCCTCCATCAGGAGCATTTCTGCTGCAGTTTTCAGAGCCTCTACCTTCGCTTTGAAGTTACTTGAAAATTTTCCAGTTGCCATTGAATGTGTTTTTTTCACTCCATTTTTTAAATTTAGGAGAATTCCTCCTCCTCCATTCTCTATTGAATTTTTGGCTGATCCATCTGTATATGCACGGGTAATGTTCTTTTATGTAGTTTAGGGTTATTTCTCTTCTTTCGATTTCATGCTGAGTGTTCTTTTTCTCAATACCAGGAATGTTTTCTATCATCTCAGGCAGTTGCTGCTGTCTCC
Source organism: Cepaea nemoralis (assembly GCA_014155875.1). Lineage (NCBI taxonomy): Eukaryota > Metazoa > Mollusca > Gastropoda > Stylommatophora > Helicidae > Cepaea > Cepaea nemoralis. The sequence goes on along the minus strand of JACEFZ010027813.1, from coordinate 265,691 downwards.
AAGCTGGGAACTTGTGTGCATTGTGTATGGGCTTGACTGTTGATATGTTAAGTATAGGATCTGCCCTAATCCTTCGTTTTGCAGTTTCTACAAAGTTGCTACGCTTCAGTCTTCCCTTTCCAAAACCATTAAATATGTTGTACATAGGGTGGTCTGTCAATCTTCTAAATTTTTCTGCTTGTTGCTGGGCTCTGCTATCTCTTCTATCCTGCATTGGTTGTAAACAAGTGATCTTTTCTAGTTCTTCTTCTTCGTTCATCCGGAGTTTTTTTTCGGATGTGACTGCGTTGTGCCTGTTTACAGCAGAGCTGCGTTTTTGCGCCGTTAGGCCGACACATCCGACTTCTGCGGGCATTTGTTGACCGGGTTAACCTTCCCGGGGGTTTCTTAGGACGTTTGACTCTCACTGTTGTGGTGTTATCCCCCATCCCAGCTGGTCCATATAAAACAGCCAAAGATCCTGGTCAGCCCTCAAGGGAAGGCAGGGGCAGACCATGGGCATTCCCCGCCATCCAAGGAGGCTTCCATACTTGCAGAGCCGATACATAGCGCTCTGGTACTGGGCTCACCCAAGGAATCGTCACGTCCTGCATATGGCTGCTTAGCCTCACTTCCGTATATTGGGCCTTCCGTTCACCATAGGCTGTTCTTCCGGAAACCAGAAGTATGCAGTCTGCAGATGACATTCACACAGTGAGCTTTCGATTCGGACTTTCCATGTAATGGATTTGCTAGCCAAGCAATATTCCATTTCGTGCCACTAGGACACTTTTCCACCTTTTATGAAGCCCACACAGTGGGCTTTTGATTCAGACTTTCCACGTAATGGATTTGCTATCCAAGCAATATTCCATTTCGTGCCACTAGGACACTTTTCCACCTTTTATGAAGCCCACACAATGGGCTTTTGATTTGGACTTTCCACGTAATGGATTTGCTATCCAAGCAATATTCCATTTCATGCCTCTGGGTCTTCATGCACCTTTAAATGTCAACCTGTATATAGTTAAAGTAATCTGCGGTCAACTTTAGCTTGTTGATATCTCCATAGAGCTTGTCCTCAAATGAAGCAGGTGTGGGCCAACATATCTTTCTCTCTTCTGCATACGTTGGGCAATTCTGCAGCAAATGTTTTGCTGTCATTTTTTCCAGTTCTACAATTACATTCATCGGTATCTCCTATCTTTAGTTTATTGAACAAGTGGTATTTCAGCCTGTTATGTCCTGTGCGCAGTCTGAAGATTGCTACTTGTTCTCTTCGGTCGAGTTTGTAATATGCATCATCCTTCTGATGGCCTGGATGCTCTGATTCCCATTTGGTTCTATAAGTGCTTTTTATCAAGCTCTTTGCCTCATTATAGGTTATGTCTATGACAGGCTGTGGTAGTCGTCCGCCCTCTTTTGCCAATCTGTCAGCCTCTTCGTTTCCAGGTATACTGCAATGTGATGGGATCCACTGTATTACAACTTTTTTGGATTTCTGGCATAGACCATGGAGTGCTGCTCTCAGGTCAGTTAGTTCTGTGCTGTTATTGCTCTTCAGTATTGAGACAGCTGACTTTGCATCTGTGAAGATAGCTATTTGCTTCTCTTTATTTTCCTCCATCAGGAGCATTTCTGCTGCAGTTTTCAGAGCCTCTACCTTCGCTTTGAAGTTACTTGAAAATTTTCCAGTTGCCATTGAATGTGTTTTTTTCACTCCATTTTTTAAATTTAGGAGAATTCCTCCTCCTCCATTCTCTATTGAATTTTTGGCTGATCCATCTGTATATGCACGGGTAATGTTCTTTTATGTAGTTTAGGGTTATTTCTCTTCTTTCGATTTCATGCTGAGTGTTCTTTTTCTCAATACCAGGAATGTTTTCTATCATCTCAGGCAGTTGCTGCTGTCTCCAAGCTGGGAACTTGTGTGCATTGTGTATGGGCTTGACTGTTGATATGTTAAGTATAGGATCTGCCCTAATCCTTCGTTTTGCAGTTTCTACAAAGTTGCTACGCTTCAGTCTTCCCTTTCCAAAACCATTAAATATGTTGTACATAGGGTGGTCTGTCAATCTTCTAAATTTTTCTGCTTGTTGCTGGGCTCTGCTATCTCTTCTATCCTGCATTGGTTGTAAACAAGTGATCTTTTCTAGTTCTTCTTCTTCGTTCATCCGGAGTTTTTTTTTCGGATGTGACTGCGTTGTGCCTGTTTACAGCAGAGCTGCGTTCTTGCGCCGTTAGGCCGACACATCCGACTTCTGCGGGCATTTGTTGACCGGGTTAACCTTCCCGGGGGTTTCTTAGGACGTTTGACTCTCACTGTTGTGGTGTTATCCCCCATCCCAGCTGGTCCATATAAAACAGCCAAAGATCCTGGTCAGCCCTCAAGGGAAGGCAGGGGCAGACCATGGGCATTCCCCGCCATCCAAGGAGGCTTCCATACTTGCAGAGCCGATACATAGCGCTCTGGTACTGGGCTCACCCAAGGAATCGTCACGTCCTGCACATGGCTGCTTAGCCTCACTTCCGTATATTGGGCCTTCCGTTCACCATAGGCTGTTCTTCCGGAAACCAGAAGTATGCAGTCTGCAGATGACATTCCACACAGTGAGCTTTCGATTCGGACTTTCCATGTAATGGATTTGCTAGCCAAGCAATATTCCATTTCGTGCCACTAGGACACTTTTCCACCTTTTATGAAGCCCACACAGTGGGCTTTTGATTCAGACTTTCCACGTAATGGATTTGCTATCCAAGCAATATTCCATTTCGTGCCACTAGGACACTTTTCCACCTTTTATGAAGCCCACACAATGGGCTTTTGATTTGGACTTTCCACGTAATGGATTTGCTATCCAAGCAATATTCCATTTCATGCCTCTGGGTCTTCATGCACCTTTAAATGTCAACCTGTATATAGTTAAAGTAATCTGCGGTCAACTTTAGCTTGTTGATATCTCCATAGAGCTTGTCCTCAAATGAAGCAGGTGTGGGCCAAAATATCTTTCTCTCTTCTGCATACGTTGGGCAATTCTGCAGCAAATGTTTTGCTGTCATTTTTCCAGTTCTACAATTACATTCATCGGTATCTCCTATCTTTAGTTTATTGAACAAGTGGTATTTCAGCCTGTTATGTCCTGTGCGCAGTCTGAAGATTGCTACTTGTTCTCTTCGGTCGAGTTTGTAATATGCATCATCCTTCTGATGGCCTGGATGCTCTGATTCCCATTTGGTTCTATAAGTGCTTTTTATCAACCTCTTTGCCTCATTATAGGTTATGTCTATGTCAGGCTGTGGTAGTCGTCCGCCCTCTTTTGCCAGTCTGTCAGCCTCTTCGTTTCCAGGTATACTGCAATGTGATGGGATCCACTGTATTACAACTTTTTTGGATTTCTGGCATAGACCATGGAGTGCTGCTCTTAGGTCAGTTAGTTCTGTGCTGTTATTGCTCTTCAGTATTGAGACAGCTGACTTTGCATCTGTGAAGATAGCTATTTGCTTCTCTTTATTTTCCTCCATCAGGAGCATTTCTGCTGCAGTTTTCAGAGCCTCTACCTTCGCTTTGAAGTTACTTGAAAATTTTCCAGTTGCCATTGAATGTGTTTTTTTCACTCCATTTTTTAAATTTAGGAGAATTCCTCCTCCTCCATTCTCTATTGAATTTTTGGCTGATCCATCTGTATATGCATGGGTAATTGTTTCTTTTATGTAGTTTAGGGTTATTTCTCTTCTTTCGATTTCATGCTGAGTGTTCTTTTTCTCAATACCAGGAATGTTTTCTATCATCTCAGGCAGTTGCTGCTGTCTCCAAGCTGGGAACTTGTGTGCATTGTGTATGGGCTTGACTGTTGATATGTTAAGTATAGGATCTGCCCTAATCCTTCGTTTTGCAGTTTCTACAAAGTTGCTACGCTTCAGTCTTCCCTTTCCAAAACCATTAAATCTGTTGTACATAGGGTGGTCTGTCAATCTTCTAAATTTTTCTGCTTGTTGCTGGGCTCTGCTATCTCTTCTATCCTGCATTGGTTGTAAACAAGTGATCTTTTCTAGTTCTTCTTCTTCGTTCATCCGGAGTTTTTTTTCGGATGTGACTGCGTTGTGCCTGTTTACAGCAGAGCTGCGTTCTTGCGCCGTTAGGCCGACACATCCGACTTCTGCGGGCATTTGTTGACCGGGTTAACCTTCCCGGGGGTTTCTTAGGACGTTTGACTCTCACTGTTGTGGTGTTATCCCCCATCCCAGCTGGTCCATATAGAACAGCCAAAGATCCTGGTCAGCCCTCAAGGGAAGGCAGGGGCAGACCATGGGCATTCCCCGCCATCCAAGGAGGCTTCCATACTTGCAGAGCCGATACATAGCGCTCTGGTACTGGGCTCACCCAAGGAATCGTCACGTCCTGCACATGGCTGCTTAGCCTCACTTCCGTATATTGGGCCTTCCGTTCACCATAGGCTGTTCTTCCGGAAACCAGAAGTATGCAGTCTGCAGATGACATCCACACAGTGAGCTTTCGATTCGGACTTTCCATGTAATGGATTTGCTAGCCAAGCAATATTCCATTTCGTGCCACTAGGACACTTTTCCACCTTTTATGAAGCCCACACAGTGGGCTTTTGATTCAGACTTTCCACGTAATGGATTTGCTATCCAAGCAATATTCCATTTCGTGCCACTAGGACACTTTTCCACCTTTTATGAAGCCCACACAATGGGCTTTTGATTTGGACTTTCCACGTAATGGATTTGCTATCCAAGCAATATTCCATTTCATGCCTCTGGGTCTTCATGCACCTTTAAATGTCAACCTGTATATAGTTAAAGTAATCTGCGGTCAACTTTAGCTTGTTGATATCTCCATAGAGCTTGTCCTCAAATGAAGCAGGTGTGGGCCAACATATCTTTCTCTCTTCTGCATACGTTGGGCAATTCTGCAGCAAATGTTTTGCTGTCATTTTTTCCAGTTCTACAATTACATTCATCGGTATCTCCTATCTTTAGTTTATTGAACAAGTGGTATTTCAGCCTGTTATGTCCTGTGCGCAGTCTGAAGATTGCTACTTGTTCTCTTCGGTCGAGTTTGTAATATGCATCATCCTTCTGATGGCCTGGATGCTCTGATTCCCATTTGGTTCTATAAGTGCTTTTTATCAAGCCTCTTTGCCTCATTATAGGTTATGTCTATGACAGGCTGTGGTAGTCGTCCGCCCTCTTTTGCCAATCTGTCAGCCTCTTCGTTTCCAGGTATACTGCAATGTGATGGGATCCACTGTATTACAACTTTTTTGGATTTCTGGCATAGACCATGGAGTGCTGCTCTCAGGTCAGTTAGTTCTGTGCTGTTATTGCTCTTCAGTATTGAGACAGCTGACTTTGCATCTGTGAAGATAGCTATTTGCTTCTCTTTATTTTCCTCCATCAGGAGCATTTCTGCTGCAGTTTTCAGAGCCTCTACCTTCGCTTTGAAGTTACTTGAAAATTTTCCAGTTGCCATTGAATGTGTTTTTTTCACTCCATTTTTTAAATTTAGGAGAATTCCTCCTCCTCCATTCTCTATTGAATTTTTGGCTGATCCATCTGTATATGCATGGGTAATGTTCTTTTATGTAGTTTAGGGTTATTTCTCTTCTTTCGATTTCATGCTGAGTGTTCTTTTTCTCAATACCAGGAATGTTTTCTATCATCTCAGGCAGTTGCTGCTGTCTCCAAGCTGGGAACTTGTGTGCATTGTGTATGGGCTTGACTGTTGATATGTTAAGTATAGGATCTGCCCTAATCCTTCGTTTTGCAGTTTCTACAAAGTTGCTACGCTTCAGTCTTCCCTTTCCAAAACCATTAAATATGTTCTTTTATGTAGTTTAGGGTTATTTCTCTTCTTTCGATTTCATGCTGAGTGTTCTTTTTCTCAATACCAGGAATGTTTTCTATCATCTCAGGCAGTTGCTGCTGTCTCCAAGCTGGGAACTTGTGTGCATTGTGTATGGCTTGACTGTTGATATGTTAAGTATAGGATCTGCCCTAATCCTTCGTTTTGCAGTTTCTACAAAGTTGCTACGCTTCAGTCTTCCCTTTCCAAAACCATTAAATATGTTGTACATAGGGTGGTCTGTCAATCTTCTAAATTTTTCTGCTTGTTGCTGGGCTCTGCTATCTCTTCTATCCTGCATTGGTTGTAAACAAGTGATCTTTTCTAGTTCTTCTTCTTCGTTCATTAGGAGTTTTTTTTTTGGATGTGACTGCGTTGTGCCTGTTTACAGCAGAGCTGCGTTCTTGCGCCGTTAGGCCGACACATCCGACTTCTGCGGGCATTTGTTGACCGGGTTAACCTTCCCGGGGGTTTCTTAGGACGTTTGACTCTCACTGTTGTGGTGTTATCCCCCATCCCAGCTGGTCCATATAAACAGCCAAAGATCCTGGTCAGCCCTCAAGGGAAGGCAGGGGCAGACCATGGGCATTCCCCGCCATCCAAGGAGGCTTCCATACTTGCAGAGCCGATACATAGCGCTCTGGTACTGGGCTCACCCAAGGAATCGTCACGTCCTGCATATGGCTGCTTAGCCTCACTTCCGTATATTGGGCCTTCCGTTCACCATAGGCTGTTCTTCCGGAAACCAGAAGTATGCAGTCTGCAGATGACATTCACACAGTGAGCTTTCGATTCGGACTTTCCATGTAATGGATTTGCTATCCAAGCAATATTCCATTTCGTGCCACTAGGACACTTTTCCACCTTTTATGAAGCCCACACAGTGGGCTTTTGATTCAGACTTTCCACGTAATGGATTTGCTATCCAAGCAATATTCCATTTCGTGCCACTAGGACACTTTTCCACCTTTTATGAAGCCCACACAATGGGCTTTTGATTTGGACTTTCCACGTAATGGATTTGCTATCCAAGCAATATTCCATTTCATGCCTCTGGGTCTTCATGCACCTTTAAATGTCAACCTGTATATAGTTAAAGTAATCTGCGGTCAACTTTAGCTTGTTGATATCTCCATAGAGCTTGTCCTCAAATGAAGCAGGTGTGGGCCAAAATATCTTTCTCTGTTCTGCATACGTTGGGCAATTCCTGCAGCAAATGTTTTGCTGTCATTTTTCCAGTTCTACAATTACATTCATCGGTATCTCCTATCTTTAGTTTATTGAACAAGTGGTATTTCAGCCTGTTATGTCCTGTGCGCAGTCTGAAGATTGCTACTTGTTCTCTTCGGTGGAGTTTGTAATATGCATCATCCTTCTGATGGCCTGGATGCTCTGATTCCCATTTGGTTCTATAAGTGCTTTTTATCAACCTCTTTGCCTCATTATAGGTTATGTCTATGTCAGGCTGTGGTAGTCGTCCGCCCTCTTTTGCCAGTCTGTCAGCCTCTTCGTTTCCAGTATACTGCAATGTGATGGGATCCACTGTATTACAACTTTTTGGATTTCTGGCATAGACCATGGAGTGCTGCTCTTAGGTCAGTTAGTTCTGTGCTGTTATTGCTCTTCAGTATTGAGACAGCTGACTTTGCATCTGTGAAGATAGCTATTTGCTTCTCTTTATTTTCCTCCATCAGGAGCATTTCTGCTGCAGTTTTCAGAGCCTCTACCTCCGCTTTGAAGTTACTTGAAAATTTTCCAGTTGCCATTGAATGTGTTTTTTTCGCTCCATTTTTCAAAAATTTAGGAGAATTCCTCCTCCTCCATTCTCTATTGAATTTTTGGCTGATCCATCTGTATATGCATGGGTCCAATTCCTGCTTGGGTAATGTTCTTTTATGTAGTTTAGGGTTATTTCTCTTCTTTCGGTTTCATGCTGAGTGTTCTTTTTCTCAATACCAGGAATGTTTTCTATCATCTCAGGCAGTTGCTGCTGTCTCCAAGCTGGGAACTTGTGTGCATTGTGTATGGGCTTGACTGTTGATATGTTAAGAATAGGATCTGACCTAATCCTTCGTTTTGCAGTTTCTACAAAGTTGCTACGCTTCAGTCTTCCCTTTCCAAAACCATTAAATCTGTTGTACATAGGGTGGTCTGTCAATCTTCTAAATTTTTCTGCTTGTTGCTGGGCTCTGCTATCTCTTCTATCCTGCATTGGTTGTAAACAAGTGATCTTTTCTAGTTCATTAATAGGCGTTGTCTTCAGGCTTCCAGTTATGATTCGCATTCCTTGGTTTTGGACTCTAATTATTTTGTTAAAGTTTGACTTAGCTGCTGTTGCCCAAGCTGCAATGCCATATTCCAGTACTGGCCTCACCCGTCCAGTATATAACTTCTTGAGAACTTTCTCATCTGCTCCCCACGTTGTACCAGCAAGCTTTTTCATGATTGCCATTCTCTGCCTTGCTTTTGTTCGATTTTTCTAAACCTGTGTCTTCCATGTCAGGCGACGATCAAAGGTGACTCCTAGATAGTTTGGATTTTCTTCATGGCGCAATATTTTTCCATACAATACCAGCTTAGGTTGCTGAGTTTTATTTGAGAGGGAGAACACTGTGCATGTTGTTTTCTTCTCACTTATCTTCACTAGCCATGATTTTGACCAGTTCTCTAGCGCTAATAAGGCTTGCTGTATTCTGCTGTTAGCTGTACTAATATATTCTTCAGATGTCCATATGGCTAGGTCATCTGCAAAGGAGGATGTGTGTACTCTGGCTGGAAAATTTTCTGTGATGTCATTTATATATGCTAGGAATAATGTTGGTGAAAGAACTCCTCCTTGGGGGACACCTTGCTCCAGCAGCATCATTTTGCTTGTTTGTCCTTGTACTTTTGTCCTGGCAGTTCTGTTCTCAAGGTAGTGGCTGATCCATTTATACATTTTTCCACAAACATGCATGTTTTGCAGTTTTACTTTCAGTCCTTCCTTCCATACTTTATCAAATGCTTTTTCTAAATCTATCCAGACTGCTAGTGTGTGCTTTTTCTCTTGGAAGGCATCCTCTATTTCCTGAGCTATATAGGTTATTTGATCTTCAGTGGATCTGTACTTTCTGAATCCTGCTTGGTGTGGTGTTAAGAGTTTGTTTTCTTCCAGATGCCATGTTAGCCTGCCATTGATAATGCGTTCCATTATATTTCCTACACAGCTAAGTAGACTGATAGGTCGATAGTCATTTGGTTCTTCCAGGTCTTTTCCTTTCTTTGGGACTGGTATTAGTATAGCTTCCTTCCATGCCTGTGGGACTATTCCTCTCTTCCAGCTGTTATTTAGGACTGCTAGTAGTTTCTTCTTTGCCTTTGTGTCTAGTCCTATTAGCATTTCATTTGTGATTCCATCCTTTCCTGGTGATTTCTTTTTTTTTAGGGTATTCATTGCCTGTTCTTCTTCGTTCATCCGGAGTTTTATTTTCGGATGTGATTGCGTTGTGCCTGTTTACAGCAGAGCTGCGTTCTTGCGCCGTTAGGCCGACACATCCGACTTCTGCGGGCATTTGTTGACCGGGTTAACCTTCCCGGGGGTTTCTTAGGACGTTTGACTCTCACTGTTGTGGTGTTATCCCCCATCCCAGCTGGTCCATATAGAACAGCCAAAGATCCTGGTCAGCCCTCAAGGGAAGGCAGGGGCAGACCATGGGCATTCCCCGCCATCCAAGGAGGCTTCCATACTTGCAGAGCCGATACATAGCGCTCTGGTACTGGGCTCACCCAAGGAATCGTCACGTCCTGCACATGGCTGCTTAGCCTCACTTCCGTATATTGGGCCTTCCGTTCACCATAGGCTGTTCTTCCGGAAACCAGAAGTATGCAGTCTGCAGATGACATCCACACAGTGAGCTTTCGATTCGGACTTTCCATGTAATGGATTTGCTATCCAAGCAATATTCCATTTCGTGCCACTAGGACACTTTTCCACCTTTTATGAAGTCCACACAGTGGGCTTTTGATTAGGACTTTCCACGTAATGGATTTGCTATCCAAGCAATATTCCATTTCATGCCACTAGGACACTTTTCCACCTTTTATGAAGCCCACACAATGGGCTTTTGATTCGGACTTTTCACGTAATGGATTTGCTATCCAAGCAATATTCCATTTCGTGCCACTAGAACACTTTTCCACCTTTTATGAAGCCCACACAGCAAGCTTTCGATTTGGACTTTCCACATAATGGATTTGCTATCCAAGCAATATTCCATTTCATGCCTCTGGGTCTTCATGCACCTTTAAATGTCAACCTGTATGCAGTTAAAGTAAGCTGCGGTCAACTTGAGCTTGTTGATATCTCCATAGAGCTTGTCCTCAAATGAAGCAGGTGTGGGCCAAAATATCTTTCTCTGTTCTGCATACGTTGGGCAATCCTGCAGCAAATGTTTTGCTGTCATTTTTCCAGTTCTACAATTACATTCATCGGTATCTCCTATCTTTAGTTTATTGAACAAGTGGTATTTCAGCCTGTTATGTCCTGTGCGGAGTCTGAAGATTGCTACTTGTTCTCTTCGGTCGAGTTTGTAATATGCATCATTCTTCTGATGGCCTGGATGCTCAGATTCCCATTTGGTTCTATAAGTGCTTTTTATCAACCTCTTTGCCTCATTATAGGTTATGTCTATGTCAGGCTGTGGTAGTCGTCCGCCCTCTTTTGCCAGTCTGTCAGCCTCTTCGTTTCCAGGTATACTGCAATGTGATGGGATCCACTGTATTACAACTTTTTTGGATTTCTGGCATAGACCATGGAGTGCTGCTCTTAGGTCAGTTAGTTCTGTGCTGTTATTGCTCTTCAGTATTGAGACAGCTGACTTTGCATCTGTGAAGATAGCTATTTGCTTCTCTTTATTTTCCTCCATCAGGAGCATTTCTGCTGCAGTTTTCAAAGCCTCTACCTCCGCTTTGAAGTTACTTGAAAATTTTCCAGTTGCCATTGAATGTGTTTTTTTCACTCCATTTTTTTTAAATTTAGGAGAATTCCTCCTCCTCCATTCTCTATTGAATTTTTGGCTGATCCATCTGTATATGCATGGGTAATGTTCTTTTATGTAGTTTAGGGTTATTTCTCTTCTTTCGATTTCATGCTGAGTGTTCTTTTTCTCAATACCAGGAATGTTTTCTATCATCTCAGGCAGTTGCTGCTGTCTCCAAGCTGGGAACTTGTGTGCATTGTGTATGGGCTTGACTGTTGATATGTTAAGTATAGGATCTGCCCTAATCCTTCGTTTTGCAGTTTCTACAAAGTTGCTACGCTTCAGTCTTCCCTTTCCAAAACCATTAAATATGTTGTACATAGGGTGGTCTGTCAATCTTCTAAATTTTTCTGCTTGTTGCTGGGCTCTGCTATCTCTTCTATCCTGCATTGGTTGTAAACAAGTGATCTTTTCTAGTTCATTAATAGGCGTTGTCTTCAGGCTTCCAGTTATGATTCGCATTCCTTGGTTTTGGACTCTACTTATTTTGTTAAAGTTTGACTTAGCTGCTGTTGCCCAAGCTGCAATGCCATATTCCAGTACTGGCCTCACCCGTCCAGTATATAACTTCTTAAGAACTTTCTCATCTGCTCCCCACATTGTACCAGCAAGCTTTTTCATGATTGCCATTCTCTGCCTTGCTCTTGTTCGATTTTTCTTAACCTGTGTCTTCCATGTCAGGCGACGATCAAAGGTGACTCCTAGATAGTTTGGATTTTCTTCATGGCGCAATATTTTTCCATTCAATACCAGCTTAGGTTGCTGAGTTTTATTTGAGAGGGAGAACACTGTGCATGTTGTTTTCTCCTCACTTATCTTCACTAGCCATGATTTTGACCAGTTCTCTAGCGCTAATAAGGCTTGCTGTATTCTGCTGTTAGCTGTACTAATATATTCTTCAGATGTCCATATGGCTAGGTCATCTGCAAAGGAGGATGTGTGTACTCTGGCTGGAAAATTTTCTGTGATGTCATTTATATATGCTAGGAATAATGTTGGTGAAAGAACTCCTCCTTGGGGGACACCTTGCTCCAGCAGCATCATTTTGCTTGTTTGTCCTTGTACTTTTGTCCTGGCAGTTCTGTTCTCAAGGTAGTGGCTGATCCATTTATACATTTTTCCACAAACATGCATGTTTTTGCAGTTTTACTTTCAGTCCTTCCTTCCATACTTTATCAAATGCTTTTTCTAAATCTATCCAGACTGCTAGTGTGTGCTTTTTCTCTTGGAAGGCATCCTCTATTTCCTGAGCTATATAGGTTATTTGATCTTCAGTGGATCTGTACTTTCTGAATCCTGCTTGGTGTGGTGTTAAGAGTTTGTTTTCTTCCAGATGCCATGTTAGCCTGCCATTGATAATGCGTTCCATTAATATTCCTACACAGCTAAGTAGACTGATAGGTCGATAGTCATTTGGTTCTTCCAGGTCTTTTCCTTTCTTTGGGACTGGTATTAGTATAGCTTCCTTCCATGCCTGTGGGACTATTCCTCTCTTCCAGCTGTTATTTAGGACTGCTAGTAGTTTCTTCTTTGCCTTTGTGTCTAGTCCTATTAGCATTTCATTTGTGATTCCATCCTTTCCTGGTGATTTCTTTTTTTTTAGGGTATTCATTGCCTGTTCTTCTTCGTTCATCCGGAGTTTTATTTTCGGATGTGATTGCGTTGTGCCTGTTTACAGCAGAGCTGCGTTCTTGCGCCGTTAGGCCGACACATCCGACTTCTGCGGGCATTTGTTGACCGGGTTAACCTTCCCGGGGGTTTCTTAGGACGTTTGACTCTCACTGTTGTGGTGTTATCCCCCATCCCAGCTGGTCCATATAGAACAGCCAAAGATCCTGGTCAGCCCTCAAGGGAAGGCAGGGGCAGACCATGGGCATTCCCCGCCATCCAAGGAGGCTTCCATACTTGCAGAGCCGATACATAGCGCTCTGGTACTGGGCTCACCCAAGGAATCGTCACGTCCTGCACTATGGCTGCTTAGCCTCACTTCCGTATATTGGGCCTTCCGTTCACCATAGGCTGTTCTTCCGGAAACCAGAAGTATGCAGTCTGCAGATGACATCCACACAGTGAGCTTTCGATTCGGACTTTCCATATAATGGATTTGCTATCCAAGCAATATTCCATTTCGTGCCACTAGGACACTTTTCCACCTTTTATGAAGTCCACACAGTGGGCTTTTGATTAGGACTTTCCACGTAATGGATTTGCTATCCAAGCAATATTCCATTTCATGCCACTAGGACACTTTTCCACCTTTTATGAAGCCCACACAATGGGCTTTTGATTCGGACTTTCCACGTAATGGATATGCTATCCAAGCAATATTCCATTTCGTGCCACTAGAACACTTTTCCACCTTTTATGAAGCCCACACAGCAAGCTTTCGATTTGGACTTTCCACATAATGGATTTGCTATCCAAGCAATATTCCATTTCATGCCTCTATGTCTTCATGCACCTTTAAATGTCAACCTGTATGCAGTTAAAGTAAGCTGCGGTCAACTTGAGCTTGTTGATATCTCCATAGAGCTTGTCCTCAAATGAAGCAGGTGTGGGCCAAAATATCTTTCTCTGTTCTGCATACGTTGGGCAATCCTGCAGCAAATGTTTTGCTGTCATTTTTCCAGTTCTACAATTACATTCATCGGTATCTCCTATCTTTAGTTTATTGAACAAGTGGTATTTCAGCCTGTTATGTCCTGTGCGGAGTCTGAAGATTGCTACTTGTTCTCTTCGGTCGAGTTTGTAATATGCATCATTCTTCTGATGGCCTGGATGCTCCGATTCCCATTTGGTTCTATAAGTGCTTTTTATCAACCTCTTTGCCTCATTATAGGTTATGTCTATGTCAGGCTGTGGTAGTCGTCCGCCCTCTTTTGCCAGTCTGTCAGCCTCTTCGTTTCCAGGTATACTGCAATGAGATGGGATCCACTGTATTACAACTTTTTTGGATTTCTGGCATAGACCATGGAGTGCTGCTCTTAGGTCAGTTAGTTCTGTGCTGTTATTGCTCTTCAGTATTGAGACAACTGACTTTGCATCTGTGAAGATAGCTATTTGCTTCTCTTTATTTTCCTCCATCAGGAGCATTTCTGCTGCAGTTTTCAAAGCCTCTACCTCCGCTTTGAAGTTACTTGAAAATTTTCCAGTTGCCATTGAATGTGTTTTTTTCACTCCATTTTTTTAAATTTAGGAGAATTCCTCCTCCTCCATTCTCTATTGAATTTTTGGCTGATCCATCTGTATATGCATGGGTCCAATTCCTGCTTGGGTAATGTTCTTTTATGTAGGTTAGGGTTATTTCTCTTCTTTCGGTTTCATTATGAGTGTTCTTTTTCTCAATACCAGGAATGTTTTCTATCATCTCAGGCAGTTGCTGCTGTCTCCAAGCTGGGAACTTGTGTGCATTGTGTATGGGCTTGACTGTTGATATGTTAAGTATAGGATCTGCCCTAATCCTTCGTTTTGCAGTTTCTACAAAGTTGCTACGCTTCAGTCTTCCCTTTCCAAAACCATTAAATCTGTTGTACATAGGGTGGTCTGTCAATCTTCTAAATTTTTCTGCTTGTTGCTGGGCTCTGCTATCTCTTCTATCCTGCATTGGTTGTAAACAAGTGATCTTTTCTAGTTCATTAATAGGCGTTGTCTTCAGGCTTCCAGTTATGATTCGCATTCCTTGGTTTTGGACTCTACTTATTTTGTTAAAGTTTGACTTAGCTGCTGTTGCCCAAGCTGCAATGCCATATTCCAGTACTGGCCTCACCCGTCCAGTATATAACTTCTTAAGAACTTTCTCATCTGCTCCCCACGTTGTACCAGCAAGCTTTTTCATGATTGCCATTCTCTGCCTTGCTCTTGTTCGATTTTTCTTAACCTGTGTCTTCCATGTCAGGCGACGATCAAAGGTGACTCCTAGATAGTTTGGATTTTCTTCATGGCGCAATATTTTTCCATTCAATACCAGCTTAGGTTGCTGAGTTTTATTTGAGAGGGAGAACACTGTGCATGTTGTTTTCTCCTCACTTATCTTCACTAGCCATGATTTTGATCAGTCCTCTAGCGCTAATAAGGCTTGCTGTATTCTGCTGTTAGCTGTACTAATATATTCTTCAGATGTCCATATGGCTAGGTCATCTGCAAAGGAGGATGTGTGTACTCTGGCTGGAAAATTTTCTGTGATGTCATTTATATATGCTAGGAATAATGTTGGTGAAAGAACTCCTCCTTGGGGGACACCTTGCTCCAGCAGCATCATTTTGCTTGTTTGTCCTTGTACTTTGTCCTGGCAGTTCTGTTCTCAAGGTAGTGGCTGATCCATTTATACATTTTTCCACAAACATGCATGTTTTGCAGTTTTACTTTCAGTCCTTCCTTCCATACTTTATCAAATGCTTTTTCTAAATCTATCCAGACTGCTAGTGTGTGCTTTTTCTCTTGGAAGGCATCCTCTATTTCCTGAGCTATATAGGTTATTTGATCTTCAGTGGATCTGTACTTTCTGAATCCTGCTTGGTGTGGTGTTAAGAGTTTGTTTTCTTCCAGATGCCATGTTAGCCTGCCATTGATAATGCGTTCCATTAATTTTCCTACACAGCTAAGTAGACTGATAGGTCGATAGCCATTTGGTTCTTCCAGGTCTTTTCCTTTCTTTGGGACTGGTATTAGTATAGCTTCCTTCCAAGCCTGTGGGACTATTCCTCTCTTCCAGCTGTTATTTAGGACTGCTAGTAGTTTCTTTTTTGCCTTGTTGCCTAGTCCTATTAGCATTTCATTTGTGACTCCATCCTTTCCTGGTGATTTCTTCTTTTTTAGAGTATTCATTGCCTGTTCCATTTCTTCCATTGTTAGATTTGCCATCATATATTCTGCTGCTGTCTCTGTATTTCTATGATGTATCTGTTTGTCTTTGATTGCTTTCTTCTGTTCGGTTGTAATATCAATGTGGTTTGCTTTTGCATAGTGTTCCATTAGTGCATTTGCAGCCTTTTTTCCTGTAAGCAAGGCATTTCCTTGTTTAATTGTTATTTGTTTGTTTCTAGGTCCTTCATTGTTCATGGCTTTCACTAGTTTCCATAGTTTGTTTCCATCCCTGTCAAAATTCAGGTTTTCTGTTTTTTCCCTCCAACAATCTCTTGTTGTTTGATTTACTGTTCTTTTATATTTTGCTGAGATGGCTTTGAGAGAGATATCGCTTCAATTGTTTGTTCTCTCTCTGCTGTCTTCCTGGCATCTTCAACTTTGTCCTCCAAACTTTGTAGTTCTTCAGTCCAGTATGGTTTGTAATTTTTCCTCGCTCCTCTAGGAATGGACTCAGTGGCTGCCTGTATTATCGCTCTGTTTAGACTTTTCACCATTTGCTTTATGTTGCCATATCGTGTATTTATGTTTTCACAATATTTGTCTGTTAGTATGGCAAATCTGTCCCAATCTGCTCGTTTGTAATTCCAACGGGGCAAGGGCTTTTGCTCCTGTGGAACATACTCCATATTCATTACAAGCTTGATTGGTCTGTGGTCACTACCTGCTAATTGGTCCAGCACATGGCGATCGATTTTGTGGAGGATGTCTCCTGTGCAGAAAGCTAAGTCTGGAGTAGTAGTGGTAAGCCATCTTCTGGAGTAGAAGCTCGGTGTGTCATCCGCTTTGTTGAGTAGATGGAGATTTGAGTCTATTTCCCAGTCCTCCAATTCATCTCCTCTTTTGTCAGTATCTGGGTATCCCCATCTTTCTGAACGGCTATTAAAGTCTCCGACAATAATGCAGTTTGTGTCAGTTATTTTCATGTTTGAGAGTGTAAGGTCCTTATCTGCTGGGCTATACAGATTGTAGATTCTTATTTTCACGTCCTTTACCATTATATCAACACCTATAATTTCTGTTTGGTTGTCAGAGATCACAAGATACTTCGCTGCAAGGTATTGTATTTCGTGTAAGTATTAGAACTCCTCCTTTATGTCCTTCGCGGTCGAAATGTGTGGCCTGATATCCTCTGACTGAAAATTTGCGATTGGCATTGAGGTGTGTCTCTTGAATGCATACCACATCTATTCTATCTTTATGAAGACGCTGTGTCAGGGATTCTTTCTTGTTATAAACTCCTTCGGCATTCCACTGTAGTATGTTGAGTGTCCTTGGTATTTGGTCAATAGCTCTTAACCTACTCCTCTGTGCCTTGACTCCACAGCACAGGGGAAGGTGACCACCAGTAGTCATGGGTGGATCCCCTCGAGGCAGGGGGCCCGGCACTATCGCCGCCTGATGGGACTTCACGGGATTAGCACCATAACGATTAATTTTGATTTGTGACATCATGAATTAAGTTACGTTGCACTGCTTTGTCAAGCCTGTGGCTCAGTACATCCGATTTCGACAAGCATTTATTTGGGATGCTTTCCCTAGCCTTTGACTGTCCCCAGTCTACCTGCAAGGCAGCAGGTTTTACGTTGCACTGCTTTGTCAAGCCTGTGACTCAGTACATCCGATTTTGACAAGCATGTATTCGGGGTGCTTTCCCTAGCCTTTGACTGTCCCCAGTCTACCTACAAGGCAGCAGGTTTGTGTCTCTTCATCTGGTCCCTCTCCCTTGACCTGTCCGACATGGGTGGCCCTACCAGTAGCTGTGCTACCGTCGGCATAGCTCTTGGGGTCATTGGGACGCACAAGCCCCTCTACCTCGTCACGGTGGACACACAGCAGAGGGGCAGCATTTGTCTAAAGCAGTGGGTCTCAACCTTTTTTTGGCCAACGCCCCCCTTTACGATATGTTCAGAACGTCATTGCCCCCCCCCCCCACCCTTCGAATTTCCTCCCTATAAATACCCCCCCCCCCCTACACCGGTATACATAAAAATGGAAGCTAAATTTAATAACACATACTAGAACAATCTAGACATCTACATAAAACGTGATTTGCGGGTCTACTTACGTTATAAAACGAATTTCATTAGGGCGAGAAGTACAGAACCGTAAAATTTAGAGGGAAAAACAATATCAAGTAACTGGTTCTTGTATTAATGCGATCTTGAAATAATCTTAATTCCCCCCCCCCCCCTGGGAACCCTAAAATCCGGGGGGGGGGGGGGGGGGAATTCCCCACCAGTTGAGAACCACTGGTCTAAAGGGATATCTTCATTGTCATATCAAAATATCAAACATATACTGTTTGTTTCATGGCATATCTTCATGGTGATATCAAACATATACTGTTTGTTTCATGGGAGATCTTCATGGTGATATCAAACATATACTGTTTATTTTATGGGAGATCTTCATTGTCATATCAAACACATGGGATATATTCACTGCAATATCAAACATATACTGTTTTTTTTTTTCTCCATGGAATATCTTCATAGTGATATCAAACATATCAAACAAACCGGAAGCGCCAGCGTAAAACAACAGGGTCCTATTTTAGAAACCCTGGTTTACAGGAACGATATTGTAGCACTCCAGGAGACAAGACTGGGTGATCAGCTACTCCGAATTGCCGGCTTCAAATGTTTCTACAACAGATGACATCTGGGAATGGCGATTCTCATTTGCGACAGCATGGTGGCGTCAGAGCTAGACATGTCCAGTTGGGACAATGACGATATACAAATACAGGCGGTAAGAGTTCAATCCAGTCTACCATTCGTGCTGGTTAATGTTTATGCCTGCAACGCGAGTATGGATTCCCAGAAGTGGCAGTGCTTAAGTGACATATTAGGTCAAGAGCGAAATATTTTCTGAGGTGATTTCAACGCTAAAGGCAGATCATGGGGAAACATTTCCTCCAACACACAAGGGAAGGAGCTCGAGACTGCACTTGAAACCACTGACCTGGTTTGCATCAACAGTGGCTGTGTCACCAGGACAGCAAGCCGTCCAGGGGATGAGGACAGTGCTATTGATCTGGTGCTGGTTTCTTCTTCACTCACCTCAGTGTGTAGATGGAGTGTCCTAGGACATCACGGCAGCGACCACCACCCTTGCAGCATATTGGTGGAGAAAGGCAGAGAACCAGGCAGCACAAGTTAACGGTCAAGACTTTCCAGTGTGACAGTACAGGGCAAGATGTGGTGAGTAAAATAAGACGTGACAAGCACAGAAAGTTTCAGGACAGGAAAAAAAGCTGGGAGCAGCCACTGTGGTGGAATCTTGAGGTGGAGAAGGCGTGGTTGGATAAACGTGGTGCTGTAAGGAGATGGCAAAATGTCAAGAAGAACAGAGCTGGCCATCCCAGTCCCTGCATGCACTCAGAAAGAGAGATGCACACAAAATTAAGCTATTTAAAAAAACTGGTCATGGTGGTTAAAAGTGAAAAATGGGCAGAGGTGTGTCAAAGAGTAAGCACAGACAAGTCACTGAAATTGTTCTGGCGACTACATAAAAGCATGAGCGGGGTAGTCAAGAATAAGAGCATTTCTGACTTCCAAGGTGCTGACCTCATCTGGCAGAGGACTGACGAGGACAAAGGCAAAGCCCTCTTTGAACGCTATCTAGAGCATAGCAACCAGACAGACATGAGAGGCAGAAATCTTGCCAAGGTCACGTCAGACAGGTGCAAGGCCCATAACACTTCGGATGAAGACACAATGACAGTGAAAGAAATCAAGGCTGTGCATCGACGATCAAAAAACAGCGCTCCAGGGCCAGATGGCATAAGATACAACATCAATAGGTGTACCGACAACGAGCTAGAACTAGCAGACATGTACAACAACAGTATAGAGAGTGCTAGCATCAAGGAGGAGTGGTTACACAGCTATCTGATTCCCTTGCCAAAGCCTGGTAAATACCACACAAAAATTCAGGGATATCGAGTTATAATCATGCAGAATACAATAGGCAAGCTGCTGGAGAAGTTAATTGCCAGGAAAATATCAAGCCAGCTAGAGAGGCAAGGTGTTTTCCCACCTACCCTGGGAGGGTACCATCCAAAAAGAGAAACCTGGACCAATGCACCAGTTTTTGCCCATGATGTCTATAAAGGTTTCCACTCAGGCATTGAAACCTTTGCTGCAGCGATTGATCTTGAGGACGCATACAACAGAGTACCATTGGATTTTTTAATGCTTCTGTTTCTTGAACTCAAAATAAGTCCATTCTTCCTTAGTTGGGTCGCTGCAGCCCTCTTCCAAAGGAAAGCAGATTTTAGATGTGGCAGCTGGACGTTGGAACCAACAATACATCCTGGCCTACCACAGGGATCACCATTATCTCCGGTACTGTTCAACGCCTACACTGTGAGAATCACCAGTGAGCAGATCACTGGACCTGGTAGGACATTGTCATATGCCGACGATGTTTTAGTGTATCGCCAGGGTAAGGATAGAGATCAAGTTGCTGTGGAACTAGAAACCGAACTCAATCGCATAAGTACTTGGTGTGTTGAGGCTGGGGCAATGGAGTAGTCATATAAGTTCCCGTTCCCGACTGTCAGACCTGGCTTCGCCCAGTCCCTGGCGGGGATCTGTCTGTCTATCTGACCCGGCCCCACCCAGTCCCTGGTCGGGAGCATCTCATTTAATTCATATAAGTAGTCATATAAGTTTCCGTTCCCGACTGTCTGTCTGTGTATCTATGTATAGCCAGGGGACTTAAGATATAACAATGCTACTAAAAGTTATGTCCCTTGTTTTATATTTTCTTATGTTCAGTCATGTAATTACAAAATTAAATTTTAGTAAGTAAATAGCTGATAGTACACTAAAAAAACTGACAGTTGGTTGCACTGGAATTGAGAAGAAGACGTGTAGAAAATTTCATCTCAATCGGATGGACCGTTCGCGAACGCATAAAGAACGGACGGACATAAATACATACATTGCATTTTATATATTAAGATATGAGGTGGCTTTTGTGGCGAAGCAAGGGATCGGGATAACCCCGTATAGAAGGATTTATCTGAGGTTGCCAACCTCATTTCCGTAACAAGAGATTAGAACAAGAATCGCCATGGCGAAAGTAGCCTTTAGCAAGATGAAAAACATTCTGACCAATAAAAAGATGTCAATTGAAACGAGAAAAAGTTTTGAGGGGATACATAGAGCCTGTTCTTTTGTATGGATGTGAAACTTGGACAATGTGCAGTCAAGCTGAAAAACATCTGATGGCTGCAGAAATGTGGTTTCTGAGGAAAATGCAAAGAATACCATGGACAGACAGAAAAACCAACGACCAAGTACTACAGGAGACAAATGAAAATCGTAAATTGATTAGAGAAATTATACGTAGACAGTCAACATTTTTTGGAGATGTTATGAGAAGAAATGGATTGGAGAACTTGGTGACAACTGGCAAGATCGAAGGGAACAGACCAAGAGAAAAATACTTGGATGACTTGGCCACATGGCATGGACGAGACAGGAACACTGAGCTGATCCACGACTCTGGCGATCTAGTGAAATGGCGAGTCATGACTGCCCACGCTTTCCGGCATGGCACATGATTGATTGATAGTTACTGAGCGGGACTCATACCTGCCACCCCCAAATGACGACAGCGCCTCGATAAATAGTTTTTTAAAATATTTTTATGTTGTCAAGTGTGTCCTATGTCTTTAATTCTTTCCCCTACTTCTATGAGCGGCAAACAATGTGTGTATTTATTTATGACCGGTCTTAGATCCATGCACCGACAGAGCATTGCTTTACTGGTGCGGCAGCATGTCTTGTTCCAGACGTATTGGTATTACCTTTCCTTTGGAGTAAACTAGGCCAGTCGAGAGAGGGATTGTGCTGCATGGGCAACACATGGTCTCTACGATTCAGCGCAAGCTTTGTTCTATGGGGAATAAAGACAAAGGAGAAAATGATTGCAGACAGATCACACACAGACCGTGCAAGACGTTAAGATGGTGTGTGATGGTGGAAATGACCATGTGTTCACATGCATCCATTGTGGACGAACATTTACAGCGCGACTTGGTCTGAACAATCACACTCGCTACTGCCATGGGTTGTAGTTATGCCTATTTTGATGCTTAATGTAAGAAATACTCTGTCAAGACGGCCAGGCGCCAGTCAGTAAATCTTAGATCCACACACACAAGCGAGTGGTTTGGCAGGAAAGTGAGCTGATAATGTAATGAGCTGTTAGACATGGGTTCGATGCCTAGACTTGTCACTTGTCAAGGTGAGGGAAAGATGGCCACTAATTCCTCAGTGCATTCAAGCCTACAAATAAAATTGTTGCCACTCGAAACTGCTTCAAGACAAACTTTTAATTTCCCCCCTCCCCATACACTTTAAAGCATGCAAAATGGGCCTATATACTTTTAACATACTTAAATACATGATTTAACAAGTCACAAAGAATATCATTAACAGAGAGAAAAACAAATATGACTGTCCAAGAAACAAATGAAAACCATAAACTGATAAGAGATATTAGGTGCAGACTCATGACAACTAAACCTGAAAACTTGATGGGAAAAGAGCTTGGAAAAAGCCAAGGGAGAAATACCTAAATAAACACTTTTTTTTGGTGATCACACGCTTTGAATATAGTGCTACTACTTCTAGTGCACTGGACTGATGTTTGCATGTGGATTAAGTTCCCCTATTACCAGCATCCCTCGTCATTAGACTTCTGCTGTACTTGTATTTTACACCCAAGTTTTTCTAACTAGATACTGACAAAGAAAACAGGGAACTGCAACATTTCGATTTTGAAAATAAAAGGTAAACAAAAAGGATTCAATACAATTTTTTCCCTCATGTTTAATGTATAGATGCCAATACGAAAATAAAACACCACTGATATGGATGATTTATTAACTAAATATTGACATGATAAATATACTCTCAAATACACACTAAATATTTAGGTAGCACAAGGACAAATTAAAATTTTTTAACAACTGCCTATTTTAGTCAACAAAGCAAAAACTATTTCACACAATTTCTGTCTATCTTGTCAATTTAATATCACAAAGAATGTAATGAAACACTTTAAAATGAGTATTGTATGACTATTTCAGAATTTGAAGTGATATGTTCAAATTGGCAGAGTTTCCTCATGTTTTTTGTTGTCTAGTGCGTATTGCGAGATACTAAAGGCTTTCAAAAGTAAAAATTACAAATAAATCGTCTTACAGTAACATTTTTACAGACAATTTACTGTAACATTATCACAATAACATCTAACTTGAAGGGATAAATAAACAGCTAAAATATAAAAATTTTATGGCCAACCAAAGCCCAAAACTGCATGGTTTGGGCATGTCACCCATCATGAATTACCCTTCTCTGTCCTTTATAAGGCTAGTCTTGTAACACCTAGTTATGCACCTCAAAGGTCAGTGTGTCCAACTCTTGCATGCATTTGCATAAGGTGTGCTTCCATTGGACAGATTCCATTCCAGGTAATGGCTATTGTCCGCACCATGCAACATATGGTGTGTATGCATTCTAGGTTTGGTCACAGCATACTAAAACACCTGGCTAGATATTTTAACATGCTGCTGTGTATTGTTGCATCTTTGAAAGTAACATTGTTTCATGGTGACGGTTGTCCTCCATGGATGTGTGTAGGGAGGGAGAAACGGAGGACACTACAAAATCATCCGGGAGTGAAAGAGTTAAACATCATCTAGAAAAGAACCGTGTAAACATTGTTTTAATATCCACCATTACTCTAGAAACAAAGATGAAGACAATAAAACAGTCATTTAAAAAAAAAACTCGATCATGATGGAATTCCTTGCTCCACATTTACACAGGTGACTGCGGAGTAAAATGAATTCAACAAATAGTTTCACGTCTGCTGCAGAGTTGGTTTCTTACTTCTTGAACTGCGTTGCAACAAACTCCTCTCCCTTCTTGATGTTAGAGATGAGCTCTGGCAAGGCTGCGGTTACTAGGCCACGCTCATAGTCAGACAGCTTACCAATGCCAAGGTTCTTCTCAATGCCATTTTTCTGTACATGAAGAAAATAAAACAGTTATATAATACTATCAGGACAACTTGCGAGGTCTGCCATTCACAATAGGTTTTAATTTTGGTGGCTTTAGATCACCCATCTTCTTTTGTCTGAGTGGCTCGACGACAACAGTAGGTGGTATGATGACGACAGTAGGTGGTACGATAACATTAGGTGGTATGACGACAGCAGTAGGTAGTATGACGACAACAGTAGGTAGCATGACGACAACAGTAGGTAGCATGACAACAGTAGGTAGCATGACGACAAAAGCAGGTGGTATGACGACAACAGTAGGTAGCATGACGACAACAGTAGGTAGCATGACAACAACAGTAGGTAGCATGACGACAAAAGCAGGTGGTATGACGACAACAGTAGGTAGCATGACGACGACAGTAGGTAGCATGACAACAACAGTAGGTAGCATGACGACAAAAGTAGGTAGCATGACAACAGTAGGTAGCATGACGACAACAGTAGGTAGCATGACGACAACAGTAGGTAGCATGACGACAACAGTAGGTGGTATGACGACAACAGTAGGTAGCATGACGACAACAGTAGGTAGCATGACGACAACAGTAGGTAGCATGACGACAACAGTAGGTAGCATGACGACAACAGTAGGTAGTATGACGACAACAGTAGGTAGCATGACAACAACAGTAGGTGGCATGACGACAAAAGCAGGTGGTATGACGACGACAGTAGGTAGCATGACGACAACAGTAGGTAGCATGACGACAAAAGCAGGTGGTATGACAACAACAGCAACAGTAGGTAGCATGACGACAACAGTAGGTAGCATGACAACAACAGTAGGTAGCATGACAACAACAGTAGGTAGCATGACGACAACAGTAGGTAGCATGACAACAACAGTAGGTAGCATGACGACAAAAGCAGGTGGTATGACGACAACAGTAGGTAGCATGACGACAACAGTAGGTAGCATGACAACAACAGTAGGTGGCATGACGACAAAAGCAGGTGGTATGACGACAACAGTAGGTAGTATGACGACAACAGTAGGTAGCATGACAACAACAGTAGGTAGCATGACGACAAAAGCAGGTGGTATGACGACAACAGTAGGTAGCATGACGACAACAGTAGGTAGTATGACGACAACAGTAGGTAGCATGACGACAACAGTAGGTAGCATGACGACAACAGTAGGTAGCATGACGACAACAGTAGGTAGTATGATGACAACAGTAGGTAGCATGATGACAACAGTAGGTAGCATGACGACAAAAGCAGGTGGTATGACGACAACAGTAGGTAGCATGACGACAACAGTAGGTAGCATGACGACGACAGTAGGTAGCATGACGACAACAGTAGGTAGCATGACGACAACAGTAGGTAGCATGACGACAACAGTAGGTAGTATGACGACAACAGTAGGTAGCATGACAACAACAGTAGGTAGCATGACGACAAAAGCAGGTGGTATGACGACGACAGTAGGTAGCATGACGACAACAGTAGGTAGCATGACGACAACAGTAGGTAGCATGACAACAACAGTAGGTAGCATGACGACAAAAGCAGGTGGTATGACAACAACAGTAGGTAGCATGACAACAACAGTAGGTAGCATGACGACAACAGTAGGTAGCATGACAACAACAGTAGGTAGCATGACGACAAAAGCAGGTGGTATGACGACAACAGTAGGTAGCATGACGACAACAGTAGGTAGCATGACAACAACAGTAGGTAGCATGACGACAAAAGCAGGTGGTATGACGACAACAGTAGGTAGCATGACGACAACAGTAGGTAGTATGACAACAACAGTAGGTAGCATGACGACAACAGTAGGTTGCATGACGACAAAAGCAGGTGGTATGACGACAACAGTAGGTAGTATGACGACAACAGTAGGTAGTATGACGACAAAAGCAGGTGGTATGACGACAACAGTAGGTAGCATGACAACAACAGTAGGTAGCATGACGACAAAAGCAGGTGGTATGACGACAACAGTAGGTAGCATGACGACAACAGTAGGTAGCATGACAACAACAGTAGGTAGCATGACGACAAAAGCAGGTGGTATGACGACAACAGTAGGTAGTATGACAACAGTAGGTGGTATGACGACAGCAGCAGGTGTTATGACGACAACAGTAGGTAGTATGATGACAACAGTAGGTAGCATGACGACAGCAGCAGGTGGTATGATGACAACAGTAGGTAGCATGACGACAACAGCAGGTGACATGATGATAACAGTAGTAAGTGGCACGATAACACAATAACATTAATTTCTCTAATCAGTTTACAATATTCATTGGTTTTTCTGTCTGTCCATAATAGTCTGCATTTTCCTCAGAAATCACATTTCTGCAGCCATTAGACATTTTCCAGCTTGCTTGTTGCTCATTGTCCACGCTTCAAATCCATATAAAAGTATTGGTGCTATGTAGCACGTCAACACGTTTTCCCGTTGCAAATGACATTCTTTTGTTGGTCAGTATGTTTTCCATCTTGCAAAAGGCTACCTTCGCCATGTATATCAGCAATCATTAAGTTACCAGGGCCCATAATGGAAGCAAAGAATAGTATCACTGTAACCTACCATGCATGTTTAATAGGTGATTAGAAAGCATGATGTGGCACTTGGCACCTGATCCCTTAAAAACAACAGTAAACCACAAGCAAGCAGAGGAAAAGGCTGACCATGTAAACGATGGATCGAGGGAATCACCAGAGTCCACGGGAATCTGATACATGAAGCCCATAAATGGGCACTCTCCCGCTGTTCATACTTCACCTCGGCACCGCAAGGTACAAGAGGAACAAGATGAGATTCACCAATGTAGAGCTTAAGGAAAGACACTGATGCTGGGTAGTACACACAATGAGAAAATCCGATATTATAAGTACACACAATGAGAAAACCCAATATTATAACTAGATAGTCCTTACAATGGACCCAACAGAGCAAATGAAATAGAACAAGTTTGTTTCATATCCTTTACAGGACGCTACAGTCAACTTCAGCATTGTTTGCTGTTTGTGACCTCTTGTCAAGTTTATGTTCAGTAGTTTACCATTGCTTTCTGAATGACCGCCACCCATACCATTTCGAAATAATCAATGCAAGACGGTCTGCTGCCAAATTGCCCGCAGCTGTGAAATGAAATAGAGGGAGACCTAAAATGACACAGAGAAAAGTATTAGAGACAGGGGAATATCATGGGCAGTACATGCAGCAAGCTGTAGGAGATAGCTGAAGATTAGATGGTGTGACCTGAGCTGATTGAGGTCCAATGTTCCATGGGGGAATAAAGAGCAGATGAAGAAGCAGGCACCTAGAAATGAGTAAGGATGTTACAGGACAAGGTCTGAAAAATATTTTATCACAGAGTGAACATAAAGGTCATTTAAGACACACTAAGGAGAACATGTTGAATGGGTTGGCAGAGCGGACATTAAGGATATTTGAGACATGCTGACGGGGATAGCATGCTGGACGGGTTAAATGTATATATTAGGCGAAAATCTTTGGAAGCTTTGGAGATGTGGTTTTATAAAAGAATGCTGAAAATTAATTGGACAGCCAAAATGAGCAATCAGAATGTTTTAAGGGAAGCTGAGTCGTAAAGATAACTCATCACAAACATCAGAAAGAGACAGTCACTGTTTTTTGGTCACTTGTGAGAAGACAAAAACATGTGACAACCAGAAAGATTAGGACAGAGGGAGAAGATTCTTGACAGTCTTGTGTCATGACATGGAAGAGAATCAACACACAAATTGATCCATGATGTCAGAGATCGTAATTTGTGGAAAGGCATGATCTCCCACACCAACGGGCAGGGCACTGGATGCTGATGTTGAAAAGTCAATAGTATGTTTTTCTTGGCGCTCGGTCACTTTGAACTTAAGCGTAGTCCACATACACTATTTATAGTAGTGATGGGCTGAATTTTGCGTGTGGTTTAGCTTTCCCTATTAACAGTGTCCCTCCCCATCAGATGACCCCTCTCTGACTTCAGAGGCACTTGTAATTTATGTCCCCAAGTCAAGGACATCAGGTCAACAATTTAGACCTGCTGTCCAGTGTAGGGGTTGGACTGCATACCTCGGCATCAGCACACCGGATGTTTAATAACACGCATTCTTATCCATACAGCCATGTGGACCTGCAACAGCATTCTAACTTATCAAGAACACACATGACAGATGCTGGTGGAGGAACATGACCATCTATGCCATTCAGCACGGCAAATGATAACATCAGGGATTTCTCCATCCTCTCCCACCTCAATACATTGAGTTCTCAACATGATCTCACAATTTGAACACAAGAAATGACTTACCCCAAGCAAGATGGGTGTGGCAAAGTACTTGGCCTCTGTCTCGTTTGAACGCACATAGGCGCACTGCACTTTACCCTCGGTTCCATTCAGTGCCTCGAGCAATGAGTTGGCAAATTCAGAAGCTGCAAAAGCCATTGACAAAGTTGCAGAGCCCTGTAAAAAAACAAAACAAATTACAAAGAAATACAGAAGAGAATTAGAGACAAATGAATAATATGGTGAGGACATGGAGGGAGCTGCAGGGGATGGCAAACGATAGAACGGCTTGACTTGGGTTGGCTGAGAGCCTCAGCTCTAAAGGGACATGGTCCCCAACATGGAGGATAGGCGGTTGAGATGTTAAGGCCTCTGGAATGTTTATGCTTGTGGCTACTGTTTGCTTATGTATTTTCCTTAGTTCATGGTTCTGTCGCCCTGCTACTGAGTTGAGCATAGAGATACTGTGAGCTTAGAATTTCACGCGCAGTGCTTGTACATCTGTCCGCGGACGTTTGTACCGTGAACTGCATATTCAGAAAAATGGCGACTGGCTGGTCGCTGAACTAACTGGGGTGCCTTATGCAGTAATGTGCAGCTGCTGGTTTTCTAGTGACTAGCTTCTATTGACTATTATGCATAGTACACCTGTGCTGGCTGTTGGCTTGTCGAGACTCGTGTCTGTTCCACTTTTCACATGCATATTATCTTATATTCACTGGCACAGGAACAAAGCATAATGGGGCGATCATTTGCCGTGAAGTTGGAATCGAGACTAACTAGCTCCAAAGGGACATAAAGGGCAGAATACGAATACAAATTAGGGTAAACAATACAGTATAAGTGCTGTTGTTACAATGGGGGATATAGAACAAACTTTCCTTTAAAACAGTAAATCAATCAAGTGTCATTGTCGTGACAGTTGGTTGCAAACTTGCTTATGAGGGAAAAGTTGACACACTGTCTGTCTTATTGTTGTATATAATGTTCTATTTTCATTAGTCTCTTTCAAGCAATCGTCGTTCGTTTGTGTTCTGTTTCTGTGTTCTTACACAGGTAAGAATATGAATATAAACTATAAGAAGTAAAATCATTAAATAAAATGTTCTGTACCGCTCCGGCTTTAGCCTCCACGACTTCTGTGCCTGCATTCTGTATCCTGACAGTCAGCTTCTCTCTGTCCGGCTGGCAACAACAAAAGTGGGGAAATAAATCATTCAAATGAAAATGTTACATTGTCGGATATAACAATTCTATTATCTCTATGTCAAAGAGCAAAATTCTAAGCATTCCTGACATAAATTCTAATGTTTCTCCACACACAAAAACATTTCTAAGCTTTCCTGACACACATCCAAGGTTTTCCATATATATATAAAAAAACAAAACATCCTAGGCTTTCCTGACACAATTTTCCCACAACAAATAGCAACATTTTACAATTTCCCACATTAAACAGCAACATTCTAGGCTTTCATGACACAAATGTTAAGGTTTCCCACATTAAACAACATTCTAGGCTGTCATGACACAAATGTTAAGGTTTCCCACATTAAACAGCAACATTCTAGGCTTTCATGACACAAATGTTAAGGTTTCCCACATCAAACAACATTCTAGGCTGTCATGACACAAATGTTAAGGTTTCCCACATCAAACAGCAACATTCTAGGCTTCCCCAATACAAATTCTAAGGTTTCCAATATCAAACATTGAAATCTTAACATTTGCAGACAAAAATCATATGGTTTCTCATATTAAAATATCATTATAAGACAAAATTGAATATTTGTGTCATAAAATATCTTTATGGTACACAGCTTTTGAACAAATATTAAATGGGCAGTGAGGGAGGAAGGGGGAGGGAGAGTGTGTAGAGGGAGGGAAGGAAAGAATGTGGAGGGAGAGAGAGCATGGAGAGGGGGAGAGAGAGCATGGAGACGGAGAGAGAGAGAGCATGGAGAGGGAGAGAGACAGCATGGAGGGAGATAAACCAGGTGGAACATCTGTGGTAAACCACTCACCTGAAGGAAGGTCACTGAAGGTGTGCACTGAGAAATGACAGGTATGATGGTGATACCACTGTGACCACCAATGACTGGGCACTCGACCTTGGAAACATCCAGTCCCTGTCAATACATGGTTTAAATGATCAATATGAGAAATTATGAGACATCCAGTTAAAAACTAAAGAACACGTGGTTTAAATTTTCAATATAATTATATGAAAAATACAGTTAAAAATTAAAGAACACCTGGTTTCAATTATCAACATAAGACATTATATGAAAAATCCAGTTACAAACTAAAGAACAAATACACAGATTGACAGGACACTAGCTGCAACTGATGCAATTTATTAGGCATAAAAATGCACCATCATTATCATGTGCCATGCCAATACGCGTGGGCGGTCATGTTTCGCCATCTTTCTTGATCACCAGCTCAGTGAATAAGCTCAGTGTTCTTGTCTCAACCATGCCATGTGGCCAAGCCATCTAGGTATTTACTTCTTTGCCTTCCCCTTGTTCTCTTCCCCTTGATCTTACCAGATGTCACCAAGTCCTCCAATTAATTTCTTCTCATAACGTGTCCAAACAATTGTGAATATCTAAGTCTGATTTCTTTAACCCTTTACCGGGCGGAACGTCCATTTCCGTCTGATCGCTTAAATGGGCAGACTGCCCCAACGCGACCGACACTGTTATGCATTGTAAAAACGTGATCTCTCGGCTTTCCGATGGCTACTTTCGCCGATAACTTGACAACGTGGCTGCCATTTGCAAGCGCCTACTATGAATTTGAACGGATTTTTGGGATAGTTTTCGGGGTTTTTACGCTCAGTTTTTCAAAATGGATTTCGGCGATTCTTCAAGTGATAGCCGAGATTTTGCTAGGTACAATTTAAGTGACATTAAAGGGCACGAAGTTGACTTAATCGGAGCTAGATATCAGTGAAAAGCGTTACTTTGCATTAGCAGTCATGAGTCAGACTTTAAAGAAAGTGATTATGATTCTGAAAATGTGTTTGTAAATTGCCGTATAGATGACTGAAAATCACAAACAATATGCTGTATTTCGTAAATATTTGTGTTAACATATGGATTACCGACAACAATCACGTGAGTAACATATTCTGCATGCTTTTCCCTTCATTGTGTTGTTTAACTAATGTCGGTTGACTAACACCTTATTTTTGATGTTTTTACTAACGCAACCCAAAATTATACCGAACCTGAAAAAATCTTGCCCGTTCAGGGCTAAAAAATGGCCAACGTCTGTCTGCCCGGTAAAGGGTTAATCAGTTTACGATTTTCATTTGTTTATTGTTAGACTTGGTCATTGGTATTTCTGTCTGTCCATGGTATTCAATGAATTTTAATCAGAAACCACATTTCTACAGCCATCAGATGTTTTTCGGCCTGTTTGCTCATTGTCCACGTTCCACATCCATACAAAAGTACAGGTTCTATGTAGCACCTCAACACTTTTTCTCGTTGCAAATGACATCTTTTAATTGGTCAGTATGTTTTCCATCTTGCAAAAGGCTGCCTTCGCCATGGCGATTCTTGTACTAATCTCTTCAAGGAACTCCCACCAGATGTTATGACTGTTCCAAGATGGTACCGTTTCCCTTGTTTAAGAATATTCTCATTTACTTGTATATTACATTGTAGTATTTGCTTCTTACTAGTGATGACTATAATCTGTGTGTTCTTACCTATTTAATTATAACCCTAGCTGTTCACTGTATGCAACAACCACATCTGCTAAATAATGCAGATCCTGCTCATTGTCTGCAATCAACTATATCATCTGCATATCTTCTTCTTCTTCTTCGTTCATCCGGAGTTTTTTTTCGGATGTGATTGCGTTGTGCCTGTTTACAGCAGAGCTGCGTTCTTGCGCCGTTAGGCCGACACATCCGACTTCTGCGGGCATTTGTTGACCGGGTTAACCTTCCCGGGGGTTTCTTAGGACGTTTGACTCTCACTGTTGTGGTGTTATCCCCCATCCCAGCTGGTCCATATAGAACAGCCAAAGATCCTGGTCAGCCCTCAAGGGACGGCAGGGGCAGACCATGGGCATTCCCCGCCATCCAAGGAGGCTTCCATACTTGCAGAACCGATACATAGCGCTCTGGTACTGGGCTCACCCAAGGAATCGTCACGTCCTGCACATGGCTGCTTAGCCTCACTTCCGTATATTGGGCCTTCCGTTCACCATAGGCTGTTCTTCTGGAAACCAGAAGTATGCAGTCTGCAGATGACATCCACACAGTGAGTTTTCGATTCGGACTTTCCATGTAATGGATTTGCTATCCAAGCAATATTCCATTTCGTGCCACTAGGACACTTTTCATGAAGTCCACACAGTGGGCTTTAGATACGGACTTTCCACGTAATGGATTTGCTATCCAAGCAATATTCCATTTCATGCCACTAGGACACTTTTCCACCTTTTATGAAGCCCACACAATGGGCTTTTGATTCGGACTTTCCACGTAATGGATTTGCTATCCAAGCAATATTCCATTTCGTGCCACTAGGACACTTTTCCACCTTTTATGAAGCCCACACAGCGAGCTTTCGATTTGGACTTTCCACATAATGGATTTGCTATCCAAGCAATATTCCATTTCATGCCTCTGGGTCTTCATGCACCTTTAAATGTCAACCTGTATGTAGTTAAAGTAAGCTGAGGTCAACTTGAGCTTGTTGATATCTCCATAGAGCTTGTCCTCAAATGAAGCAGGTGTGGGCCAAAATATCTTTCTCTGTTCTGCATACGTTGGGCAATCCTGCAGCAAATGTTTTGCTGTCATTTTTCCAGTTTTACAATTACATTCATCGGTATCTCCTATCTTTAGTTTATTGAACAAGTGGTATTTCAGCCTGTTATGTCCTGTGCGGAGTCTGAAGATTGCTACTTGTTCTCTTCGGTCGAGTTTGTAATATGCATCATCCTTCTGATGGCCTGGATGCTCAGATTCCCATTTGGTTCTATAAGTGCTTTTTATCAACCTCTTTGCCTCATTATAGGTTATGTCTATGTCAGGCTGTGGTAGTCGTCCGCCCTCTTTTGCCAGTCTGTCAGCCTCTTCGTTTCCAGGTATACTGCAATGTGATGGGATCCACTGTATTACAACTTTTTTGGATTTCTGGCATAGACCATGGAGTGCTGCTCTTAGGTCAGTTAGTTCTGTGCTGTTATTGCTCTTGAGTATTGAGACAGCTGACTTTGCATCTGTGAAGATAGCTATTTGCTTCTCTTTATTTTCCACCATCAGGAGCATTTCTGCTGCAGTTTTCAAAGCCTCTACCTCCGCTTTGAAGTTACTTGAAAATTTTCCAGTTGCCATTGAATGTGTTTTTTTCACTCCATTTTTTAAATTTAGGAGAATTCCTCCTCCTCCATTCTCTATTGAATTTTTGGCTGATCCATCTGTATATGCATGGGTCCAATTCCTGCTTGGGTAATGTTCTTTTATGTAGTTTAGGGTTATTTCTCTTCTTTCGGTTTCATGCTGAGTGTTCTTTTTCTCAATACCAGGAATGTTTTCTATCATCTCAGGCAGTTGCTGCTGTCTCCAAGCTGGGAACTTGTGTGCATTGTGTATGGGCTTGACTGTTGATATGTTAAGTATAGGATCTGCCCTAATCCTTCGTTTTGCAGTTTCTACAAAGTTGCTACGCTTCAGTCTTCCCTTTCCAAAACCATTAAATCTGTTGTACATAGGGTGGTCTGTCAATCTTCTAAATTTTTCTGCTTGTTGCTGGGCTCTGCTATCTCTTCTATCCTGCATTGGTTGTAAACAAGTGATCTTTTCTAGTTCATTAATAGGCGTTGTCTTCAGGCTTCCAGTTACGATTCGCATTCCTTGGTTTTGGACTCTACTTATTTTGTTAAAGTTTGACTTAGCTGCTGTTGCCCAAGCTGCAATGCCATATTCCAGTACTGGCCTCACCCGTCCAGTATATAACTTCTTGAGAACTTTCTCATCTGCTCCCCACGTTGTACCAGCAAGCTTTTTCATGATTGCCATTCTCTGCCTTGCTCTTGTTCGATTTTTCTCAACCTGTGTCTTCCATGTCAGGCGACGATCAAAGGTGACTCCTAGATAGTTTGGATTTTCTTCATGGCGCAATATTTTTCCATTCAATACCAGCTTAGGTTGCTGAGTTTTATTTGAGAGGGAGAACACTGTGCATGTTGTTTTCTCCTCACTTATCTTCACTAGCCATGATTTTGACCAGTCCTCTAGCGCTAATAAGGCTTGCTGTATTCTGCTGTTAGCTGTACTAATATATTCTTCAGATGTCCATATGGCTAGGTCATCTGCAAAGGAGGATGTGTGTACTCTGGCTGGAAAATTTTCTGTGATGTCATTTATATATGCTAGGAATAATGTTGGTGAAAGAACTCCTCCTTGGGGGACACCTTGCTCCAGCAGCATCATTTTGCTTGTTTGTCCTTGTACTTTTGTCCTGGCAGTTCTGTTCTCAAGGTAGTGGCTGATCCATTTATACATTTTTCCACAAACATGCATGTTTTGCAGTTTTACTTTCAGTCCTTCCTTCCATACTTTATCAAATGCTTTTTCTAAATCTATCCAGACTGCTAGTGTGTGCTTTTTCTCTTGGAAGGCATCCTCTATTTCCTGAGCTATATAGGTTATTTGATCTTCAGTGGATCTGTATTTTCTGAATCCTGCTTGGTGTGGTGTTAAGAGTTTGTTTTCTTCCAGATGCCATGTTAGCCTGCCATTGATAATGCGTTCCATTAATTTTCCTACACAGCTAAGTAGACTGATAGGTCGATAGCCATTTGGTTCTTCCAGGTCTTTTCCTTTCTTTGGGACTGGTATTAGTATAGCTTCCTTCCATGCCTGTGGGACTATTCCTCTCTTCCAGCTGTTATTTAGGACTGCTAGTAGTTTCTTCTTTGCCTTGGTGCCTAGTCCTATTAGCATTTCATTTGTGATTCCATCCTTTCCTGGTGATTTCTTCTTTTTTAGGGTATTCATTGCCTGTTCCATTTCTTCCATTGTTAGATTTGCCATCATATATTCTGCTGCTGTCTCTGTATTTCTATGATGTATCTGTTTGTCTTTGATTGCTTTCTTCTGTTCAGTTGTAATATCAATGTGGTTTGCATTTGCATAGTGTTCCATTAGTGCATTTGCAGCCTTTTTGCCTGTAAGCAAGGCATTTCCTTGTTTAATTGTTATTTGTTTGTTTCTAGGTCCTTCATTGTTCATGGCTTTCACTAGTTTCCATAGTTTGTTTCCATCCCTGTCAAAATTCAGGTTTTCTGTTTTTTCCCTCCAACAATCTCTTGTTGTTTGATTTACTGTTCTTTTATATTTTGCTGAGATGGCTTTGAGAGAGATGTTTGCTTCAATTGTTTGTTCTCTCTCTGCTGTCTTCCTGGCATCTTCAACTTTGTCCTCCAAACTTTGTAGTTCTTCAGTCCAGTATGGTTTGTAATTTTTCCTCGCTCCTCTTGGAATGGACTCAGTGGCTGCCTGTATTATCGCTCTGTTTAGACTTTCCACCATTTGCTTTATGTTTCCATATCGTGTATTTATGTTTTCACAATATTTGTCTGTTAGTATGGCAAATCTGTCCCAATCTGCTCGTTTGTAATTCCAGCGGGGCAAGGGCTTTTGCTCCTGTGGAACATACTCCATATTCATTACAAGCTTGATTGGTCTGTGGTCACTACCTGCTAATTGGTCCAGCACATGGCGATCGATTTTGTGGAGGATGTCTCCTGTGCAGAAAGCTAAGTCTGGAGTAGAAGTGGTAAGCCATCTTCTGGAGTAGAAGCTCGGTGTGTCATCCGCTTTGTTGAGTAGATGGAGATTTGAGTCTATTTCCCAGTCCTCCAATTCATCTCCTCTTTTGTCAATCTGCATATCTAATGTTATTGATATATTTTTTTAATTACTGAAAAACTAAGCAACCAAAGTATTATTTGATATAATAACCAAACCATATACAAAATTCAAAGGAAAAAAAAAAAGTTTCCACTCTTTTATTTTCAGAATTAAGGATCAAAACTGTTTGATATAAGAAAATTAGACTAAAAACTACCAAAGAACTAAGCAATCAAAGTATTATATAATAATCACAGAGATACTAAAATTTCATAGAAATAAAATAAAATGCCCACTCTATTCTGTTAATAAAAAAAACTTTGATATAAGAAACTTAGGCTAAAAATTACCAAAGAAGCTAAAGTATAATCCCAGAGATACTAAAAATTGGGCGCACTAGCAAAATTGATAGAAAACTTTATAGGCAATATCATGACTCGTGTCAGGCTCAGGTTTGACACCTGGGTTTGTCACTTGCCAAAGTGAGGAAAAGATTGGCCACCTATTCCTCCTTGCTCCCGGCCTACAAAACATGATGGCGCAATCACATCACAGATCTATGGCAAGAAACTGCTTCAGGACAATTTATTATTTATACTCAAAATTCCAGAAACAATGTTTCCACCATTGTGAGAATTAAGGATCAAAGGCTGCTTTAAGTATACCTTCTCCCGGGAAGGTCAACCCGGTCAACGAACACCCACAGAAGTCGGATGTGTATGCCTAAGGGTGCAAATAAACTTGACACAACGCAATTACGTCTTAAAAAACACTCCGGGCGAACGTGGAAGAAGTATACCTTCTTCTTCTGCGTTAATCTGGAATGTTGTTTTGGACAATTATGTTCTGCCTGTTTACAGCAGAGCTGCGATATTTGTACCTTTCGGCCGACATTTTGTTGACCGGGTTAACATTTCCAGGTGTTACACTGGAAGTTCGACTCACTGCTGCAGTGTTATCTCCACTCCAGGTGGCCCATTTAGAACAGCTGAGACAACCCGGTCAGCCCTCAAGGGAAGGCAGGGGCAGATCATGGGCATTCCCTGCCATTCAAGAAGGCTTCCATAACTGCAGAGCCGACACATAGCGCTGTAGTTCTGGCCTCATCCAAGGAATCGTCACGTCCTACACATGGCTGCTTAGCTTCACTTCCGTACATTGGGCCTACCATTCATCACAAGCTGTTTCTCTGGAAACCAGAAGAATGCAGTCTGCAGATGACATCCACGCAGTAAGCTTTTGATTCAGACTTTCTATGTAATGGATTTGCTAGCCAAGCAGTTTTAAGGATATAAAATCTAATTTTCCCTCACAACAATTGTATGTAAGCATTTCTGGAAATACAAAAAAAAAAAAACAGGAACCTCACCTCTAAAACCATGTACATATAAAGCATTTAATGAGAGATTTTCTAGCACCTACGTAAATATTCTCACCTTGGCCTCGGCGATGAATGTGTTCGATCTCACAACATCCAGAGTTGTCACACCAAAGACCCGCCTTTCATCATAAACACCCCGTTTCTTTAACACTTCTGATGCAATTGGTACTGTAGAGTTGACCTAAACAAAAATTAAGAGCCAAGAGTTGGTGTGCAGCTAGAAATGACTGTAAAGTTTTTTTGTTTTTTTTAAAGTAATGAGCCAAGTATTGGGAGTGCTACAGACAGCTAGACATCAGAATTACATGTGAGCTCATGTGTTGAAATTACAATTGAAGCCTGTCAGACTGCAAGTGGTCAGATACCGAGCATCAGTCTTGCAAGACCTAGTGTACATCATTCTCATGAAATCAAAGAAGTAACAGGAGAAAACAAATAAAAAGACAATAAAATGAACTAGACTATTCTAATGAACATGAAATGGACATAAAAAGCAAATGTAAACACTTACTGGGTTAGTTATGATCCCGATGATGGCTTTGGGACTGCTCTGGGCCACGGCATCAACCAAGTTAGCAACAATGCTGGCGTTTGTGTTGAACAAATCGTCTCTGGTCATGCCTGTATGAACACACAGCTTTGTTAATTGAAAGAATACGCACACTTACTACCAACTCACTCACTCCTTCTGTCCTGTATCCACTTAATGGAGCATGGGCCCTCTCAACTCATATTTTGCTATCTCCTGCAGCTCACTTTTGGTCCTTCCCATGGAATCCATCTCTGTCTCTAGCTCTTTTCTATTTTTTCCCCAGGACATTGTATTTGTCTAGAAAAACCTCTTTTTCTCTTGGTTGGTCGGGTTATTCTACTTATGTAGCCACCGCTGAGTTCAATGCAATTCCTCCAGTGCTCATAAAGTACTAGGATTCCAGTAGAAAAATACTCTGGGGTCACTACTCTGCGTGCCTGATCCGGTCATGAGCAATCTATCACAGAAGTCACTGTTGTGAAACTTCCCAGTTCACTCATACACTTGCTGGACTGACAAATAGGCATGTCACTATACTGAACCTTTATTCCCCTATGAATTTCTATAGGTTTCACCTCTTCACTGATTACAAAAAAGGGGTAACAGAACACTGCTCTTCTTTGATGCCCGTAAATATACAGTGGGGCGGCCATCTTTAAACTGTCCTCATGACATCAGTGTTCATCTGCAGCGTGATGTCACATGTGCAACACTCTTGACATCCTTAACAATAATATTAACAGGTTACAAGACAGCACGGTTAATGTAATTTCTGTCACACTTGAAAGGTTTTTATTTGAAGCCCTCTTGTATTACCAATTTCCAACCAGTAATGAGTCAATTTCAGCTGTAGTCATCAAATTATAAACAATTTCTTGTTATATTTGGTAACTGAATGAGTTTTTGGATTATTTTGATTTATTTTCCATCTGCATGAAGTTTTGTGCTGAGTGACTGATGATAACCGAGTTAAAAGGTAATTGTAACAGATCTTGGTCAATGTGTTTTGGATCAAATCCATGCTGCACCAGTCTCTCCAGGCCATATTTATCAAATCCATGCTGCACCAGTCTCTCCAGGCCATATTTATCTGTTCTTCCACAATACTTGTATGACCCCAAAGAGCCCTGACCACATCTGACTTATAACACACAAGTACCCTACCCAGCGGTGCATACCCAGCTAATATGTCCACCTGCTTGTTTCCCAACACACCAATATAACCTGGAGAACAGATCCAATGGATACTCATCTTTTCCCCCCATTAATTTTGCTGTAGAAAGAAGAAATGATACACCCATTTCATTCAGTGACAGTGGATTATGTAGAACATTTACCATCTAATAACAAACAATCTTGCTATTGTTAACTACATTCTTTCCACTTCTAGTAACAGGATTCCATTGCTTAAGAAGACAAAGTACCTGGCTTCCTTGGAACTCCGGCAGGAATCAACACCAAATCTGCATTCTTCAAACAGTCCGCTAGCTGTTCAGCTCCCAGATGGCCGGTGACCTTAGCTCGGGTGTCTATGTGACTAACATCTGCAGCAACACCTGGAGTGTGAGCTATATCATACAGGGCTAGATGTGTAACCAAGGGAGACTGCTTGAGCAGGAGGGCAAGAGGCTGACCAATACCACCAGCGGCACCCAGCAGAGCCACTTTGGCATTATTCTGTGGAAACAGGATTCACTAAAATATTAGGTGTAACCAAGGGCAGCTGTTTTAGCAGGAGGGCAAGAGGCTGACCAGCACGAGAGCAACTTCGGCATTATTCTGTGTAAACGTTAATTGCATATCCTTTACAGGATGTAGCAGTCAACCCCAGCATTTTTTGGCTGTTCATGTTTCCAAGGCAAGTTTACATTCAGTAGTTTGCCACTGCTTTCTGAATGACTAGCACCCATACCATTTCATGAAAACCCAGCGTAAGGTGGTCTGCTGCCAAATCGCCCACAGCTGTGATTTGAAAGCGGTATGTGGGATTATGAACTTCATCCGTAACTCCTTCGCCGCGGAGCCAGCTGCCCAATACCACCAGAGGCACCTAGCACAGCAACTTTTGCATTATTTTGTAGAAGCAGGATTTAACAACATATATCTCAAATGTTAATTCCTCTTTGTGGGGATTACACCACACCTAATTATGTACCTGCATAGAGCTAGATGTGTAGATTGAAACAGATGTGGGCGATCTGGAAGCAGACCGACTTGCGCTGATGTTCATACAATGGTATGAGTGCCGGTCATTCAGAAAGAAATGGGAAACTACTGAACGAAAGCTTGCCAAGAAATCACAAACAAAAAAATGCTGGGGTTGACTGCGACATCTAGTAAATAATATACAACTAACTTTAACAGTACTAGATGTGTAACCAGGGATAACTAGTGGAGTAGGCAGACGATGGCTTGTTCGAATAGCATAAGGACAAGAACTCAGACCTGATCATGTGGGATGGCGAACCATGATCGCCCATGTTCACTGACTTGACAAATGATATCAGTACCCACAAGGACAAAATGCTAACCTTCCAAAACATCCTTGAAGAAACAGTGGCACAAAGGAAACGGCATTCATTCTTTTAGCATTTGTCTAGAAAAAAGTCAAAGTCGGAATACATTACAATATATTTAGTATATATATTTACAATATATATACATTACTGATATATTAGGAAAATAGACAGAGGATGGCAGACCTATAAAATGTTAAATAATTTGCCACCATGATCAGAAAAATTGCAGCACTTGACAAATA
Organism: Cepaea nemoralis; assembly: GCA_014155875.1. Taxonomy (NCBI): domain Eukaryota; kingdom Metazoa; phylum Mollusca; class Gastropoda; order Stylommatophora; family Helicidae; genus Cepaea; species Cepaea nemoralis. The sequence continues at coordinate 225,043 of JACEFZ010027813.1, read as the reverse complement.
AATTGCACTAGAGACTCAAGGTTATGAATGACATTTGCTAGAAGACTCACCATGGCTTTTGTTAACTTTTAATTTTGTTACAGTTAACCAGTTGTTAACATCATCAAAGTATTCTTTGGACAGTTGATATTGGCGAAGTCTGTAAGTAATTACACTGAATCCAGCGGACAATTGTCAGATATTTTATTATTTTATAACCAAATTTTCAAATGAACCTTTTTTTCTATTTTCACTAACAATATTCAAACTGAGTTGTTTTGTCCTAAAATTGAGGTAGGCTTCCGCCTTCGGTGCGATACAATTATATACCAATTTGTCATCTTTATCGAATAATAATAATGCTGATCTATTAACTTTGCATTTATTTTTAAAGTCTCCACAAACTCAAACTACCAAAATGTTATACAAACTAAGAATTTCAACAATGACCCGGTGATCTGTGATCAACTCAAACTCAATGTCAGCTCGAGTTCAGCTTAGCCCAAAATATGATATGCAAACTTCCAATTTATTCAAGCAATATTTACTTTGTTTTACACGTTAAAGCATAATTAGCAGCCTCTTATCGTTGTCTGTGAAATTACCTGTGCTGATGTAGAGAAATGCTTCCCTAGAACAGCCCCAAGCTGAGATGTCTTGACGAATCGTGCAAGCATTTTCTTCTAGAACCGGCTTCTCTGTGACCTCAACGAGGTGTTGACTGAGGTGGTGTCCTCAAGTCGGAAGTCATTACCTCAACAAGTCATGCGCAGTCAAGGGTTACATATTACTCCGCTCATAGCAACCATATATTCATCATCATCATCAAGTATCGGGTTGATTAACAAACGCAGAACTGAGGCGATTAGACGATATACGCTGAGAGTCTCCGTGGCGAGGTAGTCAAGCCGTCTGACCCAGGCTCCGAAGGTTGTGGGTTCGACTCCAGGCCGCGTCCTTCAGTTCATGAGTGCATTTTTTCGGAGACTCCCGAGGAGTCGTGGCTGAATGACGGAGTTCGCGCTTGTGCCGACAGCTTTCGGCAGTTCGCGCTTGTGCCGACAGCTTTCGGCAGTTCGCTGCGGAAAGAGACTGAGCCATGTGGGATAGAAACCCGGTGCAATGAAGTCGACCCTGTCGACTTTAAGACGATATATGCTGCCGGAGATGTTAAGGGGGAGATTGGAGCATCTATAGAGGAGCATATAGAGGAGCTATATTGGAGCATCTATAAATAAAATGTCTCCTGGTCTCTGGGTAGTGAGATCTGACGCCCGTGTGTATTGGTGCGCACGTAAAAAATCCCTTGGCAGTTGGAAATCAAAAGAGAGTAGCCTAACGGCGCTGCCCGGGCAAAATTTCGAGTTAAAAATCTACCCAAAATATTTCAGGATTCTCGCCGATGCAACGGAGTTCGTGCATTGAGCTGAGTTTCTCCAGACTCGGGTTTGAGTTAGGAGGTAAACGGAGCACTTATGGGTTACACCGTGTGCCGTGATGTTGATCCAACGACTAAACTAAACTAATAATAAGTAAAATAAGTCTAAATCACCGGAGTGCGATGATAAGATTCTCACTAGTGCTTCAGGTCATTTCCCGAATGTCGCTCTCATCGGCATTTGTTGTTTGTCCATCAAGAATGGTGATGACCATTCATTTCATCCAGCGGGGTTGAAAGTATGGAGCCGTGAGTTCTAAGATTGCTGATAAGGCCTATTCTGGCTCGAAATGTTCTTTGACAATGTGGGCAAAGAATGCTTGACGTTCCAGGAGGAGGGTCTCCTGCAATGGTTTTTCTGTCCAGCCTTTTCTTCACAGCTCTTGCAGACCTGGTTGCTTCACAAGTGATTGCACCCTTATGTAATGATGCACGCCACGAATTACGGTCTTTAGCAGCAGTCTCCTAGGTGTCAAAATGAATTCCAAAAGCTTTCAGTGAGATTTTCAGTGTCTTTAAAGCGTTTCCTCTGGCCGCCTTGGGGGCGTTTACCACAGCACAGCTAGCCGTAAAGAATTCGTTTAGGGAGCCTGTGATCTGGCATACGAGTTAAGTGACCAGCCCAGCGAATGTGATTCTTCAGACGTTATCGTCATACATACTTATGGAATTCTAGTTCACATATGATTTAGTGAATTTTAGTGTGATTTACGAATCGACTTCAGTGCCCAAGTCAATTTTGAAAATTCTCCAACCATTCACTTAGCTGTCACATATTCCCCCAGTGAACACTTTCTGTCCACTTTCTGTCCACCCACACCGTATTGTGCTCTTGGAAAAAAAAAATGTCTGCCGGCTTCCCGCTTCACTCCCATCTCCCTCACTCTGGACAAGGAAGCAGATTCCACAGGTTTCCTTAAAGGCATCTGTTCGTCCAGCATCTCTTATAACGATGCTGATAACTAGCCCATTCATTGCCATTCACACCTCGATCAGCACCATGTTTGCAAACAGATCGGCTCGCTCATTGCCCTTCACGCCTGAGTGCTCCGGTCAGTGGCGTGCAGAGGGGGTACGGGGGTGCGACGGCCCCGGGCATCCAGCCGGGAGGGGGGCATCCAGTTAGGGAGAGGGGGCAACACAGTGCAGTCGGAGAGAAGGAGGAATGAATGAGGTAAAGAACAATTTAGGGGAATCCAATCTATGGGTTGGCCCTGGGCATCAAAGAACCTCTGCACGCCACTGCATAGATGACAGTTAGCTGGACTAACCGTGATGTGCTCAGTGTGTGGCAACTCATGTTGCATGAGGCCAGTCTGGACCTTCTTGAGTATGTTCGTTGGGTCGCTCAGTATAAACATATGTCAATACTCTTGCGTGCTGAGCCAGTTCAGGACATTGGTTACAGTCATTGTGTCCAAGTTCAGGACATTGGTTACAGTCATTGTGTCCATCGTAAGGCTTCTTATAATTTCTACTAATGGTCCGCCATCATATCTCCACTTTTTCCCGCCTTACCTTCCTTCCCGTCTTCGTGTACCACTTCCACGTATTTACCGGGAGTGTTGACTGGACCGTTACCATTTCCTACCCCTGTTCCTATTACACCACATATTCTCACGACTTACTATATACGTTAAGATTCATGTTACTTTAGCTGCCTGGGATTCTGAGAGAAGTAGCACATTTTGTTCATGTCTTTTAATTTTCTTGTCATTGTTTTCATTGTTTTCGCCTTTCCATGCTTCTCATTCGGTTAATATACCTTAGTGAAGGCACTGTTTCTAAATCGATCATTCTTAAATTTACTTATATGCTTGCTTGCTTGTGTTCGCTGGCTGTGATCTCTAGCGTGAAATCCTGTATGTCGGATGAAGACATCCTGTTGTCTAACATCAGTGTGATGTCATACAGGACTGAGATTTGCGTGAGTATCCGTTGTCCCATGTCTTCTTCTTCTTCTTCTGCGTTCATCCGGAGTTTTTCCCCCGGATGTGATTGCGTTGTGCCTGTTTACAGCAGAGCTGCGTTCTTGCGCCGTTAGGCCGACTTCTGCGGGCATTTGTTGACCGGGTTAACCTTCCCGGGGTCCCATGTCTGACTTATTGGTGTGCAGACTGGTGGTTCCTCGCTGTGCAGGCAGACACTCTCCGACTTCGGAGGAAATTTACTTATATGAATGAGCATCTATACCAGTGAATTTATTTTGCATATGCTATCAACTCCTCGCCGGTCTTCCTGGTCGAGAGGTTACACGACTTTCTCCGTAATCTCATATACTCTCGTAAGTAACGTTGAGTGAGAATCGGTGGCGGTTCTCTCCGCGTCGGTAACATACGGGATATGTGAGCCGGTCGCTCAGAAAGCAATGGCAAACTACTGAGCGTAATGTTGGCAAGAAATCAACACCACATATTCTCACGACTGACTATATGAGTAAATTAACGTTAAGATTCGTGTTAGTTTAGCTGCCTGGGATTCTGAGAGAAGTAGCACATTTTGCTCATGTCTTTTAATTTACTTTATGATGTGTGATTTCTGCAGTATGTACCTGACGAGATGCAGTGAAATATCCCAGGCAATAAATCGTGCAATCTATTGTTTGTATCTTCGTTATTCACAGAAATCAACAATCAGCTGAAAGATGCTGATGTTGACAGCGATGTCCTGTAAAAAGGAAATGCGAACAAAAAAAAAATCAACTCAAGATTACCTTAGCGACTGACATATATGTGCTGGGGAATGAACAGGCGGACAGATTGGCTGGCTCTGAAAAACTTGGTGGAGTATTGATGCATGATAAGGCAGACGTGGTTGCGACCTTGTGGGAGCACGTGTACACCTCGGAGGAGCAAATGGATCACCATGGTCTGGCAAGAATGAGGCAGCGTGGAGTGACGAGGGGATCTGGTGGGATCTGGCCGACGCTCGAAGGAAAGGTGAGACGGACATATAATCAGATTGCTACTGGTACAATTAGATTAGTGTTGGAACTCTTCGCTGCTGCTGAGGATTGGGACGGAACGCTTATGGGAATGCCCCGAATGCTGTGATGTCGGTTCCTAAACTAATCAATCAATCATTCGGAGGTCACGGGTAGTAAGCATCACCTGGATCTTTTCTCCTGGGCATGCCGGTGTGCTGGGGAATGAACAGGCGGACAGATTTGCTGGCTCGGCAAAATTTGGTGGAGTATTGATGCATGACAAGGCAGACGTGGTTGCGGCCTTGTGGGAGCACGTGTACACCTCGGAGGAGCAGATGGAGCACCATAGTCTGGTAAGAATGAGACAACGAGGTGTGACGAGGGGATCTGGCCGACGCTCGGCGCTCGGAGGAAAGGCGAGACGGACATATAATCAGATTGCTACTGGAACTATTAGTGTTGGAACTCTTCGCTGGCTGCTGAGGATGGAGACGGAGCGCTTATGGGAATGTCCCGAATGCTGTGATGTCGGTTCCTAAATCAATCAATCAATCAATCAATCAATCAATCATATATGTGTATTGGAACTATCTTTGCATTATGGGACTCTATAATATTGCGAATGTACACTATTTACAATTGCGGAAACTAGGCACAATCTTCCTGTCCCTACCACATAGACTCTTTTTCACTTGTATATACAAGGATGGCAGGTGTAGAGGGTACAACCGGGTTAGAATTTATTGAGCCCATTGATTTATACAACATGCTTCAGCAAGGAACTAACTATTCCTGCTTGAGTGATACGAATTATCTGTATTTAATTGGTAAGCTAACACATTGTGTTGTGTTGTTTGTCCATCAAGAATGATGATTACCATTCATTTCATCCAGTGGGGTTGAAAGTATGGAGCCGTGGGTTCTAAGATGGCTGATAAGGCCTATTTTGGCTCGAAATGTTCTTTGACAATGTGGACAAAGAATGCTTGACGTTTCTGGAGGAGGATTTCCTGCAGTGGTCTTTCTGTCCTGCCTTTTCTTTACAGCTCTTGCAGTCCTGGTTGCCTCACACATGACTGCACCCTTGTGTAATGATGCACACCATGAATTTCGGTCTCTGGCTGCAGTCTCCCAGGTGTGATGGTGAATTCCAAAAGCATTCAGAGAGATTTTCAGAGTGTCTTTAAAGCGTTTCCTCTGGCTGCCTTGGGAGCGTTTACCACAACGCAGTTCGCTGTAAAAAATTCGTTTAGGGAGCCTGTGATCTGGCATGCGAGTCAAGTGACCAGCCCAGCGAATCTGATTCTTCATCAGTAGAGTGTGGATACTGGGCATGGACGCTCTTTCTAGGACTTCAGTGTCTGGGATCTTGTCTTGCCATTTAATCTTCAGTAGCTTCCTTAGGCAGACTGTGTGGAAGTGGTTTAATTTCCTAGCGTGTCGCTGATAAACAGTCCAGGTTTCACAAGCATATAGCAGTGTGGATAATACAGCTGCTTTGTAGACTTTTAGCTTTGTTTGCAGGCTTATTCCAGTTCTGTCCCGTACATTCTTGTACAGTCTGCCAAAGGCCACACTGGCCTTGGAGATTCTTGCATTCACTTCGTCATCAATTGTGGCAGCTTGTGACACAGTGCTGCCAAGATAGGTGAATTTGTCCACAACACTTAGTCTATGACCATTCACTTTGATATTCGGCACAGTGTGATTATTCCCTGGAGCTGGCTGGTACATAACTACAGTCTTCTCCAAGTTGATATTGAGCCCAAAGTTGGCACAGGCATGTGAGAAAGCTGTAACATTATGTTGCATGTCCGCCTCTGAGTTGGCGTATAAAGCAGCAATCATCAGCAAACAGGAGCTCTCTGACGGTGTCGCTGTTAATTTTGGTTTTAGCTTTCAGCCTTATGAGACTGAATAACTTTCCATCCATACGGTAGTTGATGTCTATTCCAATGTCGTCGTTCTCGAAGGCATTCATCAACATGGCTGAAAACATGAGGCTGAACAGTGTTGGTGCCAGGACACATCCTTGCTTCACTCCATTGGTGACAGGAAAGGGTTCAGACAGTTCACCATTTTCCTGTACTCTTGCCTGCATACCATCATGAAATAGCCGCACTATTTGGACAAACTTTCGTGGACAGCCATATTTTGCCATGATCTTCCACAGTCCTTCTCTGCTGACTGTATCAAAAGCCTTGGTAAGGTCAATGAAAGTGGAGAACATTTCGCAGTTCTGTTCCTGACATTTCTCTTGCAGCTGCCTTGCAGCGAAAAATCATGTCAACAGTTCCACGTTCTTTTCTGAAGCCACATTGACTCTCAGGAAGAAGACCTTGATCGAGATGGGCCGTGAGGCGATTGAGAAGAATTCTGGTGAGTATCTTCCCTGCAATCTGAAAGCAAGGAGATGCCTCGGTGGTTGTCACAGGATTGGTGGTTTCCTTTACGTTTGTAAAGGTTGACTATTGATGCGTCCTTGAAATCTTGTGGCATGGTCTCGTTCACCCATATGTTTGTAAAGACTTGGTGAAGCTGCTCTGTTAGGACTGGCCCACCTGCCTTGTATATCTCTGCTGGGATGGAGTCAGGACCAGGTGCCTTCCCGCTGGAGAGTTGCTGGATGGCTTTGTTTACTTCCTCTATGGTTGGCAGGTCATCAAGTGTCTCATTGGTGGGAACATGAGGAAGGCAGTTGATGGTTTCATCATTGAAGAAGGAAGTTGCATTTAAGATGTTGCTGAAATGCTCTGCCCAGCGTTGAAGGATTTCTTTCTTATTGGTGACCAATGTTCCTCCATCTGCACTGAGGAGGGGAGCTATGTCTGGTGATGTAGGACCATAATCACTTTCAGTGAGTCGTAGAAGTTTTTCATATCATATCTGTCAGCAAAGCCTTACATTTCAATAGCTTTGCTGCTCAGCCAGGAGTCCCGCATGTGCCGAAGTTTCTGCTGCAATACTCTCTGAATGTTCTTGAAGGCATCTTTTTTTTATGTTGACTTCGGGTAATTTAAATGTGCCTTGAGGAGAAGATGTTTCTCAGCCAGCAATTGGTTGATGTCTTCGGAATTTTCATCAAACCAATCTTTATGCTTTCGGGGGGCTGGACCCAGGATTTCTATAGCAGTGTTGTAAATTATGTCCTTTAGGGCTCTCCACTCTGTTTCTGTATCCTGTTTAGCAGCAGCATTGGGCTTGAGGCGATCTTCCAGCATATTTTCAAACGACTGCTGCATTTTCTTGCTGTTTAGGCGGGTGACATTTAGTTTTTATTTGCATTTTTACCCCTTGAGGACGCCGTGGTGGCTTGATGTGAATGTTTATTTTTGAGACAATGAGATGATGGTCTGTCCAACATTCGGCACCACACATGGATTTTGTTACCCGAATGTCTTGTCTGTCACTTCTGACCATGACATAGTCAATGAGGTGCCAGTGTTTCGAGCGAGAGTGCATCCACGATGTCCTATTTCTCATGGGGAGACGGAATATTGTGTTGGTAATCAGGAGATCGTGTTCGGCACATGTCTGAAGGAGGAGGAGTCCATTGCTGTTACAATTTCCAACTCCGTGCTTTCCAATAATGCCACTCCAAGAGGTGGTGTCCGTGCCTACTCTGGCATTGAAATCCCCAAGGAATATAAGTTTGTCTCCTTTGGGAACAGATGTTAATACATGTGCAGGTCCTCATAGAACTTGTTCTTGACATCATCTTTGCTGGTCATAGTTGGTGCGTAGACACTCACAATGGTTGCATGCTTCCTTCAATTCAGCAGGGGCAACTTAATGGTCATGAGCCTGTCATTTATAGCCTTTGGATATCCAGCTAATTTGCCGACCAGGGCCGACTTAATGGCAAATCCCACACCGGATTGGCGTCTTTCCTTGCTTTTCCTTCCACTCCAGACAAATGTGTAGCTGGCACCTGTTTCACAGATTTGGCCTTCTTCTGCAAGTCGTGTCTCGCTCAAGGCTGCAATGTCGATGTTGTACCTGCCCAGCTCTCTCCCAATCAGTGTTGTTCGTCTCTCTGGACCCGACGCGCCGTCTCTGTCAAGTAGGTTGCATACATTCCAAGTTCCAATTGTTAAGGGAATATGGTTTCCTCTTTTAGCTTTACTTGTTTTATCTTTATTTGTATGTTGACCGCAGTTAGGGTACCCACCAACCGCGGCTAGCTGGTTAGGTAGTGATGGAGCAGACAATGTTTAGGGCACCTTTTCTAGCCCCTTCCTCATGCTATGGAGGTGAGTAGTGTGTTCCTATAGAGGGCTGCTCAGTCACTCAGGGGACTGCTGAATCGCACTGTTGCTCCGGTCAGTAGAAGACGACAATATGGCCTGAGCCGCCTGTGTGCAAGTCTGCGACTACGGCTGCCAGCGTACCCACGCCTACCGCTTCACCGCTCGCCCATCGCCACAGGGCTTGAAGGTGATATATGACGTTGGATGAAGAATGACTTGGATTAAAGTGAGGAAGAGTTGCGTAATTCATCGATCTCACTCTCTTGCCTGAGTCCATCTGAATCCAGTGGCAAGACAAGTCGAGACGACTGGAGACGAATACAGGTGCAGTGGATGACAAGGGCGCTCTACGTGCCTTGCCGTGCTCATTACGTTCCACATCGCTTTGCAGGTAAACAACATCTTGCCCGTTGAATCAGGAATGATTTCTTCCGCGCAGTCTGCCTAATCCTGTCTTCACATGCTGGGTAGGCATACCCTTGTTTACCGCTTGGTTTGACACCAAATTCGCTACCCACGCCTGGTTTTGCCAGCCTCTCACAGCTGTTGCCCTGGGGGTGGCCGCTGTCGCATGCTGACAGCTACTATGAGCCACAGGCACAAGCTGGGTGTCAGGCTTGGACCAGTGGGGGACATTGTATTAGTATTAATAAGTATTACTGACTACTGCTATTCTATTTTTGGTTCTTTTATAACTTAAAACTTTTGCGTTGCACCCCCAATCAAACTGTGACCAAGACTGCAAATTAGCCTATTAATGCTATTACTATTGCTTATTGCAACAACAACAAAAAACCCAGAAAAAGGAGCCGGCTATGAGTCCGTGATATGTTATTACCATCACATTTTGTAGGCCTGAGAGCATAAACAATAACCGGCAAGTCCTTCTCCCCATAAGGAGCGGTGAGCCCAGGTATCAAATCTTTGACTACCGAGCTTATGCCATTGTCAGCGCAGCTTCCTAACTGTTCCACCAACGGCTCGCTACCTACATCTATGTCAGTCTGCTTCTGTGTCAGTCTGTTTCAGTTACAATCTGCTTCTATGTCAAGTTATTTATGAATCAATCTGTTTTAGTGTCAATCTGTTTCTATATCTAAGGTGGAGAAAGGAATATTTCACGTGGAATGGCTATCTTCGCTTCAGAGGTAATAGATTGTGAGAATCATATGGGTATTTTGCCCTGGCCATGTGGGGGTGTGGGGGAAATGAACAGGCTGATAGGCTAGCAGGGAATGCACCTCTTGGTGGTAGATTACCTATGGACAAGAGGGAGGTGGTCATGCTTTTGTGGGACCAAGTGGAGAAGGCAGAGTAACAGATTGAGAATCCGTATGTGGAAAGAATGAGATTGTGGGGGATCGGTAGGGGTTCTGGAAGAATCTCAAAACTGAGAGGGAAGACCAGGAGAACTTTAAATCAGATGGAGGATGGGAATGATTTGTAGTATGACTCTTCACTGGCTGTTGAATGAGGGGACGGAGCATGTATGGGAATGTCCTGAGTGCAGTGATGTCGGTTCTTAACTCAACTCAACTGCTTTAGTGTCAATCTGTTTCAATGTCAGTCTTCTTCTATGTCAGGTTACTTCTGTGTCAGTCTTTTTTGGTGTCATTCTGCTTCAGTTACAGTCTGCTTCTATGACAGTCTTCTTCAGTTAAAGTCTGCTATTATGGCAGCGTGCTTTATAACAGTTTGCTTCTATACCAATCTGCTATAGTGTCAGTCTGCTTTATTGACAGTCTGCTTCACTCTCCAATATGTGTCACTTTTTATTTTTCCTTTGTTCATTTTCATTGCCCATATAATTGATGCAGATGAAGCTAGCTCATTATTTTACCGTTAGAAGTTTAAACAGACACTTCACTGCAAGACTAGACAGACCTTTCACTGCAAGACTAGACAGACCTTTCACTGCATGACTATACAGACCTTTCACTGTGAGACTAGACAGACCTTTCACTGCGAGACTAGACAGACCTTTCACTGCGAGACTAGACAGACCTTTCACTGCGAGACTAGACAGACCTTTTACTGCACAACCAGACTGTCTAACTTACTCTAACTGTGCTAGCTGTCTACTAGACCAGAAGACTTGCCTAGACATGTTATAGTAATTTCAGTCTTTGAGTATGTGATCTTCTGTCTGTGGCACCAATCCACATGTGCATATAGCTAATTTGCCAGTCTTAAATTTTGAAATTCTTCATATTTAAAAAAAAAATCTTTTGAGTGGTAAGACCTGCTACCTAACCTTCTTAGATAAGTGTGAAAAACAGGAAGTTGTGTATGCAAGTTGTGCGTGCTAACACATCCCAATTGGAAATAAAATGATACGGCCACACATTTGTAGCCCTGGTAAAATAGTTAAGAAAGAAAACGTGTGTGTGGGTAGATAGAGCCCATTACCCTGGGTAGAATCTGTCTAGAGGAAGCAAACCTGACACAAATACATGCAGAAGTCAAACACTGACCTGTGAGGTGCATCACTTGGTGTGACATACTCCCTCTAAGAGTCACTTGGTGTGACATCCTCACCTCAAAGAGAAACGAAGAAGAAGTTTTTCATGTAGATTTTCTTCCAAGGCACAAGATCAAACCAACAGCATCTTCTTGTCTTTCTCTGTCTCTCTTCTCCTTCAGCTGTTTGTAATGATGATATATTCTAGCTTACTCCTTCGCATTATATATCCAAAGAATGTAGGTTTTCCAATTCTGATACAAGTTACTTGTTCTGTTTGTGAGTTGGTGTCATTCAAGAGATCTTCATTACCTTTCTTTAATTTGTCCATGGTGTACACACCATTTTTCTATACATTCACATCCTTGCAGTCTCTAAGAAATTTCTCACTAATCTGGTGATTGTCCATGATTCACTTCCTTATTTCCACATGTAAAATTATATTTATTTGATCCCTGAATTAACAATTTATTTTGTCATCTTGTTAAGCATTTGTGCTTTATTTTTCTTCAGATGCTAGAAAAAAGATTGAATACAATGAAAGTCACATTGTCACAGCCAAAATGGCTCCAAGAGTAAGTATCTTTTCAATAAAACAAGGCCAAAAATAATTATACAAAAGTAAGGAAACTATATGTTCACTATAGTTTTTAACTCCCAAAATAAAAGTCTAGACATACCACCAAAACAAAAGTGTAGACATACCACACACAAAAAAAGAAGAAAAGAATGATCATATCAGTCAGAAGTTTATAACAAGAAAGAATCCCTGACACAGCGTCTTCATAAAGATAGAATAGATGTGGCATGCATTCAAGAGACACACCTCAATGCCAATCGCAAATTTTCAGTCAGAGGATATCAGGCCACACGTTTCGACCGCGAAGGACATAAAGGAGGAGTTCTAATACTTACACGAAATACAATACCTTGCAGCGAAGTATCTGTGATCTCTGACAACCAAACAGAAATTATAGGTGTTGATATAATGATAAAGGACGTGAAAATAAGAATCTACAATCTGTATAGCCCAGCAGATAAGGACCTTACACTCTCAAACATGAAAATAACTGACACAAACTGCATTATTGTCGGAGACTTTAATAGCCGTTCAGAAAGATGGGGATACCCAGATACTGACAAAAGAGGAGATGAATTGGAGGACTGGGAAATAGACTCAAATCTCCATCTACTCAACAAAGCGGATGACACACCGAGCTTCTACTCCAGAAGATGGCTTACCACTTCTACTCCAGACTTAGCTTTCTGCACAGGAGACATCCTCCACAAAATCGATCGCCATGTGCTGGACCAATTAGCAGGTAGTGACCACAGACCAATCAAGCTTGTAATGAATATGGAGTATGTTCCACAGGAGCAAAAGCCCTTGCCCCGCTGGAATTACAAACGAGCAGATTGGGACAGATTTGCCATACTAACAGACAAATATTGTGAAAACATAAATACACGATATGGCAACATAAAGCAAATGGTGGAAAGTCTAAACAGAGCGATAATACAGGCAGCCACTGAGTCCATTCCTAGAGGAGCGAGGAAAAATTACAAACCATACTGGACTGAAGAACTACAAAGTTTGGAGGACAAAGTTGAAGATGCCAGGAAGACAGCAGAGAGAGAACAAACAATTGAAGCGAATATCTCTCTCAAAGCCATCTCAGCAAAATATAAAAGAACAGTAAATCAAACAACAAGAGATTGTTGGAGGGAAAAAACAGAAAACCTGAATTTTGACAGGGATGGAAACAAACTATGGAAACTAGTGAAAGCCATGAACAATGAAGGACCTAGAAACAAACAAATAACAATTAAACAAGGAAATGCCTTGCTTACAGGAAAAAAGGCTGCAAATGCACTAATGGAACACTATGCAAATGCAAACCACATTGATATTACAACCGAACAGAAGAAAGCAATCAAAGACAAACAGATACATCATAGAAATACAGAGACAGCAGCAGAATATATGATGGCAAATCTAACAATGGAAGAAATGGAACAGGCAATGAATACCCTAAAAAAGAAGAAATCACCAGGAAAGGATGGAATCACAAATGAAATGCTAATAGGACTAGGCAACAAGGCAAAGAAGAAACTACTAGCAGTCCTAAATAACAGCTGGAAGAGAGGAATAGTCCCACAGGCATGGAAGGAAGCTATACTAATACCAGTCCCAAAGAAAGGAAAAGACCTGGAAGAACCAAATGGCTATCGACCTATCAGTTTACTTAGCTGTGTAGGAAAATTAATGGAACGCATTATCAATGGCAGGCTAACATGGCATCTGGAAGAAAACAAACTCTTAACACCACACCAAGCAGGATTCAGAAAGTACAGATCCACTGAAGATCAAATAACCTATATAGCTCAGGAAATAGAGGATGCCTTCCAAGAGAAAAAGTACACACTAGCAGTCTGGATAGATTTAGAAAAAGCATTTGATAAAGTATGGAAGGAAGGACTGAAAGTAAAACTGCAAAACATGCATGTTTGTGGAAAAATGTATAAATGGATCAGCCACTACCTTGAGAACAGAACTGCCAGGACAAAAGTACAAGGACAAACAAGCAAAATGATGCTGCTGGAGCAAGGTGTCCCCCAAGGAGGAGTTCTTTCACCAACATTATTCCTAGCATATATAAATGACATCACAGAAAATTTTCCAGCCAGAGTACACACATCCTCCTTTGCAGATGACCTAGCCATATGGACATCTGAAGAATATATTAGTACAGCTAACAGCAGAATACAGCAAGCCTTATTAGCGCTAGAGGAACTGGTCAAAATCATGGCTAGTGAAGATAAGTGAGGAGAAAACAACATGCACAGTGTTCTCCCTCTCAAATAAAACTCAGCAACCTAAGCTGGTATTGAATGGAAAAATATTGCGCCATGAAGAAAATCCAAACTATCTAGGAGTCACCTTTGATCCGTCGCCTGACATGGAAGACACAGGTTGAGAAAAATCGAACAAGAGCAAGGCAGAGAATGGCAATCATGAAAAAGCTTGCTGGTACAACGTGGGGAGCAGATGAGAAAGTTCTCAAGAAGTTATATACTGGACGGGTGAGGCCAGTACTGGAATATGGCATTGCAGCTTGGGCAACAGCAGCTAAGTCAAACTTTAACAAAATAAGTAGAGTCCAAAACCAAGGAATGCGAATCATAACTGGAAGCCTGAAGACAACGCCTATTAATGAACTAGAAAAGATCACTTGTTTACAACCAATGCAGGATAGAAGAGATAGCAGAGCCCAGCAACAAGCAGAAAAATTTAGAAGATTGACAGACCACCCTATGTACAACAGATTTAATGGTTTTGGAAAGGGAAGACTGAAGCGTAGCAACTTTGTAGAAACTGCAAAACGAAGGATTAGGGCAGATCCTATACTTAACATATCAACAGTCAAGCCCATACACAATGCACACAAGTTCCCAGCTTGGAGACAGCAGCAACTGCCTGAGATGATAGAAAACATTCCTGGTATTGAGAAAAAGAACACTCAGCATGAAACCGAAAGAAGAGAAATAACCCTAAACTACATAAAAGAACATTACCCAAGCAAGAATTGGACCCATGCATATACAGATGGATCAGCCAAAAATTCAATAGAGAATGGAGGAGGAGGAATTCTCCTAAATTTAAAAAATGGAGTGAAAAAAACACATTCAATGGCAACTGGAAAATTTTCAAGTAACTTCAAAGCGGAGGTAGAGGCTTTGAAAACTGCAGCAGAAATGCTCCTGATGGAGGAAAATAAAGAGAAGCAAATAGCTATCTTCACAGATGCAAAGTCAGCTGTCTCAATACTGAAGAGCAATAACAGCACAGAACTAACTGACCTAAGAGCAGCACTCCATGGTCTATGCCAGAAATCCAAAAAAGTTGTAATACAGTGGATCCCATCACATTGCAGTATACCTGGAAACGAAGCGGCTGACAGACTGGCAAAAGAGGGCGGACGACTACCACAGCCCGACATAGACATAACCTATAATGAGGCAAAGAGGTTGATAAAAAGCACTTATAGAACCAAATGGGAATCAGAGCACCCAGGCCATCAGAAGGATGATGCATATTACAAACTCGACCGAAGAGAACAAGTAACAATCTTCAGACTCCGCACAGGACATAACAGGCTGAAATACCACTTGTTCAATAAACTAAAGATAGGCGATACCGATGAATGTAATTGTAGAACTGGAAAAATGACAGCAAAACATTTGCTGCAGGATTGCCCAACGTATGCAGAACAGAGAAAGATATTTTGGCCCACACCTGCTTCATTTGAGGACAAGCTCTATGGAGATATCAACAAGCTCAAGTTGACCGCAGCTTACTTTAACTGCATACAGGTTGACATTTAAAGGTGCATGAAGACCCAGAGGCATGAAATGGAATATTGCTTGGATAGCAAATCCATTATGTGGAAAGTCCAAATCGAACGCTTGCTGTGTGGGCTTCATAAAAGGTGGAAAAGTGTTCTAGTGGCACGAAATGGAATATTGCTTGGATAGCAAATCCATTACGTGGAAAGTCCGAATCAAAAGCCCATTGTGTGGGCTTCATAAAAGGTGGAAAAGTGTCCTAGTGGCATGAAATGGAATATTGCTTGGATAGCAAATCCATTATGTGGAAAGTCCTAATCAAAAGCCCACTGTGTGGACTTCATAAAAGGTGGAAAAGTGTCCTAGTGGCACGAAATGGAATATTGCTTGGATAGCAAATCCATTACATGGAAAGTCCGAATCGAAAGCTCACTGTGTGGATGTCATCTGCAGACTGCATACCTCTGGTTTCCGGAAGAACAGCCTATGGTGAACGGAAGGCCCAATATACGGAAGGAGGCTAAGCAGCCATGTGCAGGACGTGACGATTCCTTGGGTGAGCCCAGTACCAGAGCGCTATGTATCGGCTCTGCAAGTATGGAAGCCTCCTTGGATGGCGGGGAATGCCCATGGTCTGCCCCTGTCTTCCCTTGAGGGCTGACCAGGATCTTTGGCTGTTCTATATGGACCAGCTGGGATGGGGGATAACACCACAACAGTGAGAGTCAAACGTCCTAAGAAACCCCCGGGAAGGTTAACCCGGTCAACAAATGCCCGCAGAAGTCGGATGTGTCGGCCTAACGGCGCAAGAACGCAGCTCTGCTGTAAACAGGCACAACGCAATCACATCCGAAAAAAAACTCCGGATGAACGAAGAAGAAGAAGAAGATATCAGTCAGAAAGCCACAAACACCAGCTCAAGACAATTACTACAAAATGGACAGATCAGAACAAATCATCATTCTGTACCTCAGAACAGGACACAAAAGATTACACAACCACATGTATACAAAATTCAAGATTGGTGAATCAGCCATGTGTACATGTGGATTAGCGCCGCAGACAGCAGATTGCATACTCCAAGACGGCCCACAATACGGCATATCTAGACAAACCTTCTGGTCCAGAGACACAACAGTGAAAGATAAACTCTACGCTGAGTGAACTAACAAAAAACAGTTAAATTCATCCAAAACTCAACATTGCAGATATAGGCAAATTTCAAGTATATGAGTTATGTCATCATAGTGTCATCTGTTGAATTAAGTTGCACTTGTGCTAGAGATTGTTCTGGGCATTAAAAGTGATGGGGTTGGGAACTGGTCACTCAACCTCAAATGATGTTTGAGATGTCTGTGAACTGACTTGCTGAGATGTTTAGTCTGTGAACTGACATTTGATACGTTTAGAATGTGAACTGAGATGTTTGAAATGTTTAGTATGTGAACTGCCATGTTTGAAATGTTTAGTCTGTGAACTGGCATGTCTAAAACATTTAGTCTGTCAACTCACATGTTTCACCTTTTTCTTCCTCAGAATGAAGATGAGAAGTTTTTGGTTCCATATGATGCAGAAATAGAATGCAAGAAGAATATCGTAGTCTACGATAGCAACACATGTGAAATGATGGGAATCTGTAAGTTCTTTTAAGTATAGCAAATGAACTAATTAATCAGCATAAATTCTTCCAAATATGAATGAGTCAGTGTAAGGTCTTTCAAATATAACAAAATTACTAATTGTTCAATGTAAATTATTAAAAAAACAAGTTCACTAATGAGTAAATATTAGTATGTCAAAATATAACAAATGAACTAATGTGTTAATGTTAGGATGTTCACATATTTTAAACAGTTCTCTCAAGAGAGAGGGGGACAGAAAAAGAGAGAAAGAAACAGGAAAAGAGAGAGAAATAGAGAAAGAGACAGGAACAGAGAGAGAGAGCGAGAGAGAGAGAGAGAGAGAGGTAAAGATAGAGGGAGACAGGAACAGAAAGAGAGAGAGGGCAGAAAAAGAGAGAAAGAGACAGGAAAAGAGAGAGAGAGAAATAGAGAAAGAGACAGGAACAGAGAGAGACATGGACAAAGAGAGATAGAGGCAGAGAGAGAGAGAGATGGATCATATGACCCAGTGAATGTCAATTGGGTGTGGCACCATATACACAAAGCACATGGAGGTGTGAAAAACTGGTCCTTGACTTTACTGACAGCACACATTGTCCATGTTCTACCAGGACCCATAATGAAAGTAGAGAATAGCTACACTGTAACCCACCATGCATGGTGTCAAAGACCACTAAGGAGGGTTGGGTGAGACTGACTTCCTCATCCTATAGAACATAGTAGCTGTACAAGCCAGCCAATCATGAACATCTACCCCAGGGGTGGTCTGATGTGGCTGAGGGATGCTGCTATACTGCGAGGATGGATCCATGCCATCACCAGCATCCTGTCTGTCTGTTCATCTGTCTGTCTGTCTGATTGCCTGTCTGTCTGATTGTCTGTCTGTCTGTTGGTATGTCCCACTGTCTGTCTGGCAGTATGTATGTATCACTGTCTGTCTGTCTGTCTGTCTGTCTGTCTGCCTCATTGTCTGTCGGCCAGTTGGTTGGTTGGCTGGCCTATCTTTCTATGCTATATAAACATACATGTGCGCCTGCATGCACAAGTGCAAGAGAGAGAAGAGAGATAGGGGCAGAGTGAGAGAGAGAGAGAGAGAGAGAGAGAGAGAAAGAAAGAAAGAAAGAGAGAGTGACAGGGACAGAAAGAGAGTGACAGGGACAAAGTTAGAAAAAGGCAGAGAGAGAGACAATGACAGGAATAAAGAGAGAAGGACAATGCCAGAGATATATAGAGAGATAGATACACAGTGAAAGAGAGATAGATAAATAGAGATAAATAAAGAAAGAGAGAGAGAAGGAGAGGGTCATGTACATAATAATATAGAGTACAATATACCTATGTATTCTTTCCCCATCAGCTCCAGCCATTGACTGTGCGATACTGTTTTGGAAAGTTGGAAGCAGAGGAAATATCAAAGTTTTAAGTGGTTGGTACAAAATAAGTCTGTCACAATTTAGTGCTTGGTACAAAATGAATCTGTCACAATGTAGTGGTTGGTACAAAATCAAACTGTCACAATTTAGTGGTTGGTACACAATTAATCTGCCACAATTTAATAGTTGCTACAAAGTATTCTGTCATAATGTAGTAGTTGGTACAAAATTAATCTGTCACAATGTAGTGGTTGGTACAAAATCAATCTGTCACAATTTAGTGGTTGGTACAAATTAAGTCTGTCACAATTTAATGGTTGGTATAAAAATAAACCTATGACAATTTAGTGCTTGGTACAAAATCAATCTGTCATTATTTAGTGGTTGTTACAAAGTAAATCTGTCACTATTTAGTGGTTGTTACAAAGTAAATCTGTCACTATTTAGTGGTTGGTACAAAATAAATCTGTCACAATTTGTCATTGAACACTGACACCACAGCACTAGAGCCATGCCTATATGTGCTCAATCTCTCACAGAAGAGTATGGATACTTACAGTTCCAGTGGCCAGCTGGTTATGCACTCCTCTGCTTCATTCCCTCTACCATGATCCTTGCTGCTGGTGTCAATTTGGGTTTGTGATTATTTCACAAAATAAGTCTGGCTGTCCAGACTAAAATAGATACCAAGAATTATCATATGAAGGAAAGGTCGTTGCCAAGGTAATGGCCACATGACCCATCAAGTATAAGCCACTTCCATTAAATGTTAGAAAGAGAGTACTGACATGTTGCATAGAGTCTGTTTGCTGTATGACAGTGAATCATGGAATATGAATAGACAAAACAGGAAGAGCTTGGTGGCAACAGAGATGTTTTTTCTGAAATGAATGTTGCGAATATCTTGGACTGATGGAGTAATTAACAACGGGTGCCTGGAAAAGAATAATTAAAGTAGAACATTCTACACAAATATGAGAAGATACATTCTACACAAAAATGTGAAGGATACACTGTACACAAATATGAGAAGGATACATAGTCTGTAAATGTTCTTTACAATCTTTGACAATTGATATCGTTAGTTCCAAGCTTTTCACATATTCTGTAAATGTTCTTTGCAATCTTTGACTATAGATATCATTAGTGTAAAGCTTTTCGTATACTCTTTAAATGTTTTTTACATTCTTTGATAGTAGATATCATTATTGCAAAGCTTTCCACATAGTCTGTAAATTTTCTTTGGAATTTTTGACAATAGATATCATTGGTTCCGAGCTTTTATGTTGTTCTGACTGGTTCTAGGTTTTCTTTTTTCATACTTTCCCTCCACATGGATTATGTTGCTGAGCTCACTTTTGCTTCTGCAAGCTGAGAAACCAATTAGGTGTGTAAGGTCAGCATGGTGATCCATGGCATGA
Organism: Cepaea nemoralis; assembly: GCA_014155875.1. Classification (NCBI taxonomy): domain Eukaryota; kingdom Metazoa; phylum Mollusca; class Gastropoda; order Stylommatophora; family Helicidae; genus Cepaea; species Cepaea nemoralis. The sequence continues at coordinate 205,226 of JACEFZ010027813.1, read as the reverse complement.
TGGCCAGACTTGTGGCCAAGTCTATGGGTAGGCTGTTCTATGTTGAGACGCCACAAGGTCAAGGAAGTAGAATGAGAAAGAAAGAGGAAGAAGGAGGAGGAAGAAGAAGGGGTATTAGGTGGAAGAAAAAGAAGAAGGAGGAGAAAGAACAAGAATCTGAAAATGGAGAAGGAAGAAGGAGAATGAAAAAGAAGGAGGAGGAAAAAGAATGTGGAAGAAGAAAGAAAGAGGAAGAAGAAGATAGTACAGGTGTGAGCTATACCTCCTAGCATTCACTTATTTTTAAACACACACACCATTCTCAAATGCACAGATGAAATCCTCATAAAACCTACCAGGCCTGTGGCAGCTTCCCATATCTGAACCAATAGATGTGGTGAGCTCTATGTTTAAAGTTCATGGTAATGTTTATTAACATGTTAACTTAAATCATATATTGAAATTTATGATAATTTTGTTAACCCTGTCTATCCCAAGGAAAGCACCATTTGTGATTGGCAAATGTTTCCTTTCTTTCCCAAGCAAAGCACCATTTGTTATTGACTAATCTTCATGTCTGCCACTCAATGTGTCATGTGTTATTGGCTAGTCATCATATGTGCCTATCAGTGTTCTGTGTAATTGGCTAATCTTCATGTGGACCCATCAAAGTGCCACATGTGATTGGCTAATCTTCACGTATACCCATCAACATGCCATCTGTGATTGGCTAATATCCATGTGTATGCATCAACATGCCATCTGTGAGTGGCTTATTTTCATATCCATCAATATGCCATCTGTATTGGCGAAACTGTATGTGTACCAGTTAATGTGCCATGTATGATTGCAGTTCTTACATTTAATCAGAGCACACTAAACAAATCTGGCAAAAAAGTGTATATATTTAGCCCCTGTGATAGTAACACTCTTGTAATTTTATTATTTTCATTATTGCGGCCTTAGACATCACATATGATTCTGGGAATAACAGAATTAATAATGATTTTGACTGTTCTAGGAGGCTATGAGGAGTTTTCTGCTTTATACCCATTTTTGAGGACTCAGAAAATTTTGTACACTCCCAGAGTAAGTGTTGCTGTTCATAGTATTTGCTGTTTAAAAAATACCATGTCCTTCTTTAGGACATTGCAGTCAACACCAGCATTTATTGACTGTTTGTGATTTACAAGGCATTGGGGGGGGGGGGGGGGGGCTCTTCAAATGAACACCTTATAAGTGTAATAGAAATTACAATAAGCATGCCAATGTCTTGTAATCTGTCAATAATGTTGTTAAGGATGTCAAGAGTGTTAGCATGTGACATCATGGTGCAGACAAACACGGTAACATATGGACAGTTTAAAGATGGTCTCCCCACTTTTGAATCCAGGCAATCAAGATAGCAACAGAGAAATTACTGAATACCAACCATGGTACACAACCTGTGGGGCTATTGACAGATGTAAAATCAGTACTTGAGGTGCTCCATTCTAGGAAATTTGCAGTAATACAGACACTACTTTCTGAACTTGGCAGCCAGCGTAAGGTCCCCATACAGTGAATACTATCTCACTGTGGAGTACCCAGAAACGAGAAAACTGATCAAATAGCTAAGGAGGGACCAACAGAAGAGCAATCTGATGTAGTTGTCAAATACCACCAAAGAAAAGAATCATCAGATCAATGAGAAAGTCACCAACACTAGCACGAGATGATTACCATTTTATGAAGAGACCAGAACAAATGATTATTCTACACCTCAGAATGGGACATAATCAATTACGCCACCACGTGTAAAAAAAAATTCAAGAATGGCGCCACAGACAGAAGATCACATACTCCGAGACTGCTCAAAATACAACATATCTAGGCAAACCTTTTGGTCTAGAGAAACAACAGAGGAAGGTAAACTCTATGGACCACCGAGTGAACTAAAAAAAAACCCAGTGATATTTATACAAGAGACAACATTGCAGATGTAGACAATAAATTTCAAGCGAATGTAAGAAGAAGAACAATTTCACTCTAATTGTAGCTCTGAGGTTAACTCATCCTCATAAAATGGCTAGAGATGGCAAATACAACCATTAAGGCAATTATCTAGTATAAGTTAAATCCGTCACTTCATACTAGCAAGGTAACATTGGTTATGTGGTTGTCTTGGCCATTTTCTTGCAGGAACTAGATGAAATCAAAACTTACCCAGTAGAAATATGTCCTGGCTTGCTGTATCTAGGCAACTGGAGACAAGGAAATTCCCCACAGGTGCAGAAAGATTTGAAGATACGAGGTCACATCAACTGCTGTGTTGAAGCAGAGACCTTGTAAGTAAGGGTACAGGTTTCATGTGATTTCTGTTTGCTGTGTAAGTGTGGGTACAGGTTTAATGTGATTTCTTTTTGTTGTGTAAGTATGGGTACAGATTCCATGTGATTTATATTTGTTGTATAAGTACGGATACAGGTTTTATGTGATTTATGTTTGTTGTGTAAGTGTGGGTACAGGTTTCAAGTGATTTATGCTTGTTGTACAAGTATGGGTACATGTTTCATGTGATTTATGTTAGTTGTGTAAGTTGGGGGACCAGGTTTCATGTGATTGTCTTTGCTGTGTAAGTGTGGGAACAGGTTTCATGTGATTTCTGTTTGCTGTGTAAGTATGGGAAGAAGTTTCATGTGATTTCTGTTTGCTGTGTTAGTATGGGTGCAGGTTTCATGTGATTTCTGTTTCCTGTGTTAGTATGGGAAAAGGTTTCATGTGATTTCTATTTGCTATGTAAGTATGGGTACAGGTTTCATGTGATTGTGTTTGCTGTGTAAGTATGGGAAGAGGTTTCATGTGATTTCTATTTGCTGTGTAAGTATGGGAAAAGGTTTCATGTGATTTCCGTTTGCTGTGTAAGTGTGCGTACAGGTTTCATGTGATTTCTATTTGCTGTGTAAGTATGGGTACAGGTTTCATGTGATTGTGTTTACTGTGTAAGTATGGGTACAGGTTTCATGTGATTTTTGTTTGCTGTATAAGTATGGGAAAAGGTTTCATGTGATTTCTGTTTGCTGTGTAAGTATGGGTATAGGTTTCATGTGATTTCTGTTTGCTGTGTAAGTAATGCATATGGTTTATGTGATTTCTGTTTGCTGTGTAAGTATGTGCACATGTTTTATGTAATTCCTGTTTGCTGTATAAGTATGGGCACATGTGGTTTCTGCTTGCTGTATAAGTATGAGTGCATGTTTTATGTAATTCTTTGTGCTGTATAAGTATGGGTGTGATTTCATGTGTTTTCTCAGTAAAGGTGGGTACGAGTTTCATGTGATTTCTTTTTGCTGTTTAAGTATGGACACACGTTTCATGTGATTTCTGTTTGCTGCAATGGCATAGTGGTCACTATGGTTTTTTACTGAAATAGTTGTCCAGGTGCAGTTTCCAGCATTGATGGGATCATTATTCTTAGGGCATGTATGGGTCTGGATGTCTACCTGGCCTCTTAGGGCATGTATGGGTCTGGATGTCTACCTGGCCTCTTAGGGCATGTATGGGTCTGGATGTCTACCTGGCCTCTTACATTTATATTCTTCCTATTATTATACACGTTCTACTACTTCTAGTGCACTGGACTGATTTGATCGTGTGAATTAGCTTTCCCTATTACCAATGTCCCACGCCATTAGGGGAACTCACTCCAACTTCAGAGGTGTTTGCTAAGATAAAAAAGGAATGATGAAGAAAACGATGGGGAATTATTTTACATACGTAACTTAACCAGTGGTGTACTGGTGTCATAGTTTACCCTGACAGTGGCATGAGTGGCATCGGATGGGATATCTGTGTCAGGTCTCATTTGTCGGCTCTGTGGTGAAGTGGTTACGAAGGCCATTCGTAATCCTGCGTACTGCATTCAAAACACAGCTGCGTGTGATTTGCAAGCAGATCATCTTGCATAGGTTTTCACATAAAGGTATAAGTGCTGGTCATTCAGAAAGCAATGGCAAACTACTGAACGTAAAACTTGGCAAGAAATCACAAACAGCCAAAAAATGCTGGGGTTGAATGTGACGTCCTGTAAAGTATATGCGACTAACTCATTGCTTGCTGTGGGAGAGAAAGAGTGACAACCTGTTCATCGGTGCACTCAGGCCGACACATTGTGAGGGTTCTCACACTTCACATACCCACAGAATAATGGTGTGCAGAGGACTGTTCTTTTTGTGTGTAACTAAACTAGTCCAAAACACAGGCGGCCATTGATATTTTTGTCCTATCTTCTTTTCCTTCTTCTTGTGATCACATTCTTTGATCATAATACAATCAGGCAAGTTCTTTTGTTCTTCTTCTTCTTCTTCGTTCATCCGGAGTTTTTTTTCGGACGTGATTGCGTTGTGCCTGTTTACAGCAGAGCTGCGTTCTTGCGCCGTTAGGCCGACACATCCGACTTCTGCGGGCATTTGTTGACCGGGTTAACCTTCCCGGGGGTTCTTTTGTTCAATACAGCTGTATTTTGGAGTTCCTCTTCATTATATACAGCTTGTTGTTTAGTCTACATTTTCCTCCATTGCTTTGTCCCCACCTTTACGTGGTAAAGGGGTGTTCCAGTGACTCTGAGAGTTATGCCAACAGTAGCATAACAACAACAACAACAAAACTTTATTTTCAAAGGGTTAAGAATAAAGTTTTGTTGTTGTTGTTGTTATGCTACTGTTGGCATAACTCTTAGAGTCATTGGAACACCCCTTTATATCCCAGCATAGTTACTGGTAGGGCCTCTCATGTCAGACAGATAAAAGGATAGGGACCAGACAAAGCGAGGCACAAAATTACTGCTTGGTAAGTAGACTGGGGATACCCAAAGGCAGGGGAGAGCAAACCCCTAAAAAATGCTTGTAGAAATTTGGTGTACTGAGGCACAGACTTGATGAAATAGTGCAGCATAACTCGCTTTGTGATGACGTATGATGGTGATGTACATTTTCTGTCAACTTGTCTTTCATTTATACATGTAGTTTTCATGAGCCAGGCCCACATCTGCTGCACATTCAAGTCAATGATGAAAACGAAGAAGATTTGTACAGCTACTTTAAAGCTGCATGTGCCTTTACTGGTGAGCATAAACGTATATCTGTTGTTTCAGTGTCTTGCAATTACATTCATCATCATCATGTGCCTTTACTGGTGAGCATAAACGTATATCTGTTGTTTCAGTGTCTTGCAATTACATTCATCATCATCATGTGCCTTTACTGGTGAGCATAAACGTATATCTGTTGTTTCAGTGTCTTGCGTTTACATTCATCATCACCATGTGCCTTTACTGGTGAGCATAAACGTACATCTGTTGTTTCAGTGTCTTGCGTTTACATTCATCATCATCATGTGCCTTTACTGGTGAGCATAAACGTACATCTGTTGTTTCAGTGTCTTGCGTTTACATTCATCATCATCATGTGCCTTTACTGGTGAGCATAAACGTACATCTGTTGTTTCAGTGTCTTGCGTTTACATTCATCATCATCATGTGCCTTTACTGGTGAGCATAAACGTACACCTGTTGTTTCAGTGTCTTGCGTTTACATTCATCATCATCATGTGCCTTTACTGGTGAGCATAAACGTACACCTGTTGTTTCAGTGTCTTGCGTTTACATTCATCATCATCATGTGCCTTTACTGGTGAGCATAAACGTATATCTGTTGTTTCAGTGTCTTGCGTTTACATTCATCATCATCATGTGCCTTTACTGGTGAGCATAAACGTATATCTGTTGTTTCAGTGTCCTGCGTTTACATTCATCATCATCATGTGCCATGCTGACAAGCGTGGGCAGTCATGTTTCACCATCTCACAATCGCCAGATCAGCTCAGTGTTCTTGTCTCGACCATACCATGTGGCCAAACCATCCAGGTATTTACTTCACTGCCTTCCCCTAGTTCTTTTCTCTTTAATCTTGCCAGTTGTAACCAAGTTCTTTAATTTATTTCTTCTCATATTGTGTAAAAACAAAACTGACTGTCTACGTCTAATTTCTCTAATACGCTAACAGTTTTCATTTGTTTCTTGTAAGACTTGGTTATTGGTTCTTCTGTCTGTCCATGGTATTCTTTGCATTTTCCTCAGAAACCACATTTCCACAGCCATTAGATGTTTTTCAACTTGTTTGCTCACTGTCCACGCTTCTCTTCCATACATAAGCACAGGTTCTATGTAGCACTTCAGCGCTTTTTTTCTCATGCAGTTGACATCTTTTTATTGATCAGTATGTTTTCAATTTTGCAAAAGCTACCTTTGCCATGGTGATTCTTGTTTTAATCTCTTCAAATAATTGCATTGCTCAACTGCAATTTATATTTAATTTCTGTATCCATTTATTCTCCATATTTGAGAACAATGGACACTGTTAAAGAGAAGTCAGAAGAAGATCAGTCCTAGCAATCAGAGGGTCAAGTGCATTATAAGCCTATGACTGGCACTATGCTGTCTTGATAGATGATAGTTTGTAAAATAGTGTTACTCCTCTCATGATAGATGATAGTTTGTAAAATAGAGTTACACCTCTCATGATCCCTCTCTTGACCTGCCTAGTTTACTCCAGAGGAAAGTTAACACCAACACATCTGGAACAAGACAAGATGTAGAAGCTGCCAGATCAGCAAAGCAATGTTCTAACTGTCTGAGCCTTCATCCTAGACCAGTTGCTGACTTATGCTTAGGCCCTGGTCTGCCCTGCCATGACATTTAGTCTTCAGGTTGCATTTCCTCGCACTAGCGTAAGGTTTGTACATTCCCAATTGCGCTTCTCTGTCCAAAGCCATTGGCACAATATGGTGTGGTGGGTCTGGTGAGTGCCAGTGTAAATCATGGACCATTTCATGATTACTTATCACCATCACTATATTTCTTGCCAACTGGCATATCTTCTATATCTATAAAACAGAGTGTATGTGGCTTTGTTTGTTTGTTTGTTTGTATTGGATGCGTTCGATAACGGTACATCCGATTGAGATGAAATTTTCTACACGTCTTCCTTTCATTCCTGTGCAACTGACTATAATAGTTTCATAGTGTAAAATCTTCTACTTATTTAATAACATTTACTTTTTCATTTTCATTATATAATTTCTATATAGCAGGGGGACTTCACTTTAGAAAAGTTATTTCAAGGGGCATAACTTTTAATAACATTTCTACATACTTTATAGTCATATTGTTGGACTTACTTGCACTATTGTTAAACTCTTTGTCTGTAGTTATTTTGAGGCATATGAGTTATAATAAATAATGATATAATCTTTAAGGTATTTTCAAAGTTTTCATAAAAATAATGCATAATGCATAACATTGTAACCCATCTTTTTCTGCTTAAAGAACTTATCAACTGTCATGTCGGTGATTAAAAACAGTTTTCATTAAAAATAATGAATGGTGTGTGGAAGGACATTCTTTTAAGTTACTGTGCGCCAGGAGCTGGGCTAAACCACGCCGGGTCAGATAGATAGACAGACAGACAGATAGTCGGGAACGGAAGCTTATTTGACTACTTATATGAATTAAATGACATGCTCCCCACCAGGGACTGGGTGAAGCCGGGCCGGGTCAGACAGACAGACAGATAGACAGACAGACAGTCGGGAACGGGAGAGCTTATATGACTACGTATATGAATTAAATGAGATGCTCCCCACCAGGGACTGGGTGAAGCCGGGCCGGGACAGACAGATAGACAGACAAACAGATAGTCGGGAACGGGAGAGCTTATATGACTACGTATATGAATTAAATGAGATGCTCCCCACCAGGGACTGGGTGAAGCCGGGCCGGGTCAGACAGACAGATAGACAGACAGATAGTCGGGAACGGGAGAGCTTATATGACTACTTATATGAATTAAATTAGATGCTCCCCACCAGGGACTGGGTGAAGCCGGGCCGGGTCAGCCAGACAGACAGACAAACAAGCAGACAGACAGACTGATAGATAGATAGATCCCCTCCAGGGCCTGGGCGAAGCCGGGCCGGGTCAGCTAGTATATATATATATATATATATATATATATATATATATATATATATATATATATATATATATATATATATATATATATATATATTGTATGGATTTTTTGCCCTGGCCATGTTGGAGTGCAGGGGAATGAACAGGCTGATAGGCTGGCAGCGAATGCACCTCTTGGTGGTTGATTACCTATGGACACGGGAGAGGTGGTCGTGGACCTGTGGTGCCAGGTGGAGAAGGTGGAGGAACATATTGAGAACCCATATGTGGAAAGGATGAGATTGCGGGGGATAGGCAGGGGTTCTGGTAGAATCCAAAAACTGAAAGGGAAGACCAGGAGAACTTTCATTCAGATAGCGGTGGGAACGATTATTAGTGTGATTCTTCACTGGCTGTTGAACGAGGGGTACAGAGCGTATATGGGAATGTCATGAGTGCAGTGATGTTGGTTCTTAGCTCAACTCAACTCTGGCATAGGTATTCATGCATCTCCACAGGTCTCAGTCTCTGGTGTTCTGGATCACTTCTAATGATGGTATTCCTCCGTGCAACCATCTCATTTCATCCAGCATAATTTCCTTTGGTCTACCTCTGTGTCTTCTACCACTAATCTTACCAGTCATCACAATGTTTTCTATTGTCCTTCTTCTCATTACATGACCAAAGTATGCTGATTGTCTCTTTATTATAATTGTATCTAATGCTATACTTTCATTAGCCTCTTCCAGGAAATTATTGATAGTTACTCTGGCAGTTCAAGGTATTTGCAACATTGATCTCAGAAACCACATCTGCGTTACCTCCAAGTTCTTCTTAATTTCATTCACAATGACTATTGATGAAAAATTCAGGTTTTTGAACTTAAATATGACAGTAAAATTCCTAGAATAACATAGATCAAGAAGAAGAAAATACTGACATTCCACAAGATCTGAAAATTGAAGAAAACTGACTCATAAATAGTATCATAACATGACAACTCAAATTCTTTGGCCATAGTACAGGTCACAATGGCGTAGAAAGAATGGCAATGGATGGCATGGTTACTTGATGAAGGTGGGAGAATGGGCACAGGACATTAAAGACACCTTTGACATGATAATACATGAGATGGGCAAACTGGCAAAAGATGTTTTCAGATGGACTGAGATAAGAGCCACATTCTGCAAAGTATCCCGTACATAAAGAACAATGGAGGTCAGCATGGCCGAATGAATAAGAGTGCTTGTTGTTGCATTTGCATTGCATGATATGACTTAACTAATTTCAGATTACCACTTTGAAGAGCTTTTCGCCGTTCTAGTGTTTGGCAAGATAGGCATCAGCAGGGCCGCCACTGTGGTCATAGCAATAATCATGTACACAAACAGATGGACCCTGAATGTAAGTGTGGTCAATGGCTTTGGTCACGCTTTGTGGCATTTCTTAGTTGATTACAACAGTTTTTGGTAATCCCAGTATTTACATACATAGATACCATGTTTCTCCAAAAATAAGACATGGCCTTATATTAATGTTTGCCCCTTAAAATGCACAAGGGCTTATTTTCGGGGCATGTCTTTTTTTTTCAGATACAAAAATCTACTACTGGCAACGCCGATCGTATTCTGGTATGAACCTAAGGCCTATCCACGTCAATGTGGAAACACTAGACTCAAGTTTCGCTCTCGTTTGAGCTCGTCAGTAGTGCATATCCTTGACCAGACCCGGAAACAAACCCCGGATCACTGGCGTGTGAAGCGGGTGTGTAAACACTAGACCACGCTGGACACGGCCAAATTATCACAACGGAATATTACAACGTCACCCATCGTAGGCTGTAGCTCAAGATTTGCCCGATCGCCATGACTGACGTCCGTCAATCGATGTGGATGTGGATTGCTTAATAATAAAATATTATAAAATAAAATAAAAAATAAATATGCTTAATATTTAAATCTCAAATCCCGAAAAAACCAAATAAATCAATTTGATTATTGCTCGCTGGACTTTAGGAGGCCTGGTGTGCCTTGCCAGTGAGAAGACCTCGTCGTTCGGGTCCACATCGATTGACAGACGTCAGTCGCGACGATCGGGCAAACCTTGAGCTACAGCCTACGATGGGTGACGTTGTAATTGACATTGACGTGGATAGACCTTAGTTTCATACCAGAATATGATCAGCATTGCCAGTAGTTGGTTGTGCTTAATATTTAAATCTCAAATCCCGAAACAACCAAATAAAACAAAAATCTACATTTGTTCATGTACAAAATTCTACATTTATTCAAATACAGTCATGTCATCACCCAGAATGGTTAACAAATACCCATAGAAGTCGGTTGTGTCGGCCAAAAGGTGCAAATATGGCAGCTCTGCTGCAAACAGGAGCAACACAGTTGCGTCCAAAAAATATTCCAGATGAACGTGGAAGAAGAAGAAGTCATGCCATCTTCTTCTGGAACATCGTCATAAATATCCAAAGTCCCGAATTCCGGCCTGAATTTCTTGCGGCGCTATTTCCTGTGGAACCACTCTCCCCAGTCTCTCATGTTCCGCAATAAAGCTTTCTTTAAATGAGCATTTCTTGTCCATGTAGCCTGTTCGTAGTGCACTGGTAATTTTATTTCACACGAGTGACATACTGAATTATGAACCACAACCATCCATTATCAAGTCCGCACTAGTGGCGTCTGTACTCCAAACTGGCCATTTAGCAACAAGTCTCTCATTCTAGCTGATGATCTTAACTAGGGCTTATTTTAGGGGTAGGTCTTATATTAAAAGCATCCTGAAAAATTGTGCTAGGGCTTATTTTAGGGGTTGGTCTTGATTTTGGAGAAACACTGTATCTGCCTACCTGCCTACCTACCTACCAACCAACCTCCCTCCCTCCCTGGCTGCTTGTCTAATAAAAAAAAAAAATGAGCAACACCAACTTCATCAAAAGTTAAACAAAAATGAGCAACACCAACTTCATCAAAATGTAAACAAAAATCAGCAACACCAACTTCATCACAATTTAAACAAAAATGAGCAACACCAATCAATCAATCATGTGCCATGCCGGAAAGCGTGGGCGGTCATGACTCGCCATTTCACTCGATCACCAGCGTCGTGGATCAGCTCAGTGTTCCTGTCTTGTCCATGCCATGTGGCCAAGCCATCCAGGTATTTTCCTCTCGGTCTTCCTCTTGATCTGTTCCCTTCGATCTTGCCAGTTGTCACTAAGTTCTCCAATCCATTTCTTCTCATAACATGTCCACAAAATTTTGACTGTCTACGTCTAATTTCTCTAATCAATTTACGATTTTCATTTGTTTCCTGTGGTACTTGGTCATTGGTTTTTTGGTCTGTCAATGACATTCTTTGCATTTTCCTCAGAAACCACATTTCTGCAGCCATCAGATGTTTTTCAGCTTGACTGCACATTGTCCAAGCTTCACATCCATACAAAAGAACAGGTTCTATGTACCCCCTCAACACTCTTTTTTCTCGTTTCAATTGACATATTTTTATTGGTCAGAATGTTTTTCATCTTGCTAAAGAGCAACACCATCTTCATCAAAATTTCAAATGACAGAGGATTGGAAAGTCATGATCGCTGATGTCAGATCCCATCCAGCACCTGAAGAAGAAGAAGAAGAAGAAAAAGAAGAAGAAGAAGAGGAAGAAAGGAGGAAGAAAAAGGAAGAAGAAGAAAGCAGTGGCTAGAGTGTCCTCTGACCTCTGGTTCTTACCTCTACTTCTGTAAATGCCAGGCATTACCTGTGAATTTAATTCTGACAAAATTTCTGTCCAACATGTGCAAGAACATGTGTACCAGGAAATGTCTTAAGAAGTAAAATCAGTCGGCCTGATACCACCCACTGAGTGCTGATTGACCTATACAAATATGGGTCTAGCAACGTATTCCCATAGTGCATGAAACATCCTTGTGGAAGATATCACAAACATCCTTGTGGGAGATATCACAAACATCCTTGTGGAAGATATCACAAACATCCTTGTGGAAGATATCACAAACATCCTTGTGGAAGATATCACAAACATCCTTGTGGAAAATATCACAAACATCCTTGTGGAAGATATCACAAACATCCTTGTGGAAGATATCACAAACATCCTTGTGGAAGATATCACAAACATCCTTGTGGAAAATATCACAAACATCCTTGTGGAAGATATCACAAACATCCTTGTGGAAGATATCACAAACATCCTTGTGGAAGATATCACAAACATCCTTGTGGAAAATATCACAAACATCCTTGTGGAAGATATCACAAACATCCTTGTGGAAAATATCACAAACATCCTTGTGGAAGATATCAGAAACATCCTTGTGGAAGATATCACAAACATCCTTGTGGGAGATATCACAAACATCCTTGTGGAAGATATCACAAACATCCTTGTGGAAGATATCACAAACATCCTTGTGGAAGATATCACAAACATCCTTGTGGAAAATATCACAAACATCCTTGTGGAAGATATCACAAACATCCTTGTGGAAGATATCACAAACATCCTTGTGGAAGATATCACAAACATCCTTGTGGAAAATATCACAAACATCCTTGTGGAAGATATCACAAACATCCTTGTGGAAGATATCACAAACATCCTTGTGGAAGATATCACAAACATCCTTGTGGAAAATATCACAAACATCCTTGTGGAAGATATCACAAACATCCTTGTGGAAAATATCACAAACATCCTTGTGGAAGATATCACAAACATCCTTGTGGAAGATATCACAAACATCCTTGTGGAAGATATCACAAACATCCTTGTGGAAGATATCACAAAGCAAAACAAATAACACGATGACCCTAGTATGGTGATATATCATCCTTCTGACTAAATTGGAGGTTACATTTGGCAATATATTATCCTTCTGCACTGAATCAGTTAATACTGTTTTTTTTTTCTTTCAGGAAGCCTACAAGCATGTCAAGACATGTTGCAGAGCGCTGAGACCAAATCGAGGCTTCATAGAACAGCTGTCAAAATGGGAGCAGGAGATTTTTGGCAGAAAGAGAACAAATATCGCTGACCCTAATTTCTAAGGCATTGACAATTTGCTAACACAAAGATACCTGATATACAAAATGAAACACTAAGGATATGTAGAGGGCCTGCTTTGAAACAGCAAAACAAACTCATATTCTATACCTGAAAAAAACATTTATGCACTCTTTCTAATTCTCATTGTAAGTTGGTTTTAATTTATCTAACGTTGTTCTTTCCCTTGCTCTGTATCCATTATATTTCTTCAATGTGGCTCTCTGTGGCAGATGGTACCAGGGCATTCTTGTGAGGTAGCCAAACCATTTAATCTGTTGTTCATTAATGAAGTGCATGACTGGTTTCAGACCTAATCATCTTCTAATTCCCTCATTTCTAATTCTATCCCTCATGGTTTTCCCCCACGAGTCTTCAATATCCAACACAGTTTAATACAACCTTAATAGAATATCTTTTTAAAACAAATCTTACCCTCTCACCACTTACTAGTCTGTCATTCCCACTTTTCTTTTAGTGTACTCTTCCCTTGTTATTCTCTGTATTCATCCCACTGGTATCTTCCCTGTAAAGACAAACCTTCGTTCACCTGTCACATTTGCTGTATGGCCTCATTGTCCAACACTGTTTCATTCAAGTTAATTAAAATTTTTTTTAAAAATCTCACCCCCCCCCCCCTTCTTATCAATCATTACCACTTTTTCTATCAGTGTGCTCTCCCCTTGCTTTTCTGTTGTGTGCTTATTCCACTCATATCTTTCCTGTAAAGATTTACTCTCCCCCCACCTGTCACTTTCGCTGTATGACCTTAATGTCCAACACAGTTTCCTTTCCTTTTTATCAAAAATAAAAAAACATGTTAGCCTCTCACCCCTCACTCCACTTTTCTATCTGTATACATCAGCGTTCAATTGACAATGTTTTTGGTCTTTGTGAATGTAACATGTACAACAGATAATTGGTGTACGAAAGAAAGATGAGTGTTAGGAAGGGCCAAATGTAAGATGGACCAGTATGCCCAATTTATGACTCTTTGTTTTTTTTGTTATCTCTCAACGGGCAAGACAGTGTTTACCTGCAAAGCGTTGAGGAATGTAATGAATCATCATACTTGATGGACAAACATCAACACTCTCTCATCTAAATGTAATATGGACTGTGACCACCTTATTCTGCCGCAGCCTAGAGTTTTCTTACTAATGTGTATCTGTTTTATGTATCACAAGGTGTATCAGAAAATATTCTCTTGAATAACATTGGAGTTTTCCATTGTTATATGTTGAAGTGTAAAGGTCAGTTATTTGCACATTTTTCATATTGAAAACTGTCTGGAAAATACATATTTAAAAATGGAGTTTAAAGGCGAGAGAATCAACTTCATTGGACAAACTACATAGCTCCATGGATGACCACTTGTAGTCACCAACAAAATTGCATTCAGGAACCCAGTGATGATGTGCATAAACAAGCCCACAACCTTCGGAGAGCAAGGATGCAGCTTAACCTCTTCACCACAAAAACCCCCAAGATAATATTTAAGAAGTAGTTCCTTCTCTTCTTCTGGAATTTTGTTTTGGACATAATTGCGTTGTGCTTGTGTACAGCACAGCTGCAATATTTGCGCCTTTTTGGCCATCACATCTGACTTCTTCAGGCATTTGTTAACCTGGTTAACCTTCCCAGAGAAATAGTTCTATAAAAAAACTGGCAAAGCACGTATTCTAAGAATGTATAGTAACATTTAATTTTCAAACCTCCAAATTTTCTTTAGTGATTGTGAAATAGTCAGTGATTCAAAACCATATGTTGCAACAGGAAAGTTGCATGTTGTCAAACTTTTTACTTACATTTTTCTTCTTTTTGTGCCATCTGGCAGTATACAAGTGTGATGTCTAAGAAAGAAATGTGTGGTTAAAATAAATTAAAAAGATTAGCAATCTGGTATGTTAGTTAGTCGCTGTTCCAACTTCACTGTAAAGGGTCGTCCCATAATGCTCCGTTCCTGTGCAAGTGACTATCACACAAAATGCTTCTTACTGCCCCGTGTGAAAAGTGGAAGAGACAGGAGTCTCGACAAACCAACAGGTATACTATGCATAATGCCTCTGCCAGAATTCCAACACAAAAGTCGGCCATGAAAAATACAGTTCATCATTGATGGAAGCGACAGTCACTATAAAACCAGCAGCCACACATTACTGCATAAGGCAATCCAGTTAATTCAGCGACCAGCCACCCACTATTTTTCTGATCATGCACTTCATGCTACAAACAACTGTGGACAGATATAAAAGCACTCCACACAAAATTCACAGCTCACAGTGTCACTCCACGAACTCAAGTCAGTAGCTGGACGACAGAACCATAATCTGATATGTTTACATTAGGACTTCTTTTTCTGTCTCTTTATCCCCCATTGCTATCTCCTGCAGCCCCCTCCATAGTCTCCCAGTATTATTCATCTGTCTGTAATTATCTTCTCCAAGTGTTGTTAGGTCTCTCGCTATCCCTTGTCCTTGTGGATTCCAGACAAGAGTGTCTAGTTATATTATCCTGAGGTTTTCTCAACATATCCTATACAGCACCAGCGTCTATTGATTCACTAAAATGTGTTTACTTTTCTCCATGAGCTCTACATTGTTGATTCTGTCATACCATTTTATTCCCACCATTCTGCGCAATCACCAATTAGTGAATGTTTGTAGTTTATAAGTAATTCTTTTCATTCTTTCTCCATGTTTCAGATCAATACATGAGTACCGATTTAACATTGGAGTTAAACATTCTAAGTTTGGACCTCTGCACTCAAATATGTTAGTTCAATTTGTTTATTGGTGTTGTGCCATCTGGCAGTATACAAGTGTGATTTTTTAAGAAAGAAATGTGTGGTTAAAATACATTAAATAGCTTCACAATCTGGTATTTTACCTCAGCACTTGTACTTCTGCCCTTTATCCTCCATTGCTATCTCCGACAGCTCCTTCCATATTCTCCCAATATTATTCATCTCTGTTATAAATGTTATATATAACATGTTCAATGGATATTGCTTATTATAATGTAAGCAAGAAAAATAAATATTTTTTATTGCAGTCATTTTTTAACAAATAACCTTGATTGTGTCAATAAACATATGAATATTATATTTTTACCATACTACTTCAGTTTCATGTCCAAATATATGTGTTCATGTCTCTCCACATATCTCAGTCTTGGTGTTCTGGATCAACTCTGCTGATGATATTTCTTCATACCACCATCTCAGTCCATCCAGCATCATTTCTTTTGGTCGGCCTCTGTCTCTCTTCCCCTTGATCTTTCCAGTTGTCCCAATGTTCTTCAATGCCTCTCTTCTCATCACATGACAAAAGAAAGCAGTTTGTCTCTTTCTTATTATTGTATATAAAGTTCTAATTTCATTAGCCTCTGTCAGGCAATCGTTGTTGATCTCAGGATAATTGAAAACAATAAAACAGACCCCAATGTAGGGACCTGTTATGGATCTGTGATGTGTTAGGGTCATCACATATTTTACGCACAAATGCGCTTGGGAATATGTAGACTGTCTTTTCCTATGCTGGCGGACGATGAACTCAGGTATCAAACCTTCGTCCGATCGCACTCACTCACTCACTATTAGCGTAACTCCCTATTAACTACACTAACTCATCCATCACAGAAAAAAAAGGAATATATAAAAAGCCAGTTGTATGTTCTTTTACAGCATGTTGCAATCAACTCCAGCTATATTTTTTTTTTGGGGGGGGGGATGTTATAACCTGCTATCAGACACTAACCAGACCTTAGTGAATTCAGAGCAATTAGAAAACCTGAGGTCATATAGCTAGGCTACCAGCTGAGAGTATACCATAACAAAGAATGATGTACAGACAAAATGGACGGTCATATAACTAGCATACCAGCTGACAGTATACCATAACAAAGAATGATGTACAGGCCAAATGGAACAAGAAGAAGAGGCTGACTAAGAAAATTATGGACAGAGGGAATAACAGAGTCCATGGGAATCTCGATATTTAAAGCCCATAAACGGGCACTTTCCTGCTGTTTATGCTTCACCTCGACACTGCAAGCATACAGGGTGTATTTTTAATGACTGTGCAGTGTTTGAAAATATTGCCGATCCATGTTTTGAATTTACCTATTATGTTGCATGAACTTTACAGAGAGTGAATGCAAAACTTTGCCAGGCAATATTTTCAAACACTGCACAATCATTAAAAATACTCTCTATACTTAGAAGGGCCATAGTCTGGAATTCACAGGGCAAAAGAAACAGAGGAAGACCTAAAAACATGGGGAGGGCATGGGCGGAGCTGCATGGGTTAGCCAAGGATGGAAGTGCTTGCAGTGAATTGGTTGAGGAGCTATGGCCCAATGGGGATCACAGGGTGAGAGAAGAAGAAGGGTGTATGTTATCACCTGATCTTTTTTTTCTGCAGTTACAGCGAGACCAGAGATCAACATGGCCGAAAGGTTAAGACCACTCACTCTTAAACTTTCTTGCATTGATGGCGGGATAGTGGGTTAGTTTCCTACACCGGTCTGTTGGATATAATCATTGACTTCTCGTTCAGAGAGCAATCATAAACTACTGAATGTAAAATTGCCTATAAAATCAACCTGGAATTGATCACAAAGAACATATAACGTTTCAGCAGCGAGACAATACTCAGAAACATTGAACATCTTGTGTAAGCTAAAGCTTGGAGCTAAAGATATAATAATACACACTCTAAAATGTGCCACTCCATCATGTGCCATGCCGATAAGCATGGGCTGTCATGTTTTATCTTCTCACATGATCACCAGAGTCATGGAACAGCCCTGTGTTCTTATCTCGACCATGCCATGCTGCCAAGCCATCCATATATTTACTTATTTGCCTTCCCTTTGTTGTTTTCCACTCAATCTTGCTAGTTGTCGTCAAGTTCTCCAGTTTAAATTGTCTCTTAACGTGCCCAAAATTTTTTGACTGTCTACGTCTAATTTCTCTAATCAGTTTACCATTTTCATTTGCTTCTTGTAGGACTTCCTCATTGATTATTGTCTTTGGTATTCTTTACATTTCCCTCAGAAACCGCATTTCCACTGCCATTAGATATTTTTCAACTTGTCTGCTCATTGTCCACATTTCACACCTCTACAAATGCAAAGGTTCTATATGCCACACCAAAAATATAATAATAAATACCCTAAACTGTGCCTTGCCTAAGATATAATAAATACTCTATACTTTGCCACGCCCAAGATATAATAATAAATAAAATACGACAAAGATATAATAATAAGTACTGCAAAATGGGCCATGCCCAAGACATAATACTAAATACTGTAAAATGTGCCATGTCCAAAATATAATAATAAATACTGTAAAATGTGCCATGTCCAAAATATAATAATAAATACTATAAAATGTGCCATGTCCAAAATATAATAATAAATACTATAAAATGTGCCAGGTCCAAAATATAATAATACAATACTGTAAAATGTGCTTGCCCAAAGTATAATAATAAACACTGTAAAATGTGTCATGCCAAAGATATAATTATAAATTCTGTAAAATGTGCCACGCCCAAGATATAACTTATAAGAATCATCCATTAGCCTTTCGCAAAGAAACCCCAACCACTCCGTCTGTTTCCCACCACTGACCCATCAGGTAGATCACTATATCATCTTGATGTGTATTACTCTGGATCGGTTGTTGCACCTCAAACTCTGTGCGGCCAGCTGCCCGTTCTCTGCACTCGCTAATCTCTCTCTCTCTCTCTCTCTCTCTCTCTCTCTCTCTCTCTCTCTCTCTCTCTCTCTCTCTCTCTCTCAATGTGTATCTGTGTCCCCTCAAAGCAGTTTCCTGCCATGAGTCTAATGTGATAGCGTCACCACATTTTGTAGACTTGAATGCGAGGAGAAATAGGTAGGTAATCTGTCCCTTAATTCAGAGCTCGAGCCCATGCATCAAATGTGCATCCAGCCATGTTCATTATCGACGCAGTTCGCTATCAATTTCACTGGCACGACCATATAATATACATATCGCTGTTATAACCCGGGATAGTTGAACGGGATATTGAAAACAAAATAAATAAATAAATAAAAGAATGGAATCATTAAACGTTAGCGAAACCGAATGCATGGTAGTTCCATGAAAGTACTAACTCCAATATGTTTTATTTGTCGGAGTGACTATTAGAAAAAAATTATATTCGCAATGGAAGTAGGCCACGTGATTATTCCTATGCGTGTTTCCATATTACAATATGTTGTTGATGTATTAATTTTTTTTAGTTTTAGTCGTTGGATCAACATCACGGCACACGGTTTAACCCATAAGTGCTCCGTTTTCCTCCTAACTCAAACCTGAGTCTGGAGAAACTCAGCTCAATGCACGAACTCCGTTGCATCAGCGAGGATCCTGAAATACTTTGGGTAAATTTTTAACTCGAAATTTGTGTCCGGGCAGCGGCAGCAGCGCCGTAAGGCTATTCTTTTCGATTTCCAACTGCCAAGGGATTTTTTTACGTGCGCAACAATACACACGGGCGTCCGATCTCACTACCCAGAGACCAGGGGAAATTTTATTACTGGAAGTCCAGGTGGATTTTTTAAATAAATCCCGGTCCTCACCGGGGCCTGAACCCGGGACCTCCAGCACTCGAGGCGGACACCATGTTGATGCCGGGGAGGCAAATTTTTCCCCCCCTGACGCTGTGACCTGTTTGTTACTTCCCGCAATTCGATTGCGAATATAATTTTTTTTTCTATATAGTAAAGTAGTGTAAGGTCTTAGTCAGATATGACTGAGCTACCGTATGACAATAAACGGTACTCTACCTGCTTCTGTTAGTTCCGAATGTTGGACAGCGCTTACCAAACCCGACACCCCACATTGTGCCAACGGCTTCAGGCGGAGGATCGCAATTGGGAAGGGTACAAGCCTTATCCTAGTGCGAGGAAATGCAACCTAAAGACTAAATGTCATGGCGGGGCAGACCAGGCCCTAAGCCTTGTTGGCAACTGGTCTTGGATCGAAGCTCCGACAGGCGAACAGTTAGATATTGCTTTACTAATCCGGGGGCTTCTGTAGCAGCTTGTGATGTTCCAGGCGTATTCGTGTTACATTTCCTCTGGAGTAAAAAAAACTAAGCAGGCAGAGAGAAGGATCATGCTGCATGGGCAACACATGGTCTCTAAATTCAGCCCAGGTTTTGTGTTATGGGGAGGTATAACTCCAGTTTACAAACTATCATCTGACAAGACGCCAGTTGCCAGTCAAGTTACCAGTCATATATAGTAGGCCTACAGGTACGCAGTTACAAGAAATGATAGATATAATTGCAACAGAAATTCAAACAAAATGACTTAATCTTAATAATGGACAGACCAGAACAAGTCATTATTCTGCGCCTCAGAACAGGACGCAATAGATAACGCAACCACATGCATACTCAATTCAAGATTGGTGACTCAGCCATGTGCACATGTGGATTGGCGTCGCAGACAGGAGAGCACATACTCCAGGACTGCCCAGACTACAACATATCCAGGCATACCTTCTGGCCTAGAGAGACAACAGTGGAAGATAAACTCTATGGACCGCTGAGTGAACTAAAAAAGACTGTTAGATTCATACAAGAGGCAACATATGCAGTTATAGACATATCTCAAGCGAACGAAAGAAGAAGAAGAAGAAGAAGAAGAAGAAGAAGAAGAAGAAGAAGAACGGAAGTAATGTAAAATCAAAGTGAATGGAACCAGTCTGAAACATGTACAGTACATGTATTTAAGTATTTGGGTATTTTACTTACAGCAGAGGAAGATGTATTACAGAAGTTAAATGTAGAATAGCCCAAGCAAAAAAAAGTATTACAAAAGATAAAGCATATTCTCTGTAATATATCTTTGTCAATGGATGATGCTTGACATCTTGACAATTTGGCATGAACACAAACAGAAGGCTGGGGCGAGACATGATCTAAAGGTCATGAGTTAAATACCGAACTCCGTCATTTGATTCAAGAGTATAATTTTCTTGAGACTTCTGGAGATCGTCTCTGAACTTACGGAGCTCATGCTTTGTACGATGCTTTCAGCAAGATGCCCTGGGGGAGATGACCAAGCCATATAGGATAAAACTCGGAGTAATGGAGTTGATCCTGTTACCTATAAACCTCCTTTAAGACATGATCACCAACGCCAAAGGGCATTGGCTGTAAGAAGAAGATGAACCCCAGGAAGCAATATCCAGCAACAATATTTCACAAATACAAGATTGATTGATTGATTGATTGATTTAGGAATCGACATCACAGCATTCGGGGCATTCCCATAATTGCTCCGTCCCCATCCTCAGCAGCCAGCGAAGAATTCCAACACTAATAGTACCAGTAGCAATCTGATTATAAGTCCGTCTCGCCTTTCCTTTGAGCGTTGAGCGTCGGCCAGATCCCTTCGTCACTCCTCGTTGTCTCATTCTTGCCAGACCATGGTAATCCATTTGCTCCTCCGAGGTGTGCACGTGCTCCCACAAGGCCGCAACCACGCCTGCCTTGTCATGTATCAATACTCCACCAAGTTCTGCAGAGCCAGCCAATCTGTCTGCCTGTTCATTTCCCAGCACACCGGCATGCCCCGGAGAAAAGATCCAGGCGATGCTTGTCACCCGTGACCTCCGAAGCGAAGCAAGCCACTCCGCACGAAGTCTGCCCGTCCTCACCCTCGTCAGCATGCTTTCTGAGTCAGTTACAATTACGATGTGTGTGTGTGTGTGTGTGTGTGTGTGTGTGTGTGTGTGTGTGTGTGTGTGTGTGTCGTATTCTCCATCCAGCGGAGAGCCGCAGTGACTGCCTCCACTTCCATTCTTAAGCTGGATGTTGTGGTATCATATGCCAGGCTCTCCTGCCCCAAACATCGACCATTAGCTTTGGCTATGAACCCCCAGCCACTTCTCTCACCTCTTGACACCGAACCATCTGTGTAGATAATCACATCACTCGAGTGAGCATTGTCCTGAATTAGTTGCTGGATTTCCACTTCCGTGGCCCCTGCTGGCCACTCCCTGCACTCCCGGCTTAATGTGATTATAACTCTGCACAAGTCTGACTGCTCCGCTGGCACTCTGACCCACTCCTCTCCACGCCTAATGTTCTCCAAGGGGCACACCTGTCTGATCGTATCCTCCGCCTGAGCCATCCATGATTTCCCTCTTATCAGTCGCTGACCCTTAACTGCGTCCAGCGCCTCATGCAGTGGGTGGTCTGTGTCTGCAGCTACTCTGAGGTATGCCTTCGCCTTCATCACCTTGAGCCTACCAGCAACAGTCGGCAGACCAAGGATGTAACGCATACACACTACTGGGGTGTCTCTAGTGCATCCCAGAATGACCCGCATAGCTTCGTTCTGTATGCGCTTTAACTTCACCAGCTGACTCTCTGAGACAGTGAGCAGACCTAATCCATAATCAATTACTGAGAGGATCAAGTGCTGGTATAGTGTGAAAAGCATTCTCTGCTCTATGTCCATTGCAGCCATAGTTTTAAGTGCATTGAGTTCTTTTTGAGTTCTTGTCACGACCGTCTCCACATGGTCCTTGAAGGATAGGCTCCTGTCAAATGTGATCCCCAGATACTTCATTCAGTTTGTTCTCTCTGCTGATATTTCTACTATCTATCGCGAGGCTTGGGACATCAGCTCTTACAATCCTGTTGTCCAGAGAGCACCACAAAACAGCACCACAAAACAGCCACTAACACAAGATGAACGACAGCAACATCGGTGCCCCAAATATAGGTATCATTGGCACCTTGCCGTCTTGACAGACGATAGTTTGTGCTTTTAAAAGGCATAATAACTTTTAACTATGGCGGTAGCGAGTGTGACTGATAAGGCCAATTTGCGCTGTAAATGTCCGTTCACAGTGGGTGCATGTGAACACGTGGTCATTTCCACCATCATGCACCATCTTACGTCTCAAACTCTTGGTGTGTGACTTTTCTGCAATAATTTTCTCCTTTGACTTTATTCAATTTCTGATATTTGCCCTCCATGCAACACGTTCAGCGGCGACTTGCTCCCAATGTGCATTATCAATGCCTGTATCAATCATGTCCCGCTTACACACATCTTTGTATCGTAGTAGAGGCCGACCCTGAGATCTCTTACCCATCTGTAATTCACCAAAAAAGATATCCTTTGGTATTCTACCATCATCCATCCTCCTAAGATGTCCTATCCATCTAAGTCTACGAAGACTGAGCATGGAATAAATTGTCACACAACCTGATCTTTCCAATACTTCAGTATTTGTGATTTTGTCTTGCCACTTAATACCAAGAATTCTTCGCAGACACCGCATATGAAAGCTGTTTAAATTGTTCTCTTGGTGTGAGTAAGTTGTCCAGGTTTCACTGCCATAGAGAAGAGTACTAAGGACACAGGCTTGATAGACAAGGACTTTTGTTTTGGCAGTAAGCTTCCTGTTCTCCCAGACTCTTTTTCTTAACCTGTTCATTGTTGTTGCTGCCTTACCAATCCGGATGTTGATTTCCTGATCTAGGGATAATTTGCTATTTACCACTGATCCTAGATATGTAAAATGGTCTACTATCTCTAGTTCGGCGTCGTCAATAAAGATTGATGGTACCCCATGTGCACCTTGTGACATAATCTGTGTCTTCTTTTTGCTAATTGTTAAACCAAATTCAGAACAAGCATTGGAGAATGCAGATAGTAGACATTGCAATTCTTCCTCAGAGTGGGTCGTAATTGCAGCATCATCTGCAAAAAGCAACT
The DNA here is from genome assembly GCA_014155875.1 of Cepaea nemoralis. Taxonomy (NCBI): domain Eukaryota; kingdom Metazoa; phylum Mollusca; class Gastropoda; order Stylommatophora; family Helicidae; genus Cepaea; species Cepaea nemoralis. The sequence continues at coordinate 181,408 of JACEFZ010027813.1, read as the reverse complement.
CTCTGATCAGTACCCTCCTAATTTTGGTCTTAGCCTTCAATCTCTGAACATTGTAGAGGCCGCCATCTGAGCGTGAGTGAATGTATATACCACCATCCTGATCACAAAATGCATATTTCAGTAGAAGTGAAAAGTATATTCCAAAGAGGGTGGGAGCTAGTACACAACCTTGCTTAACTCCACTCTTGATTTCAAATTCTTCAGAAATTGCACCATCAAACTTGATTATTGTCACAAAATGAAACCGTGTGTTTATCCGGTTGATTATTACAGAGGATTTTCGGATTAAGCGGACGATCGACCAGCGACATCTATTTGTACTAACAGAGTAAACACAGTTGTACAGGTTACATCGTGTCAGCCCATAAACACATTTGGTGGTGAGGGAGAAGGATATGGAATGGTTCCGTTTGTCATCTATACTGCCGGACATCAGACGGAAATGGCTGCTGGGATTGTCACCACGGAACAGAAGAGTGACAAGTCTGTCAACATTTGAATGCAGATGGAAGCCGTGAGATCACAGGGGCAGATGTAAAACGGAAGTACCTAGTACGGAAAACAGTGCATCTGTCAATTCTTGGTTTCCGGAACATCAAGATGATTGGCAGCTTGGTATCGAAACTCTTTGTTGGGAGTTTACAGAAACTAGCTGGCTTGTTTTGAGAATCTAGGCAATTACTGACAACTTTGACAGGATTTAAGCCAGGAAAATAGATCTTGACAGGGGATGATTTGCCACTGTGCCACCTGTGTGGGGGAGTAAAGGATAACGTCACGTGGACAACTTTGGTAGTTTGCCATATAAACTCGAGTTGAGATCAACTAGGGTGGACTTGAATAATGCTCTAGACAGAGTGCAGGGCACTGCAGTGCCAGTGGAAATAATATCTACCGTGTGTTAATTAGTGACTTAATTTTACACGTGCCTATATGGCAGATGTAGATATGATTTATAGGACTGCAGTAGTGCCATTTAAGGTATAACTTATTATAATATATTCGTTATAATTACTATAGACTGTGGCCTTGTTAAACTATAGTGTGATGATTAGCACTGTTAGTGGAAACTAGCTAGAGTAGTGAAGTGATACTTGGCTCTGTTAGCTAGAATAGATTAGTGAAGTGTTGATAAGCTTTACTAGTTGAGTAATGAGGGGTAATTGGGATCTTCCCGTAGGTGTCCCTGGTGGGCGGGGTTCCGCATTCTGTTTGCTGATATTTTTTCTTTGTCATAGCCTGATTCGACTCTAGGTGGGTAGCTAATCTGCTCTGTGACTAAGTCTAGTTAGCTAAAGATCATTAAGCAAGGTGATAGGCTTACACTCAGCCGAAGGGATCAGTGACTAGTACTATCACCAGATGTGTTGTTTCTATCCTAGGTTCCCTACCAGATCCAAGGAAACTCTACAAGTTTTGGGAAAGAATTAAAAAACCCATTCTGAAGAACACCAGTTCAAGAGTCAATAAAGTTGCATACAGAAACGTAACTTACGCTAGAAGGAAATTGATTCATCAAAGAGAGTGATGCATACTGATGCACCACACAGCATCAGACAGTAGTAACGAACCGAGAACCGGCTAAGAGTACCTAGTGTTAGTACAGTAACAATTAACATTAGTAATTAGCACTTATGGACTGAATGGTTCGATGTGCAACGAGGATGATCTGTCGACTAACTAACTAACTAACTAACTGCGTACACCCTGCAAAAGACTTGTGCAGTTTGTTTAGGAACATTAGGAACGGACATTGTGTAGAGTGCAACCGGTCCCTGATTAACTCTTAATACCACCGGTGTCTATTTCGGATGTTCATGAAATTGGATTACCAGAGGTCTACAGAGGCAAAGCATTATCCGGCAAGATGGTTCCGGCAACGGGTGAGACGTACTTGTTCTGACGTAACGTGCTGTGGTCTATCTTTGCTGTGATCAGCTGACTGAGTTGATGTCTGAGAGACAGAGTCTACACACTTTATAGAACACGTCACACATTTTCTTCGCATACACGTCTCATACACGTTACACTTTTATTTTAATAAATTAATCTTTATTAATTTCTAGAAGCAAGAGTTGTTGAGTATGTTGCGTTGGGGAAGTATGAGAAGGGGGCATAGTACGACAGTGTGAGAGTGATAGGAAAAGGTGTCCATAGGCTGATGGAGTGTGTTGGACGGAAGCTGGTGGATTCTCCAGAATATTGAGGGGGAAAAAAAATAATATTATAATGTGGGTGTCGGATCTCCTCACTCCAGGGACGACACTCTAAAGGAGGACACGACAATTATACCCTTCATGCTTGTGTGGAACGATTCCACAATGGACAGAAGAGTTGGTGGGCAGCCAATCTTCTTTAGTGCCTTGAACAGACCCTCACGACTGACCAAATCAAATGCCTTTGTGAGGTCGATGAAGGCAATAAACAGTGGTTGATTCTGTTCACGGCATTTTTCTTGCATTTGTCGCAATGAGAATATCATATCAGTGGTAGACCGGTTCTGTCGAAAGCCACACTGTGATTCGGGGTAGACTTGATCTCCTAGGACTTGAAATCTGCGCAGAACAATTCTGGCAAATACTTTTCCAACAATACACAGAAGTGAGATACCCCTATAGTTGTTGCAGTCGCTCCGATCGCCCTTGTTCTTTCTTGTACAGTGTTATGATGCTTGAATCTTTGAAATCCTGTGGGACTTGTCCTTCACGCCAACATAGCTCTATTAGCTGGTGGATCTGTATAGTGAGTGTGTCTTGCCCACTCCTGATAACCTCTATTGGAATACCCTTCCTTACCTGGAGCCTTGCCAGATGCAAGTTCATTTATAGCACACTTAACTTCTGTTATGGTGGGAAGTGTGTCCAGGTGGTCAAGAGTTGGTAGAGCCTCTATGGCGTTGAGGGCATCATCCGCTAGTTTGGTCTCACTTGAGTAAAGCTCCAAATAGTGCTCTACCCATCTGTCCATCAGCTGTTTCTTATCAGTGATGACTTTCTCCAGTCAAGGTTTTCAATGGTGCACTTCTTTTGATCACTGGACCACAGGCTTTCTTTATTCCTTCATACATGCTTCTTATGTCTCCCTTGTCACTTGCCATTTGAATGGACTCACATAACTTGATCCAATAATCATTTGCACACTGCCTGGCAGCCTTTTGCACATCCTTCCTAGCTTGCCTTAGCTCACTCAGAGTGTTACGCGTTGGTCTTTCCTTGTTTCTTAAGAGAGCTTTCTTCTTCTTATCAATCAAGGGCTGCAGAGTCTCGCTGTTGGCCGCAAACCAGTCCTGCCTCTTATGATCCACAGTGCCGTAAACCCTTACGGCAGTTTTATAAAGAGTTTCCTTAATTTGACCCCACTTTTCATTTACTGTACAATTTTCTGGTGTATCAGTGAAAGCGTCTTCAAGTTGCTGTTGAAACTGAAAGCACTTTTCAGGATCATGAGTGTTAATAATATTAATCCTGGGGCTAGATTTGTGTTTAGCTGTGTAGATTCTCTTTGGTCTCAGTCTAACCCTTGCAACAACCAAAGAATGATCCGTATCACAGTCAGCACTGTGGTAACTACGAGTCAATGATATATGGTTCAGATGTTGTCTCCGTGTGATGATGAAGTCCAGCTGGTGCCAATGGCCGGATCTTGGATGTTTCCATGTGACCTTATGCATCTCTTTTGTTTTAAAAAAAGAGTTTGTAATACATAGGTCATTACTGGTGCAATGCTCCATCAGCCTTTGCCCATTTTCATTCATGCGACCGATGTTGTATTTTCCAAGGCACACTGGCCATGAACTCGAGTCCTTGCCCACACGAGCATTGAAATCACCGAGCATATAAATGTAGTCAGATTTTGGAACTGCCTTGATCACGGAGTCTAACTCCTCATAGAACGAATCCTTCACATCATCAGAGGAATCGAGTGTCGGTGCATATGCAGTAATAATGGTGGCAAACCCACAAGAGGTTGCCAAGCGCAGGGATAATAGTCTTTCATTTCCTCCTGCTGGAATTTCAATCATTCCCAGTAGCGAATTCTTCACTGCAAAGCCCACACCGTGTTGCCTTTTTTCTGCCTGCCCTCTACCCTTCCAGAAAAAGGTGTAGTTGTTTTCCCTGAGTGACCCTTCCTCAGCGAGGCGAGTCTCCTGCAGGCCAGCAATATCAATGTTAAGACGATTGAGTTCGGCATCAATCACAGCCGTTTTTCTCACATCGTCAATATTGGTCAAGTCAGTGGAAAATCCTGGACACATGGTTCTCACGTTCCAGGTTGCAAGCCGTAGCTTGAGGTTTCTATTTTTATTTTTGTTTGTACCTGGTGCATTGGTTTTACAGCCTGCGATTCAGATTTTGTCCTAGCCCCAAGCACCCATTGAAGCAGGCAGGCTGTGGCGGATCAGCACCCAATTGGCTGGGGGCTGCCCAGCTTGAGGCGGGCGGTAGCTGATCAGTGACACCTATAGGTGTCTCCCACCGTCAGAGGCAACGCGTGGCGCCCCATGTCTACGCCAACTGACAAGGACTTATAACCCGTAACAGTTGCCTCTCGCTTTGATTCCGAGACCAGTTAAGACCAGGGATGGAGTTATTGCCTCTCCATAGCACAAAGCCTGGGCTAAAATATAGAGATCATGTGTTGCCCATGCAGCATGATCCCTCTCTCGGCCTGCCTAGTTCACTCCAGAGGAAAGGTAACACCCCTACATCTGGAACAAGACAAGCTGCAGAAGCTGCAGGATCAGCAAAGCAGTGCTCTATTTGTCCGCCTGTCAGAGCTTCGATCCTAGACCAGTCGCCAACCAAGGCTTAGGGCCTGGTCTGCCCTGATATGACAATTTTGTCTTTAGCTTGCATTTCCTCGCACCAGGGTAAGGCTTGTACCCTCCCAATTGCGCTCTTCCGCCCGAAGCCGTTGGCACAATGTGGGGTGTCGGGTTTGGTAAGCGCCGCCCAACGTTCGGCGCTAACAGAAACCAGGTAGTACCGTCTACTGTTATACGGTAGCTCAGTCATATCTGACTAAATATAGGTATATTTATATTTTAATTATATATATATATATATATATATATATATATATATATATATATATATATATATATATATATATATATATATATATATATATATATATATATATATATATATATGTATAGGGGTATCTCACTTCTGTGTATTGTTGGAAAAGTATTTGCCAGAATTGTTCTGCGCAGACTTCAAGTCCTAGGAGATCAAGTCTACCCCGAATCACAGTGTGGCTTTCGACAGAACCGGTCTACCACTGATATGATATTCTCATTGCGACAAATGCAAGAAAAATGCCGTGAACAGAATCAACCACTGTTTATTGCCTTCATCGACCTCACAAAGGCATTTGATTTGGTCAGTCGTGAGGGTCTGTTCAAGGCACTAAAGAAGATTGGCTGCCCACCAACTCTTCTGTCCATTGTGGAATCAGTTCCACACAGGCATGAAGGGTATAATCAAGTTTGATGGTGCAACTTCTGAAGAATTTGAAATCAAGAGTGGAGTTAAGCAAGGTTGTGTACTAGCTCCCACCCTCTTTGGAATATACTTTTCACTTCTACTGAAATATGCATTTCATGATCAGGATGGTGGTATATACATTCACTCACGCTCAGATGGCGGCCTCTACAATGCTCAGAGATTGAAGGCTAAGACCAAAATTAGGAGGGTACTGATCAGAGAGTTGCTTTTTGCAGATGATGCTGCAGTTACGACCCACTCTGAGGAAGAATTGCAATGTCTACTATCTGCATTCTCCAATGCTTGTTCTGAATTTGGTTTAACAATTAGCAAAAAGAAGACACAGATTATGTCACAAGGTGCACATGGGGTACCATCAATCTTTATTGACGACGCCGAACTAGAGATAGTAGACCATTTTACATATCTAGGATCAGTGGTAAATAGCAAATTATCCCTAGATCAGGAAATCAACATCCGGATTGGTAAGGCAGCAACAACAATGAACAGGTTAAGAAAAAGAGTCTGGGAGAACAGGAAGCTTACTGCCAAAACAAAAGTCCTTGTCTATCAAGCCTGTGTCCTTAGTACTCTTCTCTATGGCAGTGAAACCTGGACAACTTACTCACACCAAGAGAACAACTTAAACAGCTTTCATATGCGGTGTCTGCGAAGAATTCTTGGTATTAAGTGGCAAGACAAAATCACAAATACTGAAGTATTGGAAAGATCAGGTTGTGTGACAGTTTATTCCATGCTCAGTCTTCGTAGACTTAGATGGATAAGACATCTTAGGAGGATGGATGATGGTAGAATACCAAAGGATATCTTTTTTGGTGAATTACAGATGGGTAAGAGATCTCAGGGTCGGCCTCTACTACGATACAAAGATGTGTGTAAGCGGGACATGATTGATACAGGCATTGATAATGCACATTGGGAGCAAGTCGCCGCTGAACGTGTTGCATGGAGGGCAAATATCAGAAATGGAATAAAGTCAAAGGAGAAAATTATTGCAGAAAAGTCACACACCAAGCGTTTGAGACGTAAGATGGTGCATGATGGTGGAAATGACCACGTGTTCACATGCACCCACTGTGAACGGACATTTACAGCGCAAATTGGCCTTATCAGTCACACTCGCTACCGCCATAGTTAAAAGTTATTATGCCTTTTTAAAGCACAAACTATCGTCTGTCAAGACGGCAAGGTGCCAATGAACTATATATATATATATATATATATATATATATATATATATATATATATATATATATATATATATATATATATATATATATATATATATATATATATAGCCGGCTCCCTGGCCGAGGGTTAGCAGCTTTCTCCGTTAATCCCGAATACTCTCGTGGTTTTCGTGAGCGCACGAGAATTAGAAGTGGTTCGAGTCGCGCTTGTGACTTATGAGAGTATGGAGTCGGTCGCTCAGAAAGTCTGAGCGTAATCTAGCCTAGGAATCAACATACAGCTGAAAGATGCTGGTGTTAACCGCAATATCCTGAAACAGGATAGAAACGCGGATATAAATATATATATATATATATATATATATATATATATATATATATATATATATATATATATATATATATATATATATATATATATATATATATATATATATATATATAAAATACAATGTATGTCCATATGTATGTTGTTTATGCGTTCGCGAACGGTCCATCCGATTGAGATGAAATTTTCTACACGTGTTCTTCTCATTTCCGTGCTGCCAACTAGCATAGTTTGTTAGTTAACAAACAGTTATTTACGTAATAAAATTAAATTTTTTAATTACATTATATATATATATATATATATATATATATATATATATATATATATATATATATATATATATATATATATATATATATATATATATATATATATATATATATATATATAGCAAGGGGACTTAACTTAAGAAAAGTTATTTCAAGGGACATAACTTTTAGTAGCATTGCTATATATTTTATATATAATTGTTACATTTTTATCAAAGTTTTTAAAATGTTTATCTACAGTTATCTACAGGCATAAGCGTTATAACATATAATATAAAATCTTTAAGGCATTTTTAAAGTTTTCATAAAAATAATGCATCTATTTTAAATACGTGAAAATTTTCTATCACATCTTTTTATTTTTCTTCAACAGCACATTAGATGAGTTACTCAATTGTTTTTGTAAAAATTTCCATATGTATGGCAGTTACACCCACGTTGGGTATTTATGATGCCCATGTTAAACATTGCCTCAACGAGTTATTTTTCATGCGTTTTGTTGTCAAAGAATTGCTTCATAAGAGATGTTGAATGAAAGAATGTATGAGAGGAAATAGAGAAGAAGGGCAGAATGTAGGACGGGCCTGCGTGCCCAATTCTTAACCCTTTGGAAATAAAGATTTTCATTCGTTAAAAAAAAATTGTAATTTTTTGTGTGAGAGAAAGTTAGTCGCATATCCTTTGCAGTACTCTACAGTCAACCCACCGCCCACCATTTATTGGCTGTTCGTGATATCTTGGTAATTTGAATAACGAAGACACAAACAATAGGTTGCACGATTTATTGCCTGGCATATTTTGCTGCATCTCGTCAGGTACATACTGCAGAAATCACACCACATGAAGTGAAATAACTAGATAAATCCTTCAATCTGGAATATACACATATTCGCACAGTAATGTCGATTGTCTACCACGGTAATTTTAAACTGACTAACATCTCTTTCTGCTTGCACAAGGCCGGCTTACGCAGGTTGATCACTATGGCTTCAGCAAACCTTAACAACCGACTACTCTGTGTGTTGAACAACACACGGAAGGCACTGTCTCTTTCAACCACATGGCCACTCTTGAGCACGTGTCTCGCGATCGATGAAGCAGGACTGTTCCGGTGTGTCGGCCTGCCTAGACTACCATCTTCTGTGTGTAGTATCTTGTCCACCCAGTTCGGAATGTGTTCAAACACTCTGTTATGTAACTGTCGCTCTGTTCTACCTATGTAGATGGCCTCGCACCTGCATGTAAATTGGTAAATACAATTCGATTTGGTGTACAAAGCTACAGGTTCTTTAACTGCTGGGATGGGGATCGGTGTGGTTCTGTACCTGATAACCGGAGTTGCAGCACATAATTTTCGCCCGACTGCTGTGTTGAGCCGGTCCTGCAAACGTTGCATTATGCCATCTCCTCGGAAGGTTAACTGGATGAACACCTTGAGTTTAGGGACTCTAGTTTCTTCTGGTTTAGGTTTGGGCTGTTGGCAGTGGCACTTTATAAATCCTGTGGAGTACCCATTCAGGTTTAGGGCATTCTTCAGAGTTTCAAATTCTTCTGTCAGTGTGTCCTGGGTGCATATCTTCCTAGCCTAGCACGGTCAAACAGGGTCCGTACTAGGCCCCGTTTGTACTGGACAGGTACGAAGCTCTGAAAATTTAAATATTGGCCAGTCCGTGTTTCTTTACGGTACACCGAGCTTTGAATTGCGGGAATGCCAGGCAATAAATCGTGCAACCTATTGTTTGTGTCTTCGTTATTCAAATTCACAGCGGGACAGACAGACAGACAGACAGACAGATACCGTAGATAGATAGATAGATGGATAGATAGATGGATAGATAGATAGATAGAACGAACGAACGAACGAACGAACAGACTTTATTTTCAAAGGGTAACAAATTGGGCACGCAGGCCCGTCTTACATTCGGCCCTTCCATTCACTCATCTTTCTTTCATCAACAGTGCATAGGAAAAAAACATTGTCACATGAATTTTGTAAACATAAACAATGCATATTACTATGTTATGAGACACATCCACCACCCACCCACACATCCCCCATTCACTCCAACTCCCCCACCCAACCACACACATAACCCACACACACATACATTCCCCCACCCATCCACCACATCCCTACACCTAAAAATCTCCCCACCCACACACACCTCTCACCCACCACACATCCATCCACCCACACCCCAAGCACACATACATTCAATAACCCGCACATCCCCCACCTACACACATCTCCCCACCCACTCACATATCCTCTACCCGTCCCATTACCCACCAACAATCACTCACCCACATATCCTCCTCCACGCACACACCTCCACCCAGCCAGCCAAACACACATTCCTCAACCACACACACATCTCCCCGTCAACTCACATATTTCGCACCTACCCACACACAAATTCCGCACCCACCCACATAATCTCTCATCTCCCCCAGCCCACTTACAGATCCCGAGCCCACACCTACAAACATCCCCCACCATCTCCTAACCTGCACACACTCACCCACCCACATTTCCTCTACCCACCCACACATCCTCCACCCACCCATCCCCCAACCAAACATCCCTTAACCACACACCCGTACTCATATACAATCACCCACCCACACATCCTCTACCCAACCACACATCCTCCATCCACCCATCCCCCAGCCACACATCCCTTAACCACACACCCCTACCCATATACACACACATCCCCACCCACGCACAATCTCCCCACCCATACACACATCCCTCACACACATCCCCACCCACCAACACATCCCCCATTCACAAACACACACCTCCCATCCACGCACACACACAACCCACACACACATCCCCAACTCATACACTCATCCCCTCACACATCCCTAGACACACGTACTTATCCCTCAACCACTAACACCCACACATCCCTTACCCACTCATCAACACATACATCTCCTATCTACCTACCCACACTCACACACCCCAACCACCCATCTAAGCACACATTCCCACCTCACACACATCCTTCACCAACCCGCAAACCCAACCACACCTTCACCCACCCACACACACATCATTTATCCACACCCAGCTCCCCTCCCACACAACACCACACCCACACACATCCCAAAGACACATCCCTCACCCACACACACATCTCCCCACACATCTCCTACCCATACACACATCCCCCAACTACAATCACCCTCACTACCCACACATACATCGTCCATCCAGCCACACACCCCCACCCAGCCAGACATATCCCCCACCCACACACACATCTCCAAATCCATCACCCACACTCATCATGCACCCCTCCCCAACCCACATACATCCCCCACACATATCTCACCCACACACACTCACCACCCATCCACCCAAACATCCCACCCAGACACATCCCTCACCCACACCCCCAAACCCACAACCACCCCCACCTGCACACATCTCCCACCCACCACATATCCCCACTGTCAGCAACTTGCTTGCGACAGGTCTTTCAGGACTCCCCTACTTTTGCACCGCACGAAATAATAACTCGTGTCATTTGCAAAAGGAATGCAATTTATTTAGAGCTGGTAATTCACAAGCTCTGCGAGCTGCATACTTCATTGACATTAAACACCATGGTACGTTACATAGATGTAATGAAGTGATGAGAATGATATTATTAATCACTAACTGAATCTAAAGCCTAATATTAACTATTGTCTAGAAACTTATAGCATTCGTAAGGAACACGTCTACTCTCTAGTCGTCTCAGTCCCGTCTGTCCTCACGCTACACATTCCGTGTTCAAACACGGACGCTGTATCCTCCGTGCATTAGCGAGTCTTGCGTGCATAGTGTCCCAGCACGCTGGCCCGTTAACTTGAGTAACCGGGTACTCCACGGTTACTCGTAGAGGCAAGCTTCCCAATGTCTTGGGGAAGCCCTCGCTCAACTGTACTCACCGCTCCCTTGGTTGACACAAGTGTGTCCCCTTGTGAAGCTATTTATAGCGCTGGTGTCTCTCCTGTCTGGTGTCTCCCTACTAGACTTTGTCTTAACTCTATTTCTTATATTCTTAACTCTCTAAACACTTATTGGAGATTTTGACAGGCTCCTCTCCCCTCTGTGTAGTGTTACAACCCTTTAACTCATGCTTGTAACACGTATGGTCACAAAGAAAACTTGGCTGTCCAATTTTGTCAAAGATCCAATAAGTTGTAAATCTCTCGTCTGGGGATAGAACAAACTCTCTTCTTCTCTTACTCACACTGTTCTATTTCTTCACTCGGCTAATTGAGTAGCCCCTCGTATCAGTATAGTTGGCTATAGATCTTCTTGGGAATTGTTTTGATCCGGAACCGTTGTCTTATGACTTATGTCCTGACTTCCGTCTTATGACCCTCTGTCTTCTGACTTCCGTCTATTGACTTATGTCTTTTGACCTGTCCTCATATTGCCCGAAATGACAACCCAATACAAGTTGACTCTGTTATGAGTACAACACATGAGCATAAAATGTTCATGTTCCCAATAATATCAACTCCAACTCGTATACATACAGTTCTACTCTTCACCTTCTCGCTTCCGCTCGTGAAAAGATATTTTCAATGTTACATTAAGGTTTTTAAGAAGTTATTGTGTCCCCTGATTTGAGTTACCGTTCTTTGAAACAAATGGTGTGTGCAACTTTTATGTGTTTGTTTTCCTGTTTGTTTGCGTGTTTTCTAATAAACTACAGTGTACTTAATTTGCTAACATGTGTATGTGTTACTATATTACATGTGTGTATTCCTTCGAGCGCCGTAAATCGGTTTATTGTGGCTACAAATGTTTGTTATTCTTATTTATGACCACAATTCCGTTTCAAGATGCTCAAAGTATTTTCCCTATCTAATCTACTAAAGTATGGCAGTAACACACATCACACTTGACAACACATTGGTTACACAGATTGACACAGACAAGTCATAACAAGACGTTTTAAGCGGTGAACAAAAATTTGCCGCTACCTTTCTCTCTCTCTCTCTCTTTCTTTCAATGTTTACTACTTTATACATTCTCTCCTCTCATTTACACATCTTTCATTCAATTTCATACGCTCGCTTTGCTAAAACATTCAATCGTCATTAAAATATGGTTCATAGCATCAAATAAATGAACATTACATATTTACAATAAATGATTGGCTGAATTATACAAGTATTCACGCCAAATGACTGTGCGGTTTGTTTGCACGTGTCATGCCTATACAAAATATACAAGTTTGTGAGGATGGTTCGTTACCGATCCTGTAATACTAACTACTGTAATTTGGTGTGCTGTTCTAAATTATCCTAAGGGAAATAATCTAACTAATTAATTACATTTAAGCAAATTGGGTTAGTTACCTTAAAGTGTTATTGGTAAATGAAATGATGTTAATTCCTAAATGGTTGGGTTAGTTTAGAAATGATATTTTACATAAATGAATTTATAAATGAGTATGATTATGCGGTGATAAGGTAAAGTACTATCTAACAATTGTATTTCTATTATTGGTGTTACATTAAATGGGTTATTAACTAAATGATGGTGATTTCTAACTATCACATGACATAAATAAAGTTATATATGCACTTGAACATTTTGCAATTCAATTATTCATAGAAAAATGAAGTTATGTGTACTGTTCATAAAACAATATTATATACATATCACAGTTACATTTCTATATCTAATTACACTAACTGATGTCGTCCTTTCAGGTGTGAAGATGGAGCAATGTTCTTTGTAGACTATTCTCATATCATAGTTCATTTAGCCAAAGTCTTATATGCTCTCCTTCTTGGATAGTGTATAAATATAGTTCCCTACCAACTTATGTAGGTTCATAGCTAACACTTTAATGTTAATATGGCTTATATATGTGTTAGCGCTGCAGACATATTACTTATGCGTCTGTTCGTTTCACTCTTAATGGCACTGTTACTTTTACACAGTTTACATGTTTGACGATGATAACGCACTTACAGTGTAACCTATTCACCACATACGGCACTGATTTACTTAGCAATTATAGTGTCACTGTTTCTGGTGATCTCTGGTCGATCTCTTCCTGAATATCAGGTATTTCAATGGTTGACGGTCGACTCAGGGTGTCTGCCAAAGAGTTCAATCTCCCCTTTAAATGCTGGATGGTAAATGCATAGTTCTGCAGAATCAAAGCCCATCTGTAGACCCTGTTGTTGTGGGGAATGCCAGACTGCATAACAGACAACGGAGAATTGTCGGTTTCGATCACAAACTGTGCTCCTGCCAAAAACCTATGAAGTTTTCTAACACAATAGATTAAGCTGAGGCCCTCCAATTCTGATGCTGAGTATCTCGATTCAGCTGGGCTAATTTTCCGACTTACGTACATTACTGGGTGGAACTTCCCTTCGTAGAACTGTCCTAGTACCCCAGATATGGAGATAGCACTCGCATCTGTACGTAAAAAATAGGTAAGGTTTTGGTTAGGCAAACGCAGGATAGGTGGAACGCTGAATAAATGTTTCAATTTTGATAAAGCACTAATTAATCCTGCATCTTGCACATTTAATTTAGCCGAAGCTTTCAAAATGTTAGAAAAAACACTGGTGATTTCCGCCAGATTGGGAATAAATTTACTATAATAATTTACAAGACCAAGTAGACTTCGGACCTGTTTCTTGATCGTTGGCATAGTCAAATTTAGAATCTTGGTCACGATTCTTTCATCTGTTCTTAGTTAGCCCCTGCAGATGGTATGCCCTAGGAAGTCAATCTGTTCCATGCCCAACTCTACTTTAGTAGGCTTGACTGTAAGCCCGAATACTCGCAACCTGTCGAAGACTTGTCGTAGTTTCTGTAGGTGTGATGTCCAGTCTACAGTATGAATACATATGTCATCAATGTATGTAGAAATATTGGTCATCCCATGGAGAAGATCCCTAGTTAGACGGACGAAAGTCGCTGGAGCATTACGAAGGCCAAAAGGAAGAAAGCGCCACTCATAGAGACCTAAAGGAGTGGAGAAAGCTGTTAAAGGAATTGAATTTAATTGCATCGGGACTTGCCAATAACCTTTCGTGAGATCGAGTTTGCTAAATATGCGAGATGTAGACATATCAAGGATCAAATCCTCGCATGCTGGGATTGGTTCAGCGTCAATTTTGGTTATTTTGTTTAAACGGCGGTAATCGACGCAGAGTCGAATAGTTGAGTCCTTTTTGGCGACAAGGACGATAGGGAAAGAATACTCTGACTGAGATTTCTGAATTATTCCACTCGACTCAAGAGATAGTAGTTCTTTGTCGAGCTTAGCCCTATAATTTAGAGGGATGAATAAGGTCGACACTTGATTGGGGTGTTGTCAGTCAGAATAATGGAATGTTCTATTCTGTCTGTCTTTCCTGGGATGTCGGAGAAAATGTCTCTGTATTCCGTCACTAATTCTATCATCTGTCGTCGTTGCTCGTCTGTAAGTTTGGTTTCTATCTTTATGCTGTCGATGGTCCCAGTCGTGTCTACAGTAGGGACTGGTAATTCTATTTCGTCTTCATCTGTCTCGTTCAGTACTGTTGTTGTACTAGCTGCGTGTGCTGTTACCTGGCTAAGTGTGTTTGCGATGTCGCTGTCATGCGTCGCCCTACCTGGTGTAGTTGTGTTGTGTACGTCTGTCGTCCGATTACTTGGTGTGGGTGCATCTTGTTCGTCTGTCTGTAGTTCTTGTCGTGAGAAGTATGGTTTCAGCATGTTGATATGAAATATCTTTAATTTTCCTTTTATCGATATTTCATAATCGACATCTGATATTTTACGTTCAACGTTGAATGGCCCTTGCCAAGATGTTAGTAACAAATTACGTTTATCCGGTAGTAAAAGCAGAACCTTCTGATTTGGTTCAAGGTGTATAGTTTTAGCACCCTTATTTGCATAGTCGCGGTACATCTGTCCTTTCCTCTCCAAAGATGCCTTGGCTATTACACACGCTTTCATTATTCTATCGCGTGTCTCTGTTACCATCTCATACGGTGTTACTGCTGTTGGATTTTCTGGTAAGCTAGTAATAAGCTGATGGTAAATGGTTAGGGGTCCTCGAGGGTTCGCCCCATACACTAATTCAAAAGGTGAGAAACCCGTACTCGAGTGCGGAATTTCTCTATGGGCAAATAGCACTGCTGGCAATAGTGTGTCCCAATCAGATGGGTTCTCTGCTGTTACTTTAGCCAGCATGTGTTTGAGATCCCCGTTAATTTTTTCTATGATCCCGTTGCTCATTGGGTGGTACGGGGTACAGAAATGCTGCTCTATTCCTAACAATTTTGTTAAGGCTTGCGTAGCAGCCGAAATAAACTGCGTTCCCCGATCCGATAGAATAGATCGTGGGAAGCCAAAACGACAAAATAGGTGCAAAAATACATTTGCCACATCTTTGGAGGTGATGTATTTTAGTGGAATAGCTTCGATCCACCTGGTGCATAGATCCACGAGAGTAAGTATGAATCGGTTTCCTTTGCTTGACACCTGATTTAGGGGTCCAACAATATCGACCGCTACACACTCAAATGGTCTAGATGCTAATAATGACCGTTGAACTTCGGCCGTCACATGCTTTCCCTTTCGTACAAGATGTTGACAAATAGTACATGAACGACAGAAAAATTGTATATCAGTACAGAATTTAGGCCAGTAGAAGTGTGACAAATTTCTGGCTCTCGTTTTGTCATAGGCCAAATGTCCAGCAAACGGTGACTCATGTGCGATCTTTAGCACATTTTGTCGGTATGTTACAGGTAACACCGTTTGCTGAATTTCATGGTTATTATTTGTGTAATAACGCATGAGAATTCCGTTGTATTTTCTAAAATACCAAGATGCATTTTTAGTCACTTTCGCTCGCTCACCTAACAATTTAAAATAAGGTGCGATAGTTTGGTCGGTGCTTTGTGCCTCGATAAATTTCTGTCGAGTAGTGTTGGTATCGGCACCGCTGGGTGTTAACAGCTGTAACATCTCATTTTGTAAGTCAGTATAGTGTGTTTGCGTATCTGACCTTGTTACAGCATTAGCCATGTTTGTATGTTTCCAGGCTATTATGTCGTCGTCTGTACATTGTTTCAATGAATCTAGACAGCCTAAAATCAGATCCGTACAGGGATCTTGCAGGATTGCGCAAGTGAATGTGCCGGTAAGGAACGGGGTATTAATATGCGCTTTTGCCAGTGGGTATTTCTCAATGGTTCCAGAGAAAGTACGGCATTTGACAAATTCACCCGTGTAATCTTCTGGTCTAACCAGTTCTTTTCTTAAACCAAGTAAAGTGCTGCCGCTATCGATTAAACAATGGCATGATTGATCATTGACCAGTGCATCGTAGAACTTCAGTTTACCTCTGGAGGCACTAGCTGCGTTAGCATCTTCATTGGAGCATGGTATCACGTGCCCACATTTCAATTTACCATCCGCATGAAACTGGTGACATATGTCACATTTCTTAAAGTCTAATATGTCTGTCACTACTGCCACACTTTCACATTCACTCGCTGGTAACACATTTACAAGTTCCGAATCAATTTCACTATCATCGTCTGATGACGTATCGATGAGTGCAGCATTATTTGCCTTCATTCGTTGCCTACCAAGACATTTATTACTATAGTGGCCATAGCTGGAACAAAAGTAACATTTAACAGCACGTTTAAATGAAGTTCTTCTACTTTCTTGCTTCTTTAACACTGTTTCTAAGTGTGAGGGATATCCTGGGTTCTTATCACACATAGAGTAGCTAGGATGAAACAAACTACAATATCCACATCGAGGTGGCTTCTGGTACGGTTTGTCTTTCTTACGATAATCTTTCTGATTGTAAGATCTATTAGGTACATTGTTTGCAAAAGCAGTGATCTCTGTATCATGTGTTGTGGACTTAAATATGTCACGATTAGAAGAAAAATATGCCGACCCCCGCTTTTCTAATTGCTCAATGGATTCAATATCTGATTGTTGTAGAAACTTCGCAAAAGGGGTAGGGACGGTAGATATCACCTTGTCCATTACCATAAGATCTTGCAATTTATCAAAGTTTTTGCCCACTTTCGCCGCCCTAGTCCATTTATTAAATGTGCTCTGCACGTTAGAGATGTAATCTAAGAAGGTTTCAGTTGCCTTTGGCTTTATTTGGGAAAACTGAATTTGGTACCCAGTGGCATCTAAAAGAAAGTGTTGCATGATCCTATCGTGAATGTACTGATAATTGTTCCTTAGTTCTGTAGGTATAGATTCTATTACCTTTAATGGCTCCCCACTGAGATTTCTCATGTAGATCATTGCCCAGTCCTCCAATGGTATTTTCTGAGTCTTAAGTTGGAATTCTATATTCTCAGTCCATGCACTAATTGAATCCCCTACGCTATATGGTTTGATAAGGCCTTTATATTTACTAAACTTATTCTGTTCTTCTTGGCTCTTTTGTTTGCTAGAGGCTATCTGTATGTTTGAATCTACCTCCATTTCCTTCATCTTTAATTTAGTTTCTGAATCTACCTGTATCTGCTTCTGTTTGGTGGCTTCCTCTGCATGATCTAATCTAGCTGTTTCTGTTTGGTGGCTTCCTCGACTTCTTTCATTTCTTTTTGGTGTTGTCTTTCTAGTGCTCTTTCGTCTCTCTCTAGAGCAGCTTTTCTGTCTTTCTATCTCTGTCGAGCAGTTCTCTTCTGTCGAGCTAATTCTTCTTTGTATTTTTGATCTACCCACTTTTCTAATTTTTCTCCAGTATGGCCCATTTCCTTGCCTGCCTGGATACAATCATTTAATGACGCCATTTTGTGGCTTTATGTTAGTTAATAATGATATCACAGTAATTTTACACAATGGTTTGTAGTTATGTGTTAGTAATTTACAATTTCACTGAAAAAAAAAGATGCATGATTAACATAGTGTATACCAAAATATTTTGAAAATATACTCATCTAATTCTTTGGAAAATACGGCTCTTGGGATGTTCCACCGCTGTCTTCCAGACACACGAAAATGATCGACTTGAGAACAAAACGGATGCTTCTGTTTAGTAGAGCATCAATAATTTAGAAACATGCATATGCTGTAAATACATGTTTATATTTCATGCGGCTGATGAATGAAAAATGTGATTTAGATAATGATAAATGATGTTAATGAATGAATGTTATGATTGTCATGATTCGTAAGATGATTCGTCATATGACAGTCAATGTCGTCTTGTCTTCACTTTCTATCTTGTTTGGTATAACTTCGTTCTAAGGCTTCCGTTCAGTAGCTAATATATTTACTTTGTACAAAAAAAAACTTATTTTGCACAAATATTTAACTGAATATGATGAATGGTGACATTGATGGCTGTATCACACAAAATGAAATGTACACGATGGTTTGCTTGATAATTTAAATTGATATTTGTATACATTTTCATTACTTTCAATAGAATAACACACTTTCTTAAATTTTCGTAGAATCGCACAATTTGTAACTTAAACTTCCTTCATTGTGGTTCAAGCTTCACAAATGGTATGATATTAATTATCACGTAGTAATGGTGTTAATCACTCACGTTATTCACAAAACACAATTATTTCTGCCATTGTA